>CM076574.1:1268536102-1268896418 GCA_034641835.2 Pinus albicaulis | reverse complement strand
CACCGAAAGCTCATCAACGCGCTGTGGGCAGACAGAGTTAGCAGTAAAATATCAATAGGTATGTCACCATTTGAGCTGGTTTATGGTACTGACGTTGTCTTTCCTACATCCCTTACAATCCCAGTTATTAAATTATTTCAAGAAGTTGGCAGCGAGGACAATGACAATCAGCGAAGAATCAATCAAATGATCCACCTTCAGCAAACAAGAGAGGAAGTGTCACAGAACGTTATTCAGTTGCAGGAGAAAATTAAAAAGATCTATGACAGGAAGACAAAGGATGAGATAGTGTTGAAATGGGATACCAGAAATGAAGACAAAGGGAAGCATGGTAAGTTCGACAATCTGTGGAAAGGACCATACAGGATCTCAGCTTACAGAGGACAAAATGCCTTCTTGCTTTCAGAAATGGATGGCCAAAATTGTCCTGGAGGAGCAGTAAATGGTAGGCTTTTGAAGCACTACCATTGTTGAAAACAAAGGATCAGGATATATGTCATCATCATTGTATATACCATGTTATGTTTATCAGAGTTCAGAGTACACAGTCATGGAAGTTTGGGGCCCGAAGTGAAGGCTATAAAACTTGAATGATATGTGTATAGTTTGGTTTATTTCAGTTTTTCAGTCTTAGTCTTGAGTCAGTGTCAATATGCATTGTGTCAGTTTTTCATTATTTTTGACTCCATGCCCAATGGATAAGGCTACTTGGTCTACGGTGTTCTTGGCACCTCCAAGGAGCTACCATCCCCATTGGAGCCAATGTTAGTGTCACTCTAGTCATACTGCCATCAATGATCAAAATTTCTCTTTTGCATTTGCATATTAGGAGTCCCATAATAATCAATTTCGCCATTCCGTTAGGTCATGGATTCATTGATGGTAGTAATTTGTTACCAGTTTTCCCTCATGAGGTACTTGTTGATTTTCCTTCCTATGATCTTCAGTCATTTGTCACTTTCATTCTCAAAATCATATTAGTAGGTCATAGGATGGGTCTCATTAGTCTCTAAGGTCTCGCCATGGTCAAATTAATGATTCAAGTGTCAAATAAAGATCAACAAAGTCATGAGGAAGTCAATAAATACAAAGTCATAGCACCAGGAAGATCAAAGATATCATTTGTTTGGTTTGATGCAAGCTTCACCTCAAAACCATGTTTTGAGGTGAAGACATGATACTTTGCCTTTCAGCCACAATTCAGAAGCTGTTATCTCCACAAAGTGATGTCTCTGCCTTCAGAGAATTTTTTCACAGTATGCTTAGCGCCAAATCATCTTCAAAGCAGATCCATCAAAAAGAGCCCGGAAAGAGCTTTCCAACGGTATACTACACTCTCAAAACTGGCTTCTGGATTGAATTTTGTGCTTAAGTGAAGTAAAAGCCCTCTATTCCCTAAGCCCCACCTATTTCCCATGTTTCCCCTTTAAATTTATGTTCAAATCCCTTTAAAAACCCCTTCCTTCCCCCTTCCGATTATAATATCGCATTGTAAATCATTTAATAAAATATGCGATTTTATTACCCAACCACTTCCCCTCCATGCCTTTGGACTTTATAATAAAAAACTTCATATTACAAAGTCCCTCCCCTTAAAACACTTCTCCGACCAATACCCCACAAACTTTATAACAAAGTTATATCATATATATAAACCCCACCACTTTAGCGCAAAATCGCAAAATCGCAAGTTTATAGATTCAAGTGTCTTGTTGATGTGGAATTTGCGATGTGCGATGTGCGATCATCGCAAATTCCCATCGCAAAATTCCCATCGCAAAATCCCCGTCGCAAAATTCCCATCGCAAATTCTCATCGCAAAATCCCCATCACAAAATCCCCGTCGCAAATTCCCATCGCAAATTCCCATCGCAAAATTCTCATCACAAAATCCCCGTCGCAAAATTCCCATCGCAAATTCCAATATTGCGATTGCGATTTTATCCCCGAGCCCACCATACAGCACTTACTCCCCATTATAATATAAAGGCCCTTTCCCCTTTGTAAGTCCCAAAATCGCATTTTATTACATTTATTAAAGGACTTCCCATGGTTTAATCCGAAAGTTTTATTTTGTATATATTTTCCCGCTCCCCGATCCCGATTGCGATTAAGATGCTGGTCCCGCCTCCTCTCCCTTCCTTCTTATTCACTATTTCCCTTCACGTAAGGCATTATTTCAGTTTATTCCAGTTTACTGCAACGACATCTTATTAAAAACCAGTTATTAAAAAGGAATAATGGAAAGCAAAGCGATAGCCAAAGGCTGAGACCCAAATTGTAACAGTCACATCTTCAGTTACGTTGTAGAGAAATCTACGTTACAATTTTTTGCCTTCTCACTGGCCAGATGTAATGCAGCTCTTCCTTTACAAAGAGACTGTTGGATTTTGGCCTTCTATCTTCAGTTGTGATTTCTCCCCTTCCATCGATTTGTATTCCGGAAAAATTCATCTATTTATTGTAAATTCTAATTACTTGCAAAAGGGGAAAGTCACCGTGAGCTCGCGCTCCGCGCGCTCACAGGAATTAAATAAAGTGATGCAGCTCTGATTTATGGGATTCATGTGGTATGAGTTTTAGCATATGTTTCTCCTTTATGTTTCATATGTACATTGTTATGTTACACCATTCATTCATTAACATCTCCAGTTGAATGTTTTCAAGTTAGAAAGGTAGAATCCATTTTATATGCTCTACCTTGGGGAATCATTCATACTCTGTGTATTTTCTTCTGTTTGAAAAGGATTCATTTATTATGCCTTTTTCAACTTCTCAACAGTCTTTCTATTTCATCTTATTTAGATTTGATTGCTAAACCTCCTACCTATCTTGCCCTATGAAATATTATGTATCCCGATTTAATTCCTCAGTTCATACTGTCCTCTTGTCCCATACATCCCTAAAATTTCAATAATTCATCAAAACTCTTTTTTCCCATTTATATACCTAGCCTAAAATTAGTTCATTACCATTTTATTGAATATCTATTCTACGGAGAGAGCCCTCTCCTGTCCTTGTAGGGCTAGCTACAAGGCTGAGTGTGGCTTAGTTGTTACCCTGATTTGCCTTTTTCAGCCTGAGGTTCAGATTGGGTGCTAACAGGATCAATGCCAAATGGATACGGTTTAGCAAAATAATTTCAATCGGAATTCTCTACTAATCATTTAAGAAATGATACTGCCACACACGAAATTCTTTCAACTGATTACCAAGAATTAAATTCAAAAACCATTTTTTCTCACGTGACAGGCAAAAATGGGCTTCAAAGAACCGATAAATTTTCCCATACCGCCACGAATTTCTTAAAACGATTTCTAGGTTATCTAATTGACCCTATTGGCGAAAAAACCCATGTTTTATTTTTTCCAAATTCACCTCCGTTTGGCCAAATCGTGCTTTCAAAGTTTGACGTTTTTCTCTGTTTTGCGTTTTCCTAAATTGCTACATTCGGCTGTGAAATTGATTTTGAAAATTTTTTTATGCGATCACAGCACAAATAGATGACTGAACAATACAATTACGGCATCCTCCTCTGATTTCAACTTGCCACTATTGTCAACAGGGACAGGTATGAGAACAGAAAAATTGGGCCTATCAGGATCAGTGACCAAGGCTTCTACTGACAAATTATATGACCACCAGACACATAATGTTATTAGGTTCCAAATATAAAACCGTGGGTTTGAACCTTTTGCGTTTTTCTTGCTTCTTTGACGAGAAGGGATTCGGGACTCTGTCGAGAATGCCAGAACGGTAAGGCCCTGGCGAATAGCTAGCTCTCTGATATCTATTTTCTTATTGTCGCTGCATCGGTTCTTTATCCTTGTGAATATGTAAACTTAGCCCTGCTTTCACATTTCTGAACCTGCTTCTATGCTTGACAGCTTCGATCTCACGCCCTGGAATGTAACCTTGCAATAAATCTCTGAATCACAGTTCCTGCTCCACTTTTAGATCATCATAGATAAAATACCTTTGTCGATCAAGTTAAAGCTCGAGGAAACGCCAGAAGCAGCATTTCAAAATATCACACTGGACATGTATACATAGAGGGAAGACAGAAAACAAAATTTGTATAAGATCGTGGCAGGATGCAGCACCTCAAGGTGTGAGGAATGCTCGTAGATTTTGTCATGGGCCATGTTATGGCATTTGTTATTATTTTTTTTTTTTTATTGATTTATTTTGATAAAATGACATATGTTGTATTTTCAAAAAAATATACATATGTATTTTACTAAACAAAATGATTTATTCAAATTTTTTTTTTTTTTAAATGATTTGTTATTAAAATTATATATATATATATTCAAAAATTTAAAAATATACATATATTTTAGTAAAAACATTTTTTTTTATTTTTTATTTTTTTTTATTTTTTTTTATAATTGATTTGTTAATAAAATTATGTATGTTATATTTTCAAAAAAAATTAAAAATACGCATATATATTTCATTAAACAAAGCAATGTATTGGAATTTTTTTTTACTATTATTATTTTTTTTTATATTGAATCAATTGAAATGATGAAGTTTATTTTGTCTCCTTTTTTTTAATTTTTTTTTTTTACATAACAATTCTTTTTCTGATCCTCCAGATCATACAAAATGCAGGAGGAGAGCATACTCAAGAATTATTAATTTTTTTTTACATAACAATCATTTTTCTGATCCTCCAGATCACACAAAGTGCAGGAGGAGAGCATACTCAAGAATTATTAAATTTTTTTTTAGATGTAAGAAATGAGGTCTCCTAATTACACTTCCCTGGCAACGGCGCCAAAATGTGTAGTCAATTTCACGTCCTAAATTGCTAACATAAATTATCAACTAGGGCTAGTAAACTGATGAAGTGTGGTGCACTATATGTGCTTAAGTGGCCTCTTCCTTACTTCGTTGTATGTGTTTTTCTTATTTTTTTTGGGAACAGAATATTCTAATTCATAGATATCCTAGCTTGCAAATGAACATGAAATGTAACTCAAGACATTACAACTTAATCTGATTCATTTAGTTCGAGATTTGTTGGAAGAGCTTGTGAAAAAGATTAATTTTAATGCAATGAGGATCTTCTATCAAACTTAAAAATGAAATGAAATGACAGAGCTGAACTAAATGTAATCTACCTCCAGAGTGCTCTAACTAAATTAACATGCAACTAGTCTATGGAATTCTACAGCCCATCTTGTTCATGATGAATGATATTTTGGAAGAGTTTGTAAAACAGTCCTGGCTGTATTATCCAATGCAATTGAACATAAACGTAAAAATGAAAGCAAATACAATTAAAATCTAAGACACCACAACTATTTCTTACTCATTGTTATGATATTTTGGAAGAGCTTTGTAAGAGTAAGAATGGCTATGCCACTTAGTGTAAACAAGCAACTAAAACCTACAATACCATAGTTATGCCTTATTCATCATAATGATATTTTGGAAGAGTTTATTAGAGTAAGTCTAACTGTGATAATTAACAAAAGGAATTGCAACTAAAAATGCTAATTAACTCAACATAATACAACCAAATCTTTTTCATCTAATAATGATATGTTGGAAGAGCTTTTTAAGAAAAAGAATGGTTGTAAGATAATGAGGATCTTTTAATCTAATTGCAAAATAGAAAATGCTAATTAACTCAACATAATACAACCAAATCTTTTTCATCTAATAATGATATGTTGGAAGAGCTTTTTAAGAAAAAGAATGGTTGTAAGATAATGAGGATCTTTTAATTAAACAAATAATGCAAGACATGATTTAAAAGCTAACAACACATAATTAAAAGCTACTTATCTAGAAAGCATGTAGAAGCCTCCTTGGATAGCAGGGGCCCTTTGCTACCAATTTGGTGAAGTTCTTCAGCTCCTTAAAGTTGTAATCAATACAACATCAAAGAACTGAATTTCTCTATTGAAAAACTCACAAATCTACATCCCATTCCATCTTAAACTTTGTTACAAAAGACTCTCTATTCCTTTCTCTCTTTCTCCTATTTTCTCCTATTTTCTCATTACCCATGATAGGAGAAAGCTTCTCCTATTTATACAAAATATGAGGAGTTATCTCATTAATGGGAGTCCATGAATCTCTCCCTCCATCTCTAGAGTTACAATCAAAATAGGAAATGATAAGACACATGTTTTTCTAGAGTTTCAACACAACTAAGAAATGAGACGCATATCCTCTTAGAGTTTCAATACAACAAGGAAATGAGACACATGTTCTCATGATCCCATGATCTTCTCCAACCAAATTCGAATTTGGCCTTAGAGTGCCACATAAGGGTCTTCTAGAAGTCTCCTTTTGACCTACACATGTCACAAAACTCATAACACATATATAGATATATGAAACTATGTTAATTTTCTATTTTCTAATCATAAATTCACTTAAAATACATAAAATAAATAACTTTGGAAAACAAGGATCCTAACCCATATATTTATGAAAATGGTTACTTGATGTAGGGTTTTAGGTCAGATGGCTATGAAATAAGAGCTAAATGGTCATGACATAATGGAAATATGTATGAATATGGAAAACACTTTTGAGACTCAACAGCGAGATGCAAGAGGAAATCTCTGCTATAATCTGGTGGACTCAATAATGGAGCAGAGGTCAATGCCTTTTTCAAAACATCGGATGAGCATTGAGCAAAGTCATTCCAGAAGAATGGAACTCCTTTCTTTAATAACCTCATAAATCCCTTAGTAATCTCGGCATAATTCACGATAAACCTCTGTAAGAAATTGGATTTTCCTTGTAGACTTTGAATTTTATGGATCGAAGACGGGGGAGGAAACAGAAGTATTGCCTCAACCTTGAAGGGATCTACTTGAATCCCTTCCGTAGACACGATGAATCCCAACAAGTGACCCGATGTGACAGCAAAAACACACTTATTAGGGTTCAACCAAATTTTATAATAATGACACTGTTCAAAAACTTGACGAAGGTGTGAAGGATTATCAATTCTCTTACGAGAACGAGAAGCTAAATCATCCAAATACGCCTCAATAATATGCTTGATGTCGTGTAAGGAATAGGATATATCCCGTTGAAAGGTAGCTCTAGCATTTTTATGGCCTGTTAGAGTCGGTCTTTACATCCCTCCGTCAGAGATCATTTCTCTTATTGCATTTCATTTTTAGGTGTCTCATTCCGCTCATTCATCTGCATTCCGTTAGGGGCATGCCATTAATTGACGGAAGGGTCTCTTCACGAGTTTCCCTCATGTTTGTACCTGCTGGGTTGGTCAAAATTATCAAAATTCGTCAAAGTTGAGTTCATGTCATTTACAGTCATAGATGGTTATTTTGGTCAAAAAGAGTATTTCAGTTTCTAGGTCTAGGGTTTGGTCTTCAGTAATGTTAAATAATGCCCGTAGGCCATGAGGATGTTTTCAATAAGTTTTCAGTTCAAATTTTTCATCATCAAATATGCTTGAGGATGTTTCTTCTTCAAAACTCTGTTTTGAAGAAGAAATTGTCAAATTTACTATTTGTAATAAACATGTATCTTTCCGCCATGAAGTACTTCACATGCAGACTCTGGTCATCCTTTGCAAATGTTCAATGCCACCATCCCTGCAAAAAATCAACCAAATTCATCATTCAAGCTCAGAAAGTTAGTGAGGAAACAAAAAGACAGAGTTGTATTAAATGAAAAAGTGCTAAAACTAAAAACATTACAAAATGGGTTATTGAGAAGCAAAAATTAAAACCATATCTATATGAGATATTTCTCCAAGATTATTAATCCATTTGCATCAAGATTTATTGGGAAAAATCCAAGAGAAAAGTCGAGTTGGAGTTCAAAGAACAGAACTGTCATTTTAGAAGGGCCGACTGTGTGTTTAAATTGAGCGTGGCGCATTGGGAGAAGGCGCCGCGCACATGGTGTGCGCGGCGCATAGAACAATTTTCTGCAGTGTAAAATTACACTGGCGCGGCGCATCCAGCCTGCGCAGCGCGTTGGGCTGGGGCACGGTGCACAGAGACTCCAAGCTGATTTTCATTATTTTTCCTCAAAAATTCAAAAAAACTCAAATCATCTTATAAGTTGCCTTTGATCGGTGTTTGGAGTTGTTTTAAGATTGGTTATAAGAATTTGAGTGGTGAAAACATATACCCTATCATTTGGTGAAAAATTGCTCTTTAGGGTTGTGTATTGGTGTTTTAAAACAACTTTAGTGCCAAAGACTTCTTTTTCCCCTCCACCTTGTTCGTTCCTTTCCTATTCACTATAACGCTATCACCCATATCCCTTCCCTAATTCCCTTATAAAATTACTCATATCACTTATTCCTAAAATCTCATTATCCTATCCCTAAACCTTACCATCTCCCGTGTCATTTACAAAAATCCCCAAATCCCATATCTCAAACATATTAAGTGGTTGTCCTACATTTTAAATTCACTTGACTAAACCACTATACCCACTGTCCCTTTTTCCCACAGTCCACTATACTCCTATTTATCACAATCCTTTCCCATTTGGCATATTTTGATAATTGAAACAAAAGGCACCAAATTCTCATTTCATACAAATCAACATACACTTGGAAATTAGAGACAAAGGTATCAATTTCTCATTTTCAACAAGATAAACATATCATTGGCATAAACTTTCAACACCATGACGGACACCGACACATCCTATGAACAAGACAGTGATTCTGCCACTGAACTGCATGCACCAAGAGGGCACTGAAATGGCGAAAAAGGCTTTATCCACTCCAAATCTTGGCTGAAGCTTCTTTGGCTGAGCATGATACTTGATGATGGACCTTCACTCCAAATTTCAGCAAATTTGGAGAAAATTTTGTCATTTTTGAAAATTTTGGCTGCAAAACAGGTTTTTCCCCCCGACGCGTCGCGCCACCCGACGTGCGCTTATGATTGAGACATCTTCTGGAGGAAAAATTGATATTTTTGGGTTTTTTATGGAAAATTATGCATGCTCAGGAATGGCTGAGAGATTTCATGAAGTTCTGGGTGGTCTTAAAGGTCAAAAACACTCCAAAAGTGGCATTTCTGCCACTTTTTGCACCAGCAGGAACCAGTCTTGGGATATTGCAGTTTTGGAGGGGCAAATGAACTCCAAATTGAAACATTATACTTGGTTTGGATATCATACATCCAGGGCTTTCCAACGAGCTATCATGAGCTCAATTTGGACTTCGAGAAGTGCCCCAAAAATAGGTCCAAAGTGGCGCGGCGCATTGAGTTTTTGGGCGCGGCGCATAGAGGAATTTTGCCCAATTTTCACTTTTCAGCTCAGAAATTCGGCCAATTTGACTAGTTTCACTTTTGGATGTAATTTTTGTTCTATCTTGATGTAATTTTGTGGCTATGATGTAAATTTGGCATGTTTTTACTTGTTCTAGAGGATTCATTCACTAAAAAGTGAAAATTAAATGAATGGATCAGTTTCCTAGCATATAGAGGCAAGTTGTTTGATTGCCTAGATTTCAGTTCCTTGTTTAGAATTGGTTGAAACAGCTCCTAGAAGGATGAGCTCGACCCCTAGAGACATGGGAAGGGGTTATGATGGTCTATATATTTTATTTTCTGAGTCATTTTCAGAGGTTGGACTCTTGGGAATAGTTTGGCACCTCATTGTATATTCATTTCATATTTTTGGCAAAGGAAAGACCAGAGTTTTGCAGCACTTGTTGGGACCCTTGTGGCTCTAAGTTTTGATGATGTTTTTCTCCATGTATCTGTAAGTTTCATTAATGTTATATGTATTCCATTTCCCTTCTCTTTGCTTCTGGATTAAACAAATGAGTAACTAAGGTAGAATTCATTAGTTTGTTGGTGCTCTGCCTTAAACTTTTGTTTAGTTTTATATGTTTTCCGTCGTTTGAAGAGGATCCTTGCACCTTCCTACCCTCTTCAACTCCTCAGCAGTATTTTCTATCCATTCATTGAATCTAATACATCAAAGCCATTGCCTTCCCTGCCCCAACTTGAACTCTGCAAGAATTTGGCCTCATCCCCAAGCCCAAAATTGCCTTTCCCTTTTTCCAAAAAAACCCCTAAAAATCATTCCAAAATCCTTGATTAATATACCTAGCCTAAAATTAGCACTCATTTCAGTCATCTCAAGGCATATTGATACATTTTTCCTGAGATTGACTCGGAGAGAGCCCTCTCCTATTCTGGTAGGGCTAGCTACCAGACTGAGCGTGGTATGATGTTACCCTAAATCTCGCCTTCATTCAACCTAAGGTGGATTTGGGCAATAACATGACCAAAAGGCATCTTCTTGTAAGAAAAAGTACCCCAAGGGCAAATAAAAGCAGTCTTATGCTGATCTTCAGGACGGATAATGATATGATTATATGTCGAGAAACCGTCCATGAAGGAGAAAATCTCGTTCCCCACACACTCATCGATAATCTGATCTATAAATGGTGTGGGGTAATTGTCTTTAGGACATTTTTTATTCAAATCCCTAAAATGGATGCAAACTCGAATTGTTCCTTGTTTCTTATCCACAGGAACTGAATTCTAAACCCACTTAGTTAATGGAACAGGGTATATGAAACCCTCCTTTAGCAGCTTCTCAACCTTGGCCTTGATAGCTACAACCTTCCTAGGGTTGACCGAATGAAGATTCTGTTGAATAGGATTATAATTTTTGTATGTCTTGATCTCATGTTGGAAAATATATGGATATATACCAGGCATTTCCTCATAAGACCAAGCAAACACACCCTAAAATTCTCAAAAGAGATCAGTGTAAGTCTGAATCTCTTCTAGGGAACATTCAGCTCCAATGAAGACATTCTCAATAATTTCGGGATCTTTAGAGATGTTCACTGGGGTAGTAGAAGAAATGGAAACCATGTTCCCTTTAGAAAAAACCTATGTTGGTGCTAAGGAGTTCAAGACTGGGTGAACAGGACTAGAAGACTAAAGGCTAGAGAAACTTGTTTCAACTTCTCGCAAGTTTGGTAGAAAATAGGACTGATGATGCAAATCATCCCACGATCTTTCCACACCAGTCATTGCTTCAAGGATGGCCTCTTCAGATGGAATAGTGGTATCAAGGAAATCCTGAGCAAAAGATGAACTAATATTCCAAGCCGAAGCCACATCTCCATCCAATTCCTTCGGTTAAAGAGAAACTAGAATGGAGTCTGCAGAGTCAACAATAGATTGATAAGAAATCTCAGCTATAGTCATAGGAAATTCCATTCCACCCACTTGACCTTCTTCTAATGTGGAGGTAGGAGAAGGTAAGGTCCAAGGGTCAAAAAAATAATGATTTCAAAAGAACTCTCTTCGAGTAGGAACCTTGGAGGATGTGATAGCATGAATATGAACCGAAGGAGGCGGAAGATCAAAAGTACCCATCAACGATGTATACATTCCAACCCCAAAATTCTCAATAGGTTTCTTGGCATCATTCACCAAGGGTCCAGTCGAGTCAACAGATGCATTCATATCTACAGGAGAACAGTCCATCTGATCAACAATGACAATTCTCCCTTCATGGGGAAAACATAAAATACGAAATAATGAGGAAGCAATAGCATCCATCGCTTAAATCTAGTTTCGCCCCAACATAAGGTTATAATCTAGATTTGTATCAACTATCTCGACCTCAATATTAAAATTTTTACCCCCAACACAGATGGGTAAATATGGAACAACACCATGTGGCCTATGAGAATGACCATCAAACGCAATCAGAAGAGTAGCAGACAGGACAGCTGAAGGAGATCCAATAGCCTTTCAACATGAGATAGACATCACACACGTGGAAGCACCCTCGTCGACTACTATTCGAAAGATATTGATCTTCTGATATGTATACTTAATCTGAAAAGACATATGATGAGGAAGTCTCTTTTTGAAAGTCGACATGTCAAAAGTGATCATAAGAGAATTTTTTGGATCAACAACCCCAATGGAAGTGACACGATTGGATTACCTCTAATGCAAAAATGGCACAAGGACTTTGAACCAGATCTTCTACAATCGAGTAGTTTTGGCCAGCCTTGGCATTAGGATTGATCGTCATACGCTTTGTAGACCCTTTTGGCATCTGAGGTATAGGCTCAACTGCGAGCCTCTAAATATGGAGCAGCTCAACATTATTAGCAGCATCTTTAGCTTTTGAGGACTCAGCTTCGCCATAATCATGATATCTCGTAGCGATATCTACATGACAACTCATCATGTATACGTTCGATGAATTTTCCCCTTCTTGGTTTCCCCCAAAGGGAGCTCCAGTATTCGCATTCCCGCCAGCAAGCAGCTACTTCCCTTGGGGAAAAGGGTTTGTCAATACAACCTAGGAGGTAGAAGAACCCTGTTGAGCTAACAAGTGCTGAGCATCTTGAATTTTTGGGCAAAGGTGAGTAAGATGATCTCTAGTGCATAACTTGCATGTAAATTTAACCTTCTTCTTATTATCCCTCTTACCCTCTCCATCATGATCGTTGGATTTGTTCGCATTTCCCTTCCCATCCATGTCTTTCTTCTTAGTATTTTGTCCCTTCTTCTTCCCATCAGATTTTTGATTTCCTTTGGGGTTAGAAGCATGAATGACATTAATATTCAAGGGCTAATAAGGAGTTAACATTGAAGGTGTAGCCTGACCATAAGGGGCAGATGGTATAGACAACTGCTACAATTTATTTAGCAGGTTATCCGCACCACTATCGATCATACCAATAAGTCCGTCACCATGAGGACCAGGATTTGTTTTGGCTAAATCTAGCTTGGAATGAGGAGCACCCAGCCAAATTTTATTAAGGACCCCAGACTGAGAATAGATCAGTTCTAGCTGTTGAGCCCTAAAGATAGCCTGTTCCTCAGCAAATACCCCTAAAAGGGATACATCCTTTGAGATTTTTGGCTGCAGATATTTCAAAACCATTCGAGAAGGAACTCATTCAGAATTTGGGCTTTTATGAGCCTCTTCCTTCTCCTCCATTCCTGAATATGATCAGAAATGTGAGTTGCTTTGTCCTGCTAGAAATTGGCCAAGAGATCAGTCTCGGCATCATAACAGACATGCAACTAAAAATGGTTTAGAAACATAGTATCCAACTAACCAAAAATAACAAAATTGCCCCCTATCATCTCAATGTACCAGTTTGTTGTGTTCCCAGTTAGGGTTCATTGAAATAACCTCACCCTAATCAAATCATCGATAAGGGAGTTCAACGAACACCATAAGTGGAAAGTGGTGACATGGTCAGCCAGATCCTCACCAGTCTTCTCTTAAAACTTTGGAATGTCTGAGGGCAGTTTAGTAGGGACCGAAGGCCAACCCGGACTATACCGAGTAGGATCATTTGATAATTTCGATAAAATAGGTAAGCACGGGGGAACCTGGGAATTCCATCCCCCATAGGAAGGATTCCCAACATTTTGAAAAGAATAACCTGGATTTGTTGAGGCACAAGGTTGCCAGAGATTTTTTGTAGAAAATTCTGAGCCATAAGAGAAGCCTTGTGACCCAACATTCATAGAAGGACCCCCTCCAATCATAGAGTTACTATAAACAAGGATATTCCCTCCAATAAAAGTGTTAAAAGAGGAAGAAACCCCTTAGTAAGGGTTCCAAGCATTGGAAAATGGAGAAAAACCCTAAGAAGCACCTACCGAAGGGAAAGGAACATTCCCTTGCTGACCAAAGAAAAATTGACTCCCAACTCCTAACCATGTAAAAGTAGGGTTCCATCTTGAAAAAGCATTATAGCTTTGGCCTCCGATGAAAGGATTGAATCCTTGATTTTGAGAGGAGAATGGAAAAGATCCTAAGGAAGGGTTCGAATGAGGAATATGTCCACTTCGAAAGGGGAAACCCTGAAATGAAGTTGATCCACTAGCCATATAAGGCATGAGTGCAGAGACAGCTGAAGCAACGGTAAAGGAGATAGAAGGAATCACACTAGAAGGCATTCTAAAAGAAAAGGGTCCAGAATGAGAAACATATGCTTGGTTGTTTCCACTTGTAGACGGAATGGAAGCAGAGCAAAACATAGCAACACTAGAATTTATTTTCAAAATGGAAATGGTACCCCCTCCTTCAACTGAAAGAGGAGAATGCACACTTGTAGTGCTCGTAGCCGAAGTTGTGCCCCCATTCATGGCCATCGAAATAAATGGATAATAAGGATAGGGGCTAGTTGGTCTCTGAGACTCAGGCCCAACGTACAAAAGAATGTCTGGAAAACTAGCAAGAAGAGGAAATGAAGGAGTACCAGGGGGTTGAGGAACCTCTTTTACTTCAACTTCTTCTGTCAGAAACAAGACTCTAGAGATGAGTGGATTACTCCTCTCTACAATACCACTAGTACTAGGACCACCCACAGAACTGACAACCCCAGACAGAGGATCACTCTCAATTGCATTCGAAACCATAGGATAAAAATCACCCACTGAATTGCTCCTACGCCTTCTTGAATAAGGCTCGACACTCGCACGAGAAAGCCCACAAATCCTCCTTGATTAACGAGGCGATCGGTCAGCCACTTTTGATAATTATGAGACTAACTAGACTCAAAAAATTAGGAAGCTAGGCAATCTAGGAGCAAAGAGTGTTGGAATCACAATTGCCATTAGAACAAAACCCACAGGCATTAGTCTCTGCTACAATCGCCAGAGTTAGGATCCACGAGAGGTGATTAGTCCATGTCATGAAACACGTGGGGAGAATTGAACCCAATGTCCAATAATAGCCCCCACAACGCGAGTCGAGTGAGTTTCGAACTCGAGACCTGTTGCTCTGATACCACTTGTTGGAATCACAATTTATGTTAGACTAAAACCCATAGGTATTAGTCTCTGCTATAATCGCCAGAGTTAGGATCGATGAGAGGCGGTTAGCCCATGTCGTGAAACACACATGGAGCGTTGAACCCAATGTCCAATAAAGAGCACACTCTATAAAAATTCCGTAAGATATAGTCAATCAAGAAGCCTTCAGGTATTTCTGCTCCGGGTGATTAAGACCGGACACCAAAATACAAGAAAGCGAATAAGAGGACCTTTTGAAAATAGTCTGGGGTAATTACGCCCTAGGCCTACTAGCGAAGGTGACAAAAATAGTTACATTGACCTCCTGACAACAAAATTTTCCGGTGCAAGTCCCCAATATTCGCAAGGGAACCCTCCATAATTACTAATGAAATTGATGCAATGTCTGCCTCAAGTACCACTAGTATTCCCCCCCCCCGGTATTCACCTATGTGGTCCCTAGGAAAGGTAACTAAGGGCACCAATCCATATCAGTAGCCACGTGGAACGGTCTTAGGTCAAGTTTCAGCAAATAGGAAAGGGGGTATCTCTCTTTTCTGCCTTCACTCTCCCTCGCGCTTAACTCTCTGGAGGTAAATATTTCATGGTCCACTTAACGGAATTGGATTTCGCTCATTAATCAAACTTATTTGTTTGACAGTTTTGAGCAGCCTTGGAGAGTTAACTCTCCACTCACCTATTCTGTAATATTCCCAATTAGCAACAACTAATTGGCAATATTATTTTTTGGCCAGTTTACTTTTTTGGAGTTAAAAATTCCCTAAAATTACTTGAGCACAGTAATATTTAACAGCGTGGGGCCCAGGGGTCGAAGTGGCAGCGTGAGGGAAGTGGCAGTGTGGGCAGCGTGGGCCCATGACAGTGCAGAAATAGAGGGATAGCATGGCCAATAGGGACAACACAGTTTGGTGGGGCCTGGATGAGAGCAAGGATCTCCAAGCACAAAGAGCGGAAGAGGCTCCTCATTCAGGCATTCGATTATGCATCTATGTTTTGTCTCTTGACATTGAGCACTCTTTTGTTGTTGAGCAAAGTCTGCGAGTGTTGTTCAACACACTGAGTGTTTCTAAGTGGATATCCCAACCTCAATCCCGAGGGACTTCAAGTGCCTACTCGGTGAGGAATTCCATCCATTGATTTTCAGGTGAGCGCCATAGCATCTTCAGCCAGAGATTACACACAACTTGGACAGTGCAGTCTTGAGGAGAGATCACATAGTTCTTAGAGGAATTAGTTCCAAGGGTGGATATTTATCAGGGGATTCAGCCCGGGATAGTGAGAAGGGATCAACCCTTAGCTATTCCTTCATGTTGGTAGAGGAGGAGGCCACCATTTGCAGAGATACATTCAGGGCCAACGTATTCCACTGGAACAACGTTATTCCTCAAGGGAGGTGATTTTTCGGGGTCATCCATTCCAGAAACCCTTTCTGGGATTTTATGGGTATTAGGAGGAGAGCTCATTCCCAGAGTTTTGTATTTTTATTAGCAGGGGAACAACTTCAAAGAGCCATCCTATTCCAGAAGTAGCAGCAGTAGTTTGGAGATAACGCAGTCATTGATAGAGCAGCCATTCTGGGTGTATTTCTAATATTATTTCCAACTTGCCTTGTGCGGGCCAAGGTGCCATCATTCTGATCACCTTTTTACTCATTGTATCTTCAGTTATATAATAAAATGGCTCAGCATTATCCATATTTTGCATTGTTTGTGTGATATCTCTCTATTTGCAGTGAATCCTTGTTTATGTCGCTTTATATTGTTGTTTATTTCTACACAAAATATTATAGTGGTATCAAAGCTCATAAACTTGGATCAGTCTATGGAGCAGATTGTCTATGACACCAATAGGAAAACCATATATCACTTCCCAGGGAAGGAAGTACAAGGACCAAGAGCGTAGGCTTGAGACCACTTTTGGAGAGGGAGACTGCATTCCGGTTGTGGATGCGGAGGAGGAAGGACAGATGGCAGGTGAGAAATATGAAGGAAGGGAGTTCGGGGAACTCCTCCTAAAATCTGTGTAGGAGCTATCAAGGATAATAGAAGAGATGGGACAGAAGTTTTCCACAGAACAGAGACAGAATGCAACCCCAAGGGGTTTTTGCATTGGGGAAGGGTCTGACACTTCCCACCAGTTGCAAGAGCAGCTCACAGTTACTCCCCCACATTCCATGATGCCCACATTTTCTAGCTACAGGCACGAGAGCAATAGCATCTCAAGAACCGGAGCCAATTCATATGGGGGATTGTTTTGCCGAGTATCAGTCCTATGGACAAGAGTTTGGCGAGACTCTCTCTTTCTGTGATTTTTTTCAACTCAAGAAGGACAACAAGCCCCATAACCAGAATAGAGGGGGAAGATACACACAGGATGAGGATGTACAGTGTATAGTGGGTAGATTTTTCCTGAAAAATTATGATGGATCCTCCAAATGTTCGACAAAGGCTTGGGTGGAGAAGCTAAATATCTATTTCCATCTTAATCAGATGGAAGAGGGAGAGGCCATCAAGGTGGCAGTGTTGCACCTGGAGGGAGAGACCCATGATTGGTGGTTCCACTGGATGGCCACACTGGGTCACTCAACGGTGGTATCACATGCAGAGTTTACACAAATATTGGTAGAGCGGTTTGATTGGAGGGATCCGAAGGAGCACTTTGTTGAGCTTACCAAGCTCAAACAGACCGGGAGCCCGGACACCTACATTTCTGAGTTTTTGAGACTCTCCTGATGGTACCCGACTTGTCTTCGGCCGGGATGATATACATGTTCATTGATGGAAATGTAGAACCTCTCCAAGGGTTAGTTAGATCTACGAGGCTGGATACACTTCATGATGTATTTGGGAGGACTAGGGATTTGTAGGATGCCCTACCCGGGACCAGAACTCCTTCTCCCCAGAGACCGGCATTTCAGCTGAAGGGGAAGAATATGAGGGTTCCACCTCCAAATGGGAACCAAGGCCGGGGGCCTTTGGATGATGAGACCCAGAGGGACTTGAGACGGAAGAAGCTATGCTTCACATGCCAGGAGCCGTGGGCACCGAGACATCGTTGTGTCACTAGGAAGGCACACTATATAGACGTATTCTCCGACAGTGATGGGGAAGAGGATGCATATGAGGAGATGGAGGCAGGAGGTAGCGATGTAATACAGAGAGGGGATCATCCACCACCTCCACCACCAGGAGCAGGAGGGGCAGCGTTTGCACCTACTAGGGTAGTCCTTGATTCTTTGCGAGGGGTTCCCAAATACTTGACATTGCGTGTTCAAGGTATTGTGCAGTGAAAACGTGTTTCAGTATTAGTGGACAGTGGGGCTACCCACATTTTTATTGATGCATAGTTTGTGGATCGGAGGAGCATACCGACAGAGAGATTTGATGGGTTTTCAGTACTGGTACCAGGTTCCAAAACCATGCAGTGTGCCAAGTATGTGCCAGCCTTACCAGTGACTATGGGGACTTACACTCTGATGGACCATTTCTTTTTGGTTGACATTCCGAACACCAATGTGATACTAGGAGTGCAGTGGTTGATCACGCTTTGGAATCTCACTAAGGATTGGGAGACCTTGGAAATGGACTGGATAGATAAGAAGACCGGGAAGCATGAAATGATTCGGGGCATGCACACTTACCCACCACAGATAGTTTCAACACATCGGATGGAGGCTAACTTCCGAAAGGGAGATATAGAGTGGGTAGTAAAGCTGTGTGTTTCGGAGGTAGGGTCTACTGGGCAGGTCATACACTCCGATGTGCAATTGATTCTGGATAGATATGCCACCATTTTCGGGGATATACCACTAGGGCAGCCACCGGATCTGTTACGCTAAAATTTGTCACCATGAAGTTTTAGTACTCCCTTGGAAGTCTACAACATCAAAGTTCCTAAAATCAAGCCTTGAAATTGAGAGAAAAGCTCATAAAAGTCTTAAAAACACTTGTACCGCACTTTCTCTTAACATTGCTTGCAGTGCCGCACCTTTTTTCTCTAAATCATGCAGAGCTAAACGCACTTTTTATTAATTAAGGGTGCGGACCCCTGTAAAAGGTAAAACAAAGGTGGAAAGTAACATTTAGAAGCCCAACAGTAAAATCTGGAAGCTTCTAGAAGCAACTATCCGGTCGAAGGTTCGCTCCTATCATGTATGTTCATTCCTCCATTATGGGAGCCTACCCCTTGATTTATGGAGCCCAATCCCTTCAAAAGAGCATTCTATCCCTTCTTATGTGGAACCATAACCTCCTCTATTTTTCTATAAATTGAAGCCATAGTGTAGCTTCAAAGGTTAGAGTGTGTGTGGGAGAGTGTGTGTGGGATAGTGGAATAATTAGTGAGTTAGACTTTGAGAATTTTTGAGGAGAAATGTTGTAGAGACCCATACTCTCTTAACTGATCATTATGTGGGAATGATTACACACCCATGTGCATTTTAGCTGGGAGAGTGCAAAGCTTGTCAAAGTAAAGGAAACGCTTGTTCCGGACCCCAGGAAGGCCTGTACGACATCAAGGTGGAAATGGTTGTAAGGCTCTTCTTCATCAAAGATAATACAAATGAACATCGTTTTCTCAATGAGTTCGTTAGTTAAATAATCTTGTTCATCATGTTTTATTAACAGGTTATTTAATTAATTATCTCATTTCTTGAATTCCTTGATCATCTTCATAGATGTTTGGTTCATGAATTAATTTTTATTATACAGGTGCTTTTGATCTTTTCTTTTGTTTGTGATTGCAGATCCTTGACGACGACTTTCTTCAAGCCACTGGAAAGAAGATCAGCACTAGACTACAAGCAGGTTTCTAAAACCATGTTATATTTAATTCCAAATCAAACAGTATCTAGAGAAAATAGTTTTTATTTGTCCATTTGTCGCTAGCTGTCCGTAGGACACTTGGGGGGTCTGTCTTGTCCCCAAGAACGACTTATCCATCCAACAAAATGGCAACTCCACTGGGGAATGGATCTTGATACTTTGATTTCTTTTATTTTTTACTTGTGAATTTATTTTTTCTAATTTTGATTGATTTATACTGGTTTGGGTAGTTTGTCCCTGTAGAATCCCTGACAAATGTTTTAGAGTTTTTTATTTTTCTTTTAGTTTTCTGGTATCCGCACTTTTCTTTTAGAAACAGTGCGGGCATCTCCGCTCTTTTCTTGAATAAACAGTGCGGGACCGCACCTGTTTACACTGAATCCTGCGGACCTTGTGAAAATTTTTCGAAAATCTTAAAATCCTCTTTTCTGGATTAGTTTGTTAGATTCTCAGTGTATACCCAGACTTGTATCTTCTGTCAGAAAACTTTGATTAAGGGTTTATTTCAACATTTTTTAGTTTTGAATGATTTTCTGAAAGATCTCCATGTTATAGTGATTTTTGCTTTGTCTTTATCCCGCTCAAAGATTAGAAACCTTGGTATACCTTTAGATCACTGGTATTTCCTTGCTTTCTTGTTGAGTTTGACATCGTAGCAAAAATTGTTTTATGAGATTTAGATCTCATTTTCTCATTTGAAAATCTTTAAAAAACTTTTGTTGATTAAGTTTGTAATTTCACTTAAAAAACCAAAATTGGGTGTTTTTTGAGTTCTTGCTGATCCAAGAAAAAAATTTCTTAGTTAGATAACAAGCTAAGAAAGACATCCTCAAAATATTTAAAGTTTTAATTCAGATTTAGTCTTTAGAATTTTTAGATCTCAAAATTAGTGTTTTTAGTTTTGAGTATTATTTCTAGAAATTATAGTATCCTTTTGAAGAAAAACTTTGTTTGTAGTTTCTATCTTGAATTATAAATGGATTTCTTATTGAGCAATAGATCATTTTGAGTTCTCATAAAATTAGATTTCTTTTCATTTATTCTTGTTTGAAGGAAAGAATTGTCTTAAAAGATTGTGTTTCTCAACTCTTCCTTTAGATAGAATTCATTGAAAGAAAAAGAATTGTTTCTCATAATAGATGCATTTTTAGTGTGTTTTGAGTGGGGTCACTATATATCATCAGTTTCACTTTCGCACCTATTGTCCTAAGAAACAGCCTATTAAAATCAGCGCTTAATAAAAATCAATCTAGTAATTTTTTATATTTATAGGGCTCTTTTCACCAATATAGCGTAAGCTAGTGTCTTGGAGTAGGGAGTAATTAACTCTCCAAGACTATTAAAACAAAAAAGTAGTCGATCTTGCGGTAGGAAAAATCCAATAGTCGCTTGTATGCTCTGGGAAGCTCCTCTTAAAGGAGTCGAGCATGAGGTCATATCTGAACCAGTGGGATAATCAATTCTATCTCATTGGTAATGATAGCAGATGTGTGCGTATTAACAATAGTAAACCTCAGATAGACCATTTTCAAGGAGCATGGGGTCACTTGTCAAAATACCTTGGATTATGTCAAGGAGCCTTCAAGGGGATTGAGCTTTGTTAGTCTACCCTTGCGCGTATGTCGGATCGTAGACTACTCCCCCAAGTATATTAGTTCCTGTTAGTAACCATAGTGGCCATAATCTTTACGATTTTTTCCTAAGGTGACGGTGGAGGAAAGATCCCACTGTACCTGGAGCAGACGTCGACTAGACTCACTTGGACTCTCTAGAGGGTTATCTTCACTAGAGATGCTTTAAGTGGAGAAACTTGCACCAGTCTGTTTCATTAAGTAGGTTTTCAGGGTAACTGTTCCAACCACCCTTTCTACATTAAAATACTACGATGTTGGATTTCATCATCAACTAGTGTTTTTAGTGTGGGAAGTTACTGTTTGTTTGTGGTTTGATCTCCTAGATTTTTAGGCGTGTGATTCATTTGTTTGTTTCCTTAGCAACTCTAGGTGTTTTCATTGAAATTTTCTTTAATTGCGTGTGATTAATAATTTTTAATCATGGTTGAATTACCAAGACAATCGCGTAGACTCCAGGGGAAACCCCCTGAGTATAAACCAAGCCAACTTGAAGGACTGCAAGCTCTAGTATCGCCTAGTGTCAGTAGAATTAGATCAACAGAAACAGGAGATTCATCTATAGTTATTCATCCTGATTATCAATCACAAACAACAGAACAAATCCAAGAGCCAATTTCAATTTCTGAAGTTACTGGTAGTATTTCTCCTTCCAGTGAATTAGATGAAGAACCTGAAATTTTTGAGCTTGACATTGAACCTGTTGTATTAGAACCATCTTCAGGATTTGCTACTCCGACTTCTAGTGATCTTGGTTCACCTAGGATGAGACATCGCATTAATAAAAATCTTCCTTCTGACCTTATATGTATTGAAGAACTTTTTGATCCAGACGAAGACGTAACTCTTCCCGAAACCCAAGAAACTTTGAATCTTAGGGAGCGTGAATCAATATTCTATAGTCCTTTTAGAACTGACGCTTGGTATTTATCATTGACATATTTTTTACAAAACCCAGGTCTTACTTATTCACCACCGTGAATTCCTTTTCATCCTACACTGAGAGGTTATTATCCTTCATCAGCTATGTCGGGTGAGTCATCTATGTTTTCCCAATCTCCAGAAACATTTTTATACGGTGGTCCTTCTGTTTCTTTGGGGTACCAGTCACTCTCTGGTACCTTCTCAGGAGCAACTCCTCAACCAATTGAACAAGTGTTATCATCTGGTACAAATGGAACTAAAACTAAAACGTTGAACGCAGAGAAAATTTTTATGATGTCTGGTAATATTCCAAATCCTCAACCTCAAGGTAGTCAGTTACCGCCTGGGAGGAAACCTCAAGGTAGTCAGTTACCACCTGGGGGGAAACCTTAAGGAAGTCAGTTACTGCCTGGGGGGCAACCTCAAGGAAATTTTTTGCCAGGACAAACTGTAGGACAATATTATTTACCTGGAGAACAAACTCAAGGACAGTACATACCTCAAGGTTATCAACCTCAGGGATAGTACATACCCCAAGGTCAACCCCAGACTCAGTATATTCCTCAGGGTCAATATCAACCCCAGATTCATTACATGCCTCAAGGTTATCAACCTCAAGGTCAGTACCCAACTCAAGGTTTCCAACCTCCTTCCGGTCAACCATTATTACAAGGAGCTGGAAATTTTCCAGTTAATTATCAAACCTACGTTCAACCAGGTTATGGTCCTTCATATGCACAACCTTCTATGGGTCAATACCCCGGAATGAATATGGTGTGGGATCCATCTCAAATTCAACAGACTATGCAACCCAATGTGCAGATACCTAGTCAACCTGGACAGTCCATAGGTTCTGGTCCAACCCAGCAACCTGTCCAGCCTATCGTTCAAGTCCCTGCACCTGGTTCTGTTCAGCAGCTTGGGCCTAGTACACCTCAGACTCCGCCTCAGACTTCTACTGCTATTGCAACTTTTGTTCTCATAGTCTCTATGAAATTTTTGACAAGAAAATAGGGCGCTAATTCATTGTTGAGTCTTCAAGGAATGCCTTTCCCCTGAAAACCCATCCTCCTTGAAGTCTCTCAATTGTTGTGCCTAATACAAATCCACCTCTGCTAGTAAACTGCTAAAAAGACCTGTCATTCCTTCCTTTACCCCTGCAACATACATCAATTCCCCCTCTTTCCCTTTGTCCAAATTCCCTTTCTGTTACCCTCTTTAGCCTCTTTTATCCTCCCTTGGCTCCCCTTCTATTTCCCCTTTTACCCCTCAAATCCCCCTAAAATCCCCTTTAAATTCCCCCTCTTACCCTTTGTTTAGCCTTTTTCCCCTTTTTCCCCTTATCGTTTCCCTTTAAATACCTTAAAACCCATTAAAAGGGGCCGAAACCCACTTCCCGACCTTATTATAGGTCTAAGCCCCTTTCCTCCAGCCCCTTTCAAACCACTTCCCCACATGTGCCCCGGCACTGGGACCAAGCGCTTAAGTCCCGAGCGCCAATCACAATCGGAGTTGTCAGCGGGCGCATTTCCTTTGTAAACTCCAAAGTCCCGATGCGATCATTTTAATGCTTTAAGTCCCGCGATGCATTATTCATCGTCGATCTGCTGTTCTGATCCGGCGGTGGAGCGCCAATCACAATCGGAGCTGTCAGCGGGCGCACTTCCTTTGTAAACTCCAAAGTCCCGATGCGATCATTTTAATGCTTTAAGTCCCACGATGCATTATTCACCGTCGATCTGCTGTTCTGATCTGACGGTGGAGCGCCAATCGCAACCCCCGTCCGATCACAATCGCAACCCTCAGCAGTGTCGCCCTGATTACAGCCTTCCGATCCATTCTTGACCGTTGATCTGTCCTGCCGATCCAACGGTCCAGCATTAATCGCTTCACACCCCATCGCGCCTTCCTTTTCTCCCGCTGATTGATTGTGAGTCTTTGATCTGATCACAGATCCAACGGTCTTTGCTCAATCGCAACCCCCATCCGATCGCAATCGAAACTCACAACGGTGCCGCCCCGATTGAGATCTTTCGATTCAATCCTGACTGCTGATCTCCCCGCCTGATCCGACGGTCCTCCGCTAATCGCAAGCCTTCTGCTCCCTCCTCCGATTGCAATCCCCCGATTGCATCCGGACCGTTGATCTGTTTCACAATCTGATGGCTCAGCGTTAATCGCACCTGCCCCTCCGATTGTTGTCCCCACCATTGATCTGTCGGTTGATCGGATGGTCAGCGCTCAATCGCATCCCGACCTCCGATCGCAATCGCATTTCCTGTCTCCAGTCATCCGATCGCATTCTCCACCGTTGATTCCTCCCACAGATCAAAGGTCCAGCATTAATCGCAAGTTCTTCCGTCTCCCCCTCCGATTACATCCTGACCGTCCATCCCCCGCCGCGATCCAACGGTCAGCGCTCTCTCCGCCCAATCGCAATCGGAACTTTCAATGCGTGTCACCCCTGTTCCCCTTCGATTGCGATTGCCCGATTACATCTGGGCCGTTCATCCTTCCCCGATCTAACGGTCAGGATCTAATCACCCTCCGCCTCCGCTGGGTCCCACTCTTTCATTCATCTCCGTCGCATTTCATGCATTTTTTTTGTTTTTGTTAAGTTTCATATATTGATACGCCGGTCAATCTCCGCCGTCGATCTCCATCTCCAGGCCTGAATCCAACGGTCTGCGCTGCATATTTCTACCAAACCTTATTGTCTACACATTCCACCACTCCACTGCATTTTCATCATAATAAGCTTTGTTTCCGCCACCGCCGCACCACCGTCTCGTTCACCCTGCATTCATCGCTCCGTCCACTGTTTTCTTCATAAGTTCGCTGTGTTGCAGAGTTTCTAGAGGATGGGACCGCCGCTGTTCAATGTACTACCTCAATGGCGAGTGGCGCAGTCAGGATCAAATCTAATGAGCCAGTACCATCAGGAAAGTCAAGGAATGGGGCCGTCAGGACTCACATTAATGGAGAGCAGAGTTCAAACGCCGAAATCCATCCGGCGCCATTTAAAGATCGAGCTAACTTGACAGAGGCAGTAATGAAGCAGCAAGGATTTTCAGTACAGAGCAGAGGGATTAATGCGCGTCAACGAAGATCTTGAGCCCTGAAACAGAGGTTTAAAGAGGCAAAGCATCATTTTGAAGACCCCGAGGATCGATTCTGGAGATCCCGAACATCAATAAGAGGTAATATCAAGGTTTTCTTATCAGCAGAATGTTTTTCCATAAAGGACAGGTCTCCCATACAGTCTTTATTATGCGCCGTGTCCTTGAAGGAATTTCTCGTCCCAGCTATGGTTCAAAACAATCTAACATCCATGAGGCAGACCTCTCAGCAAGTTCTTTCATTTTGTTCAAATCACCTGGAGTACTACAGCCAAAAGGTCAAATCATATCCGGAGCAGATCTTTCTTTCACGAGGAAGGTGACAATGATTAAATATACAGTGCATCAAGCAGAATGGGTCTCGGCCCTACATTCATTGTTGTGTTTAAATGTAACATTTAAAATTCGCCTACCTCCTCAGTCGGTCCTCTATGTCTCTTCTGCTATAAAGCACAGAGGGATATCATTGTAATGGTTGTTGTTGCATTATCAGTGAATTGCAAGCATTTTTGTCCCGAGCCAAGTTTCCTGTGTAATAGTTGTATGATAGGCTGAGAAATATGATGTATTCAGGATGAATGTAATATCTTTGGGCAGTGATGTACCTGATTGGTGTTGTGTTTAACAAGATAAGCAGTTTTCATTGGATCCTGATCTACAACAGTTGGTGATGTTTTTCTTATGTCTGTGTTTATTTCCATTTCATTTCATGTTCTTCTGACTGACATCTGAACGCATGACATAAGATTTACCCTTGTTAGGTACCTTATGTCCCAGCTCTCTCAATCTTTAATGTTTTCTGCTCATATGTGTATCTGAATATTGTTTTTAATTGACTAAACCAGTGTAGTGGATGATTATTGCTTGCTCTCTGATGTGCAAGTTGATAGAATCAGTGTTCAGATGTCTTTGTTAAGATTTAATTGAAAGAGGTTAGGAACATTGGGAGGTGTAAAGCTTGTCGCTGCCTCTTCATAACCTGCCCTTCCATACAAACCTTTTCAAGACCCCTTGTGTTGCCTATGGTTTTGTCCAAGCAGGCCTGGAGTTAAATGACCTCTGGCCTGATCTATAGATGAAATCAGATGGTTTTCCATCCTTCATTCTCATTCCTTAGTGTTCCATCCCACCAATCAGTCTTTGAGATCCAAATGCTCTAGATGACTAGCCCAACCGAAGCTTACACATTGAACATAAGTAAATCCTTTCTTGACTCCATTGCCCAATGGCCTTGATGTTCCCTGAGTTATCTATTCTTGCCTAGCTTCCTTCTTTACTCATCCTTGTCTTATGGTGAAACCTTCCTTCCTGATTCTCAACAACCAAACTCAAACAATCAAACAAACAACCTTGAGCCTATAACTAGCCTAAAATCACAATTGAGAACTTCAAAGACATATATCCTTTGATAATCACAGAGAGATCCCTCTCTGGACCTAGGAGGGCTAGATCCTAAGGTCTGAAAGTGGTTCTATGTTGTCTCATCTTTTGGTATTGCCGACCTTGCCAAAACATGGGAACCCCAACATGTTCTAACCTACCACACTCATTGAGTATCTCGCAGCTCCTGCTCATTCATTCCCTCGCACGGGCAGCAATTCTCAGTTATCTGCATCAACACAATGTGAACCTACAATTCAGACTACGGTCCAGATGCCTACAGGACAAGCTGGTACTAGTACAATTGTTTTTATTCAACCATAATTTACTTATCAACCGAACTAGGGACAGTATCAATTTGAATAGGCTACACAAAATCCAGTATATTAGTATCAGCCATACCCTGGGTATACTTATCAAGTACCTCAACAACCCCAGTATGGTCTGGTTAATCCTAGTTATCCAGGAGGTTTCACGATTCCAAATGCGCATCCAATTCCAGGGTATCCTGGATATCCTCCTCCTAGCACTGGTTTGACCACACAAGGTTATCAAGACCCTAGCCATCGGTTACCATTTATAGCAACTTTAGATTTACCAGATCTATCACGCCTTACGAACGATCCTATCTTTTATCCTCCATATTGGCCACCGATGCCTAACAAGTTGCCCAATGATATTCCAAAGTTTGAGGGTAAGTCAGGAGAGAACCCATCTAATCACATTATGACTTATCACCTCTGGTGTGCATCCAATTCAATAATCGATGATTCGATTCGATTGCGTCTTTTTCAGAGAAATCTCATTAGTCTAGCTGCCAAATGGTACATTGAGTTACCACGCGGCTCTTTTAATAATTTTAATGGACTAGCTACTGCTTTCTTAACCCATTTTCAATTGCCTGTCAGATACGACAACGACACAGAATTACTGACTTCATTAAAACAATCTACATCTACGTACATATCTGATCACATTCATGAATGGAGACGTAGAAGGCGTTTAGTGAAAGTCTTTATTCGGGATCAAATTTTGGCTGAATGGTTTATTAAATCGTTATTGCCTAAAATTACTAAAGATGTGGCCAAAGGAGGCGTTGTTACAGAAGAGCAAGTCATTACTCAGGCTCAGTACCTTGACCTTGTATATACTCAGCCAGGTACTATGTATGATAAAATCCCCGATTTACCAAGACCTGGTCAATTAACTACAACTCCTTCTAGCTATCATGCCGCTGATGGTGTAATTGGTTCTGTTAGCACTGGTAAAAGTAAGAAGAAATCTTCCAAGATGACTTCTCCTATTATCACTTTACCCTATTCACCAAAATGAGATTCTTCTATTGAAACTTCCACCGATATTCATGTTGTAGAATCATCTACAACCAAACCTAAAACTAGTGGTAAGAAGAAAGGTAAGAATAAAAATAAAAAATCTTCAAAAGATAAAAACGATACAACTGAACCAACTGACGAAAAATGCAAACCTCGATATCCTTGTCAGATATGTGACGAGGATCATTTTACAAAAGAGTGTCCGCATAGAGCTGAGGTATCAAAATTCGTTAAGTGTTCACCCATACCTATTGTCTTGAAGGATCCCTTTCCTACTCAAGATAGTAACATGGTTGGATCTTCCTCAAATGCGCTAGAGAATATCTTGATGGTTGCGACACGATCGCAAGATTACGGTAGTAAAAATCCTGGTAAAGAAGAAGAAACATCTAATTCAGCATCAAATACATCTCCCTTAGTTTGTAATCCGTTACAAATCGAGAAACAAAATCCTGACTTAGTAATCAAACTGCCCACTAAAGGTGTACTTCGTAAATCAACTTTCAATCCGCATGCGAGAGCTGCTCATAATTACAATATTGTTGAAGATTTGGCGATTTCCCCTTCAGCAATGTCGGCTTTGGAAGTGTTGCAATCATGCCTAGCCCAAATAAAATTACTTTTGTAAGCCTTAGGAGCCGTATATCTCTAGGATTCGAACCTCATGATCTTCGATTTAGATAATTTTACACCCCGCCTACCCCATCAAATGGATTTTCAAATTATAGTAATAGTAAAAAACAAACGTATCTTTCGTACTATTGTTGATGAAGGGGCTTCTACGTGTATTATGTCGTTAAAATGTTGGAAATCACTTGTTTCTCCGACAATTAACCACTACAAGAAAAAAGCACATTGGTGAGGGGCAAAAATGGTCACCATAAGCTCATTGGTGAGGGTCAAAAGAGCCTTCGTCACCAAAAACTGAATGTCACCAAAGGTGGCGCCACCGAAAGTATAGGTGTTGTGGTGACATTCAAGGTCTGTCACCAATAATGATTTATAGTGACGAATAGTGACCGTCACCATTTCATATGAGCAATGGTGACGGACAATAGCCTCCATCACCAAAAAATTGAATGTCACCAAAGGTGGCATCGCCGAAAGTATAGGTGTTGTGGTGACATTCACAGTCCGTCACCAATAATGATTTATAGAGACGGATAGTGACCGTCACCATTTCATATGGGCAATGGTGACGGACAATAGCCTCTGTCACCAAAAAACTGAACGTCACCAAAGGTGGCATCGCCGAAAGTATGTGTTGTGGTGACATTCAAGGTCCGTCACAAATATTGATTATAATGACGGATAGTGACCGTCACCATTTCATATGAACAACAACGATTTTTTGTGATGGACCTTTCATGGCCGTCACTATTGGTGCATATATATGGCGATGTTCATTGACCGTCACCATAAACGCATTGGTGACATCAAGGTCCGTCACGAATAATGACTATAATGAAAAACAGTGACCCTCACCATTTCATATAAACAACAACGATTTATGGTGACGGACCTTTAATGGTCGTCACTATTGATGCGTATATATGGTGGCGTTCGTTGACCGTCACCATTTCATATTTTGGTGAGGGTCAAAAAATGTCACCATAAGCTCATTGGTGATGGTCAAAAGAGCATCCGTCACCAAAAACTGATCTTCGTCATTCCCTATATATGAATATCATGGCACGATGGAATTGAACCACCAACCTCCTGCTTGTAAAGCAGGTGCTCTTCCATTGAGCTAGTGCCCTTTAAATAATTAGACTTTAAAAATTATATCTTGAAACTTCATAGATTGTAAATTCTAAAACTTTCAATAAATTAAAGTCTCTACAATCTTTTACTAAACAAAAAAAACACCATCGACATTGCAGGTACCTACCTAATGGTTATGGAAGTTATTAAAAGTAGGTGAAGGGAAGAGTTAGACTTTTAAAAATGATACATGGACTACCACCACAAGAATCCCCCAAGAGAGATCCAGTGGGAGAATCTCTTGAATCAAATTCAATGGAAAATGAAGGACTAGATGAAAGAGAAAGGCCTCAGCAGGATGGGGAATCCACCACCTCGAGTCAAGGAATAGAAGAGGTCCTCAGAAATTCTTACAACACTTTGAAATAGAGCTAAGGGTATAATATCTACTTAAGATCTACTTATGAAGATTGCTTATGTAAAATAACTCAAATAGACAAGCAAATCCACAATTATAAAGTGATTATTTAGTATTTCAATCACTAATTTCAGGGCCAAAAACCTAAATAACCTAAAACACTCAAATATCCTAAAACAACGTGTGAAATAAAGACAAAGAAAAAGAGAATATGTTCTCGAACAATAATACAAAACAAAGACAAAGAGAATATGTTATAGAACAATAATACAAAACACATCCAACATTTTGAAGTATTTGACTTGTCTTGGTGAACATGCGTCCTTAGCAAATACAATGTAGCAATACCTTCCCCAAAAAAGAGAAGACATGTCAGAATAGTATGTTTGACATGGACAATCATAAAGATGCCACAATAGCTACTCCATTCAACACATGCACAAGCAATACAACTTAGATGTTGATGGCAAAGTATGGGATAGAAACAAATATCCTAGATGCTAGTTGTCTCACAACAATTAATTCAGATTTTACATATTGGTATGATGTTGTGGTGAAGTTCCCAGTTTCTAACCAAAAGAAAAAGTAATAGATCAACATGACATACACTGCCAACATGTAACCTAGCCAATGGCTTCATCATATGCCTCATGCCAGGAATTGGATTTTGCATACTAAACCAGCGATAGTTAGGTTCTAAATTTCAACTTGATTATTTCAGACAGCGTATGAGCAGCAGTAGAGAAGTCCTATAATAGAACTTCCATCACATTTTAGTGATTTTGTTGTAAAATTTGTTTTAGTTTTAGGGCTCATGTTTCAAACAATTTTAACATGGTTTTAAGGTTCCAAAAATATCATGGGAAAGTCTCCCTTATTGCAGTATTTGCAATATTTGGTGGTAGCCTCCATGAGCAGTTTGACATCAATAATCTTGTTATAATACAACCGCTTTTAGTAGCATGTTGTCATCCTCCATGGTCTCCAAACAAAGCAAACAGATCACCATCCAAACATAAATATAACTCGGCATATAAGATCAACTTTTGCTGGGAGGATGTGAGGTCATGTGACATACTCTTGTAGGATTATGAGGCAATATGAAGATGATATATAGAAGAAAATGACCGCAGATTCGATGGCAGCATGTGAAGAGCCCTAAATAGAAGATACAATAGTAGATATATCCTTTGATTGGTGGTTCTTTGGAACCCAATAGTGTTGGTCTTTCCAATGGTTGATACCTCCAACTGTGGTAAATTTTCACCAACAAATAGAACTAGGGTTAATGACAGCACGATTATGCCTCTGATACCAATGTTTGGATAGATAGGGCAGCATGAAAACAAGTATAAAAATACAGGTGTAATCAACAAATGTTTCCAACAATGATGTGGGGTTTTTGGGAAGCTTGTTGTGGGATAATTTGAGGGATTTCAGACAAATTTTCAGCCTTGTGAACAACAATAATCTTTATTACTTGTTTGTGACTACATATAGGGTCATTGTAAGAAAATTATAGCCAACAATAAAACTCTAAATACCCATCAATCAGAACAATTCATCTTTCCTTCAAGCAGGAACCAATTTAAATCTTCATGTGTCTTCACCTTACAAAAATTTTGTGGCAAAAATGGTGGTGGTAAAAAATATCATAAGGGCTGTTAATATCTAGTGAAAGTTTTTTTTTGAAACCCATGGAAACATACAACGAACCCTTGAACAAAGGCACTAGAACCCCTGTGAAATCCTTAGGTAGCATTTGAATTGGACATCAATATGTCATTATAAACATTGGAGTGCTTTGGTATTCAGAGGCATTTCAAGAGCCCTTTTCATATCTTACTTGGAGTGGTTTTTGGATATACCTCTCGTTGTTGGGTGTTCCTAGACTAGATCCTAGCAATCTAAAGCATGTATCAGATCCTAGTAATCTGTTGGGTGTTCCTAGTAACTTGTTGGTTGTATAAGATCCTAGACCAGCAGGTGTTCCTCCTTGGCAACATACATTCCTTAATTCATAGAAAATAATGTGAGGAAAAGGAGACCTTGAACCACATGTATATGCATAAACTTATGTTTGACCGTTAGCTTGAGTACAACAGCCTGAAATAGGTCCAGCCTCCTCATCTTAGATATTATCTAGGCTTTACTCAGACAGTGCAGTTGATAAATGGGTTTCAACTAACCAACAGTTTACACCCAAAATCGCAATTTGAACTTAGTTCAGGCTAGCAATGGCAAAATTGGATCTTCTAATCATCCAAAAGGTTATATAATTTCAACATTCTAATTGCCCAATGGCCAGGAAAAGCGAATTCTTTGAGTGTAGGAACCTCTTTTTTTTATAAAAAGGCAAGGTTATACAGGTGATAGAAAATTACTTGGTTATATAGGTGGTAGAAAGGTCATAAAGGAATTTGGCCAGCCCAACTTTAGAAATGGCATCCACAAAACCATGTTGCATTAGTTTAGGTCCTTCAATCTACAAACAACAAAAATGTACTGCTTTAGGGTTTTTTCAAGGTGTTGAATCCATATATGTAGTCAAAATTCCATTTTAAATAACAAAATTAAGATTTGGCCAAAAACAAATTTGGGGTAATAAGACAAAAACTCAAAAATGTAACATGTTTAGATTCCAAAGATTACATTTTTTGGTAGCCACAGTGCATGGGTTGTCTATAGTTGCACACAATCCATGTTATGTCTTACACCATGACCTTATCTTAAGGCATACAGACACACCCTAGTATAGTATTGACTATGTGAGTCTCTCTATATATATCATTGAATATTCTGCTTTAGCTTATCCATCCATCCCTTGATCAGTTAATCAATCGATGATGGTGAAAGTGTCATCCATTCTCTTGCATTTTTGGTGCATTCAGGTTTTCATTCACCTCTGCAAATTCCATGCTAGAAATCAAGGGCACAAACGGGAATTGAATCCAAGAAATTTGGAAGGGAAAGGCAAGTTGGCTCATTATGGTCATCCCTACAGAAAGATCAATGCCCCAAGTTTCTTTCAACTTCGCAGAGGCGATCTGTATACAAATCTAACCAACTGGGGAGCTACCCTTGTCTCCCTCGCTCTCCTTGATGCTAAAGGTAATCATCCCTAAACCCCACCCTTCAACTGCTTTACCATCATTTACTCAGAGGGAGCTAGCTCATTAAGTATTGGTATTTATGCATTCAGGCCATCTAGCAGACGTACTCCTTGGCTATGACAATATTGCCTCATACATGGTATGTATTTGCATTTCCCTTTGGAAATTAGTACTGCCATCATATGCTAGAATTTTAAGATAAATTTACAGTTTCTACTGACATATTGGAATGGATCTCAAATGTATGTGTTACCATGGGGAATATGAGATTGTTTATTAATGCAGAACATGAGCTCCAGTAGACCTTACTTTGGTGCCTTGGTGGGTCATGTAGCCAACCGTATCAAGGATGGAGAATTCACACTAAATGGGAAAACATATCAGATGCCTAAGAATGATGGCAACAACACACTCCATGGTGAAAATCTGCCTTTTCTATTCTGCATGCATGTTTTATCCAGCTAACTAGAGCCCTATAATGACCACTACTCAAGAATAAAATCTCTCTTTTTCTGTATATGTATGTTTGTTTGTGGAGGTCTAAAGCACTACTATTTCAGGTAACATATGTGTAGTTTGGTGATCTGAATGAATGCAGGAGGGCTGAGAGGCTTTGACAATGTCCTGTGGGAAGTGAAGGAGAAGAGAGGCTTTGACATGCAGAATTTTATATGACAAAAAGAGTCTTTGAGCCACAAAGGAGGGATCTAACATAATTTTGTTGATCCCCTACAACTATCAAGTATTCAGCAAAGGAGGTGTTAGAACAGGTCTGCACTACAGCAGAAGATACAATAAGTACCGCTATATTGTATGGTGTTCCTATCAAGCGCTGAGGCCTAGAATTAACCATAAAATTTCCCCCCTGTATCAGTCTTAAAATTGGTTTAAATAAATGCCAAAAATGATGCACAGGTCAGCTCAAATCAGTATGTCGGCTCCTTAATCAAAAGACATGCCTGTTCAGTTCATACACAAACAACTATAAATAACTAGTCATGCTCATCATTTTGGAATGAAAATTTCGGTGAAAAATAAAGTGAGAATTCAGAGATAAAACAGGAGGCCAAGGAGATTAAAAGGGAGATCATAATTACAACGTTTTGGGCTAGAAGGATATATCTCTTGCAGACCTATTTGCACCTGTGGAAATAAATTTTTTCGAAACTGAATTCAGGCCTGAAATTTCGGCCCTAACAGGCCTGTAACTTTGGCCTTTCCAGAAGCTCGGACCTGAGACTCTTCTCTGCAACTCAGACCCTTCTAATTCGGACCTGTGGTGAAATATGTGACCTTGCAACAGTCTTGTAATTCGGATCTATAGTGGCAGTTTTGAAGACAAATTCAGACCTGCAGATCTCTGTTTTTGGAATAAAATTACAGAGAAGTCTTGAGAGGAACAGTATTGAGTTTATTTTACAGTGAATATATCTAGCAGACCTATTGAAGAACATCTATTTCACACGACGTCCGTTTGAGTTCGTTCAAGCATCGTTGGAAGGTCTTGTTGGAAGGTCTTGCAATCTGGACATGGTTGGAAGGTCTTGTTGTTGAATGCTTGATTATTTCTTGAATTACCACCATGGAATCTCCAATTACCACCAATTTTTTGACCTGCCTTACACACAACATAGGACCTTAAAACAATGCTAGGGTTTTAGTGTGATTTTTGAATGTCTCTCCCAATCCCCCGGCATAAGTAAATTATTGTGGTCCTCTAGGGTTGTAAATAGCCACCCCTGCACCTGCCACTCCTAAGTCACTATGGTGACTTTATTACAATCAAAATTTATATTCTAGCACTACTGTACTGTCCACAGACTCTAAGTGATAACATTCAAGTGACCATCCTTTTGGAAACGAATCGATGGCTTTTAATTTTTAATGGTTAGTAAGAATTTATTTTAGTTGTCCAAGTCTGTTACTCTGTCTTAATAATCTACTATGGGTGAAATTTTTTGCCATTTTTCATGACCTCCTTATGAGCAACACTTTGCATATTGTATGTTGTCTCTGATTTGGAAAGGAAGTCAGTGTTGAAATAAAAGGACACTGAAAATGGAATTTTTTAAGAGACCACTTTCAAGCTTTGGGCATATATGGGACAATATTCCATTATGCTATGAATCCTACTTTATTCCATCACTATGGTGACTTTATTCCACATCAAACTTTATATTCTAGCACTACTGTACTGTCCACAGACTCTAAGTGATAACATTCAAGTGACCATCCTTTTGGAAATGAATCGATGGCTTTTAAATTTTAATGCTTAGTAAGAATTTCTTTTAGTTGTCCAAGTCTGTTACTCTGTCTTGATAATCTACTATGGGTGAAATGTTTTGCCATTTTTCATGATTCTGAAACCAATTCTGTACATGCATCTATTCTTCTACATACTAGGATAACAACTATTTCCATTTATCAATTTAGTATAGATTAGTTATTTCGATTTCTATCATTTAACTTAGCCTTTCTTTCTCTGCAGTTAATATAGTTTGTGATGCTATGATCTGGTGAATTCAGACTAATCTTGTTTGCTAAACCATAGCATGTTTTATTTGATATCGTTCACAGTAGAGTGCTTTGAAGCTTGAATTAGTCGATTGTATTTATCTCAACCATTAAAACCCATTGAAGCTAGTTGTCAACGATTAAATCTTGTTGTTGTTTGACAAGACATTTTCCCCTATCAATAGGGAATATTACCAATCCATTAAGAAATAAATGAGTCCAAGGAGATACCCAACCTTATCCAAATTTAGCAATATCTAAAACTTAAATCAATCATAATATATGCTTGAGCTCCTTCCATCTAGTCAAATATAACACCTACCAACAACAACGGATTTCCACTCTTGATATTTATCTCATTTAGTTGATAAAAACCACAGGATATCTTATTTCTTCATAGCATACAATATTAAAGCTCCCTACAGAGACATATGGGGTAAGACAGATCTCTTATTTAACCAATGGTTCTTATAGTGGCATCTTTAGTTTAACTAGTTTTAAAGTAGCCATTCAATAATGTGTTTTAGAAGCTAGCTACAATCTACATGTTAATTCATCTATAATTTACTTGGTTTAAAAGTAATCTTGAAAACCTTTTAGAAATACATTTTGAACTTCAAGCACTATTGGATAATCTTCACAATGATGTAGACTACAAATTAGGTAGATGGAATGTAGAAATACCAAAGTAATTCATAAACAAACGAAACAAATAAATGACAGACTTTAATAGATGGTCATCTTACTGATGATTGCTCAGACAATGCAAAAGTTTGACAGCACAATAGGAAAGTTTGACTACAACATAAGGTGTTATAAACCTAGTAGGTTGGGCAATTGAAAACCATGCAAGCCAAGGAATTAGCCTACCAAAATATTGTGTAAAGAAATTATTGTGGACAATTTTGTGAGCATGGTTATTAATCATAAGGCTAAAAAGGGGATTGGAAATGGGTGGCAGCAAGAGGCAAAGGTTTCTCCCAATCCACAGTTTCTTCAACTACTCATCCATGGTACTAGAATTTCATTTCTAGTCATTTCAAACTAAAATCCAGTCATTTTGTTTGAGATCTTTTGGCTTCTCCCATTTGGCAAGTGTTTCTAAAAACCCACAGGCAAACCTCTTTGAGTGCCTGTCAATAGCTAAGAAAGAAGAAAAAACCCCCACTCAAGATGGAGGAGTGTTTACATATTTCCTAATAAACAAGGTGAAGACATCTACAAATGCGCAGCCTATGGAGGATTCCTGTTCACAAGCTCCTAATTTGGGCTCTCCGTAAATGGTTGTTTAGAGAGGGGTGCAATGAATAACAGTGGCTTCAAAGACAACAGTGGCTTGTTGAGTCAATGAAAGCAGAGTTTTAATATTTCTCCCACAAGGTTGAAGCCTCTCCAACGATACGCTTCTACTTGTGCTCATCCTCGTGTTTGTGCCAATGCAAGTGAAAACAGTTGGAGTTGGGCATTGGGTAACATTGTCGAAAATAGATACCCCTCATTCATGGCTACTTGGCCAACAGAAGCTTGAGTAGTTGAATGTTGTAATCTGACTTTGATTCGACAAATAATTTTCTTATATCTAAAAGGTGCATGCTTGCCACATTAGGATATAAGAAGCATTTATCAAAAAAATCTCATCAACAACCAGCATTTTTCTTGTAGCAATCGGTATGGTGCATGGCACAAGAAGGGGCCCTATTGAGCCCCATGTTGAAGGCTTCGTAAATTTCTCAACACATTCAAGGTCATTTAGAGATGTGGACAATCATAGTGAAGGCCATTCTCACCTTTGAAAGTCGTCTAAAAATGTGTCTTGCAAAAGAAGTTTTAGGACAATTGTATATTCAAACAATGTTCACATTCTGGGCCACTGGTAGGCCACAGGCCTATTTTCTCCTGATCAGATAAGTGGATGACGTGCCAAAGGGCTATCTTCTAGCCTACGCTGGCAGCAAAGTTGAACTGTAATAATTGAAGGAAATATGCAGTGATTAAGGAGGTCTGGGTATGAAGAAAAGAGGGTTGTATTCAGCTGATAGCAAACTCTTACTCGTGATCATTATTTCATATTGATTTTTTCAAATTGGCAAGTCATTCTTATTGTACTCTCTCTTTCTCTGTTGGACATTTGATTTTAATAATAAGAAGAATTGATGAAGGGTTTTCCCCATCTTGGGGTTTTTCCCTGGCTTGTGCCACATACTTGTGTTCTCTTGTCTCGGCTTGTCTTCTGAATCAATAATACTTGTTCTTTCTTAAGTTTCTATCAATGGAAAATGATTCAGTGCTAATAAAAGTATAATGGGCTTATATGGAATTTTAAGTTACTGTGTTAAGCAAGAACATGTTAATCTAAATTAACATGGTATAAGAGCTAGGAGAGGACAAGCCCAAGCAAGAGTGGAAAAAGAAAGAAATCGCTGGAAGAACTTTGTTGACTAGACTTTATGGATTGTGGAATGTTGCACAAGAAGGGGATCTCAAAATATTCAGACCAGAAATAGGGAGAAAACCCTTTAATTTTAATAGCCCTAATCAGAGACTCAATTTCAGTCCAATGTGTAAAGGATTAGTTCCGCATTAGTTGAGCTCTTTATTCGTGATTTGGATGGCAAATGTGATCTGAGGATTCAGATGACAATCAGGTCTCTTTGTCTCAAGTTTGGTTGACTGACGCTAATCTCTATTCACTCCCAGTCAGTATACAAGCCTCGCTCGACTTCGACATTCTGCCACAAGTCTCTCGTTCCCTGTTTACTGGTATCTCTCTTATGGCAAGCAAATAAGCAAAGTTTTTTCTGTAAATAAGATCGAAGGGCCTTCTTTTGTTATTTTGTTTTGGCTCGACCTCTTGTATTTTTTAATTTTGGTCCAGCAAAAATAAGCCCATCATCTCTACAGCCAAAAAGGAATGATTAATGTGATTCATTTGTTTTCTATGGGGTTTCGTTGGTGTCACTTGCACTACTTTCTTTCCCATCTCATTAACCTTGCATGAAGGCCACTCCTGTGGAATTTTATTTGACTATTCCTGTGGCATTGAAAAAGATTTTTTTTTCGCTTAGGGTGAGTTTTGGGGCTTCTGGGATTCATTCTGTTTTGTTACAGGGTCATTTGCCTTGAAAGAGATCGGTGGTTTGAAAGTTTTCAAATTCTAGTCTTGGTTTCAAGAGAATCTAGTCAATCGCTGGAATGAAGTTGACTTATGTTGAACTATAACTCTCCAGTTTGAAGATTTTCTACACAATGTATCTTTGGTGACCTCATGCTAATTCTTGGATCTATGAAGCTCTGATCTGTGGCCATATGGAATTGGATCTGCAGCTCTTTGTTGTTCGATCTACATCCTAGGTTAATCTGTATTAATTCAGTGGCAATCATACAAGTTTTAACAGTCCAAACTCATCTTGGCCTATGATAGTGACATGGTTGGGTGACTAATGTGATCAAACTCATAAGGAGGCTGGTTATAACATATGTCTTTTTAAAGGCACAAATCTTGCAAATAAATCATTCAGGCTAGTATTTGTCAAGTCTCAGTCCTTAAAGCTCACTTCTGGAGTTTCCAGAATCATTTGAAATTTGTGGAAGGTTATATATATATACTCTGTCAGAGTCTCATTGAAGTGGACCATTCAAGCTTCATTCCAATTTCTGATTGTTTCAAGGACTGACAAAATTCTTGTGTTGAAGGAATTGTAGAATTTTCTTTGACTATTCCTGTGGCATTGAAAAAGCTTTTGGCTTAGGGTGAGTTTTGGGGCTTCTGGGATTCATTCTATTTTGTTATAGGGTCATTTGCCTTAAAAGAGATTGGTGGTTTGAAAGTTTTCAAATTCTAGTCTTGGTTTCAAGAGAATCTGGTCAATCGCTGGAATGAAGTGGACTTATGTTGAACTATAACTCTCCAGTTTGAAGATTTTCTACACAATGTATCTTTGGTGACCTCGTGATAATTCTTGGCTATTCAAAGCTCTGATCCGTGGCCATATGGAATTGGATCTGCAGCTCTTTGTTGTTTGATCTACATCCTAGGTTAATCTGTATTAATTCAGTGGCAATCATACAAGTTTTAACAATCCAAACTCATCTTGGCCTGTGACAGTGACATGGTTGGGTGACTAATGTGATCAAACTCATAAGGAGGCCGGTTATAACATATGTCTTTTTAAAGGCACAAATCTTGCAAATAAATCACCGAGGCTAGTATTTGTCAAGTCTCAGTCCTTAAAGCTCACTTCTGGAGTTTCCAGAGTCGTTTGAAATTTGTGGAAGGTTCTATATATACACTCTGTCACAGTCTCATTGAAGTGGACCATTCAAGCTTCATTCCAATTTCTGACCGTTTCAAGGACTGACAAAATTCTTGTGTTGAAGTAATTTGATTACAATGCATTGTAATCTCTCATGAATAAAGGATTACCTTCAATGCTAATAAATTTGAATATCATGTGGATTGACAGAATTTCCTTGACAGCAAAGTATGAAAATATCACTATGTATCATGACAATTTATCTCCTTGACACTGATGACTACAATGTAAATATGATCCCGACTTAGAGGAACACAGTATGACCCTTTTGGTTAGTACGTGTATGGTGATCTCTATGTATTGACAATATCTCTAAGCATTGTCTTGGGACTGTAGGAGTACCAAGCTCAAAATGACAATAAATCTAGGTTGTGGTCCACATGGCACAAGCTTGTGAGTAACAATGATATGCTTGCAAAGATATTATTTGGGTACAATGCTCATTTTATCTAGAATTACAGTGAGATAGTTGTCCGATAGTTGGTCATATTACAGTAGGAACGTCATCAATATAGGAAATCTAGTTTTTGACTGAAAATGAGAGCAGGGCATAAGGAAAATCAGTGCCACAAGGTAAAACTATGATTGACAACTTCTTATTGGAATGTATATTATTTGGAGTTAAATACAAACTATGATTATTTGTGGTAATGCTATGGATGTTGGAGAATAGACATTCAAGAAAGTTTGTCACTATAACACGTCTACAATGTAGCTGTAGATCCTTTTTCACCTTGGTTTCTATTTTCTGCAATGGCTTGTAGTGGTAGCATGATGTGTGCATTAGATATTTGCTTCCAATGTTCTAGTGAACCTGGTATTTTCAAGAGGCTCATAACCTGTTAGGAAAGAACTCATTTTTTCATAAGAGGCATTCCTAGAAAAAATTGGTCAAGAGGCCAATCTGCAAGACAAAATTATAATATACTGTGACTTCTCCAAAGCTTGAAACTTGTTCACTAGTTGATACTTCACTAGTCATTCAATAATGCAGCAGTCTTCAGAAACCAAAACACAGTGGTGACTTGCAGGTCATGTTTGCATTATGCTAGTACAAGCTTAGTCTATTCAGAGGCCTACCATATGCAACAAAAGAGATTTGCAGAGAAGCTTGCCATGTGCACTATTGGAATTGTAGGAAAAATGAAATAGTTAGTTTATATATCTTCAGCGATTTTGAATTAGGAAAGAAGCCCTTAAAATGTTGACCTTTTGGGAAACTATGCAATGATGAGTGATTTCTATGTCCAAGATTATAATGATGCATTTTAGATGAATTTCATAGCTTTCACTGTCTTCAGATTTTTGAATATTGATCTTATTAGAAATTGTAAGTTAAAGGTAATTTTTATTGCAAAATCTAGCACCCCTATGGCATCATAGGTATGGGCACCTCAACTTGACCTATCTCTCTCAGTTGCCATGAGAGAAACTAGTAGATGGACTTCCGAACATTCTGTAGAAGATCCACAGAGTTTGCAGAGCTTGTCAGGCAGGGAAGCTAGCGTAGAGGGTCCTTCAGTTGGTACTTTCAGACATATGTGGACCAATGAACATGACATCAACCACTGGTGCTAGGTACTTCCTTTCGTTTTTTGATTATTTCAGTAGAAAAATGTGGGTATATTTTCTATAATTAAAATATGATGTGTTTAATGAATTTCAAAAGTTCAAAGCATTAATAGAGAAACAATTAGGTTGTCATATTGCCTCTCTTAGATATGATATTGGTGGGGAATTCTACTTAAAATATTTCAATAAATTTTGTGCTAAACATGGGATCCAAAGACAATATACTACACCTTACACTCCAAAACAAAATGTATTGGTTGAGAGGCAAAACTGTACTATCACAAAGATGGCTAGGTGTAAGTTGCAGAGGAAGTCTATTCCAAATAGGTTTTGAGCTGAGGTAATGTTCACAATAGTATACTAGCTGGTGAAATGAAATATGACACTTTGGTCTCAAGTTGGAGGACCAATTCCTGTAGTTGCAATGCCAGCATATGCACCTGTGAGGCAAAAATATCCATTTTTTTTATTGTTCCCCAGACATTCTTCAGTGTAGGGCAAGGGCAAGACATTTCTTCATTCCATGCAGATATATATAGGCCACCTACTAGATTGTTTTCATCTACAACTGCAACATTTTCATATCCAATGCAGTCACCCTGTTTTTTGTACACTGGGCACCTCTCTGGATGCAGCTCTACCTATTTTCCTGCTGTGTTTGCACCTTTCTTGGACTCTTCAAGTTCACTCCAAGTACTTCTCATATTTTGACCTCTGGTGCAATTCTTCCACCCCATATCCGACATCCTTAATGGGATTGACAAAATTTCCAACTCCCAATAATGATAGAATCTGGTCCAGGCTAAACTTAGATTTGAATTCTGGCACAGAGACTTTTGAGGCAGAGGGTAAAGAAGAAAGAGCAGGATCAAAACATGCAGTAGTTTTGGAAGGTCCTTTGATAACATATGGGAAAACTAGAGTCATCCAACAATCATCAGCATCAACAGACTCTTTTAAATAAGGTGGGATTTAAATAGATTTGAAAACAAAAAAGAGATATAAAGATAGCCAGGTTCTGTAGGTGTTGGTAGCTTTTTTTTCATGGGGTATGTCTCACCCAAAGGGTGTTGCTTATTGGGCACATTAAGTTGTACTTGAATCCCAATGTGATGTTGATAGAGTTGTTTAATCCCAAATGGCTTAAGTTGTAGATAAAGGTGTACTGGATTGAATCTGAGATCGATACAAGGCCAGAATTGCTCATGCAGATTGAAATTCCCATATCACTAATTTGCCTCTTTTCGGGCGATCCTGCTGCACTTTTTACATGTATGCTTATTGTAGAAGTATGAACGGCACAAGCCAGGTGTTTGAAAAAATTCCCAAGAAAAATGTTACCGCATGGAATGTTATTATTAGAGGTTGTGTTAGGGATGGACACTGCCAGGAAGCCCTCAAGCTATATTACCAAACACAACACGGGGGACTTAGTGGAGACACACCTTTCCAATTTTTCTCAAGGCACGCGCTGAGATTGTGGCCCTAGAGTAGGGCAGGGAAATCCATAGTTACATGGAACACCATGACTACAGGATATTTCGAAATTAGAAATTGTGAAGAGGAAGGAAAGGTACTTGACGAAATGTAGCTGGGAAGGTCAAAACCCAATGTGATAAATTGGAGCGTGATGATATCCAAGTATGAGTTGAATGGTCACAATAATGGTGTAGTGAGATCTTTTCTAAATGCAGCTGGCTGGAGCGAAATCCAATTCAGTCACTATTTGCTAGTGCTCTCGCTTCTTGTGCAAAATTAGCAGTGCTGCAACAACAAAAAATGGATGATGCATATGAAGTGTTTTTCAATATGCCAAAGAGGGATCTGATTTCATGGAATGCAGTAATTTCTTGTTATGCATTGAATGGATATTGTGATGAGGTGTTGGCGCTCTTTTATCAACTTCAAAATGACAAGAATGAACCCAAATGTAATTAAATGGAGTGCAGATATTGTGAGGTATACTCAATTTGGTCATAGTGTTGAATCCATGGAAATATGCAGTTGAATGCATGTTGCAGAGGTGAAGCCTAACTCTATTACCATAGCAATTATTTTTCCTTCATGTGCTGATTAGTAGCTCTGTAGTGTGGGTATCGAATGCATGGGCATGAGGAAGATGCCCTGACACTCTTTTATGAAATACAAGAAGTAGGCATTAAAGTAGGCCATATCACCTTCATTGCTATTTTATCTGCCGGCGGCCATGCAGGACCAGTAGATGAAGGCTAGCATCATTTCAATCAAATTAGTAGAAAGTTTGAAGTGAAGCCTAGAGTGGAGCATCATGCATGCATGGTTGAACTCCTTGGCCACTCGAGACGCTTTAATGGAGCATATGTGACATTGTCAAACATCTATGCTACTTCTATGGGATGATGTAGTCAACGTGAGAAAGCTAATGTTAGATAAGGGAATTGAAAAAAAAGGAACTAACATCTCATTTTCACGGACAATTTCAGCTGCTGCTAACTTAGGATGTTTTGAAATATATCATAGAAACTCTTCAACAGTGTTCTCAAGTTTCAATGATAATACACCCTCTTCATTTGAATTTTGCCTCTCCAAAACCATGGAGAGGAGAGACATGGAGGAGTTACAACCATGCATACTTCCTTAACAACCCTTAAGGTGGTTGGAAATAGATAATCATGACAAGCTCCAAGCATTGGACAAGTCTTGGTTGAAGCCTTATGTTGTAAAAGACGAATCCATCAGGCAAGTCTTGGGCCAACTTTGGGACTCCGTTGAGGAGTTTTGATGCATTTCGAAATTAACTCAAGTTTTTCTACAGTTCTTGGTTATAGAAAATCAGTGGAGCCAAAAAAAAAAAACATTTTCAGGGAAACAGGCCTGCCTATCAGAGGCCAAAAGTTGGGTGACTGGTTTGAAAACAGGAATTTCTTTGTCAAGCAAATTGGATGGAGCAGCCAGCAAGGGAACATGACAAGTTGCTGCCTCGGACTTGCATATTTTTGTGGGCTTGTTTGTCTATATTCAAGGTGGTTTTGTGGTCAGAGAAACCTAGAGGAGTGCATGATTTGGTCCTGCAACACATTTTGGGAGGAACTATAATTTTTTTAGGTGGGATTCTTTCTTATTCAGTTGAGGACTATGCCATGACAAGACTCATCTGAGAAGGCAATGAATTCCATGGATGTTATAGGGATTCGAATAGAGGCCGGGAAGGTCTAGTAGACTATGGAAGTGCAAATACGCTTTTTATTGATACTTCAATAAAAATGGAGACCTCGTGCACCTCTAGAAAGTAGTTCTACGCTGCCTCACATCTATTGTAGCTATTGCAAAACTCTCATATATGCTTGAACATGGGAGGAACATGATCACAAATTACAATATTATTTTCTTTCCATTTATTCTCTTCCTCTACGAATTTCATGGCAATTGAAATCATCACTTTCTTCTGTTATTTGAGCATTATATGGAAGACTTCATGTAGTTGTTTCACAAGGTGCCATAATTTATTTTCAAGAGATGGCTATTCAACAAACCCTGATTTATGAGTCCTACTGGATCCTGTTACAACTAATACTTGAATATAATTCCAGAAATTCTCCTCCTTCGAGATTGTAAATCATCATATCTTTTCCCAGGACAAGAGCGGGTGACTGATTTCATAAGAAAGGTATTTGAGATGCTAGTTGGAGCATTTAGAAAGCTTCAGGTATTAGAAAGGTTCTTCCACAATTGAAACAAGGTGTACAGGGATGCTTGATATACTAGAAGACTTCTTGAACTTCTTATATTTTGTATATTGTTGAATGGATGGGAGCACTTCAACATTAGAAAAGCAACATTGAATAAAGAACTTCAGTATCCCAGATAACGAAATTTTTACTTTTCTTATTTCAACTGAGGCAGTGGGGTGGCAGGGGTTGGAATCAATTTTCCAAGTGCAGATACAATTTATTATATATGATCTATATTTCACTCATTTTTTTCTTTTATGATCTTAATCATGATCTCACAATATAGGCCAAGACAAACCAGTGATTGCATATCAGTTGATAATAAAGTGTATTGTTGAGGAGAGAATATTGCATCGGTGTACAAAGATGGATTTGGAGAATCTGGTGATGAATCTTTGTAAAAATGAAAGTTTAAAGAGTTATCTAGATCACAAAGAACCTATATATCGTGCTTTTCAAAATGAAGTTAATGCTATTTGTTTGGTTTTCTCTCGTTTTGTTGTCCTGTAAATTTGTTATTGTTATGTTTATTATCTAGCATGCATATGCCCAGACAATGACCTCTTGCCATAACTGCAAAAGGAAAATCTCTAGTACCTATATCCAATTACTGTAGTTGCTGGAAAAAAGCAATTCAGAATAATTTAATATGAAAAGAACCTATTTTACACATACTGCTCCTTTGTGAGTTTCACAGCACCTCAAGTGCCCAAGTAGGAACTTTAAATTTCACTCTAACAACCCCACAATGCATCATTTTATGGAAACTTACACTGCATAGAAGGATTGGATACAAACATGACAGGATTCCTCATTTCCAATATGGTGCCAACAAAATTTTGGCCATTTCAATGGTTCAACATTTTTTGTAATACAAGACCCAACCAAGTTTCATTAGTTTACTCTATTAACCAAACCAGGTTTCATGAGTCTAAAAAGTACATATGACATTCTAATAGCTCACTGCTTGTGTTTGTAATACCTATTTCTTCTACTCAAGGAAATAGGTATAGCAAATATAAATCTGATAATAGATCAAAAAATAGGTGGCGGGCCCTCTTAAAAGTGAGGAGTATTTGGGAATAAACACTCATTTACAATTGACAAGATCCAGGAGTCCATTTCGAAAAATGGGAAATAATGCTCTGACAGGTGCATTGGCCAGAATGTTTGAAGTATTTCTACATCATTTATTTATACTCCTAGTGAGTGTGTTAAACAACATATGCAAATTGATTTATGGTATTGCAACAACTGGTATGTCTATTGGAAGTGGAGTATCCATTGCCAGAAATGGATCTCCAACAGCAAGAAAGTAACATCAAGACAACATATACCACTTGAGTAGATTAGAATGGACCATAAATGAATAAAATTCAATGCCATGTTCCAGAAATTGTTAAGTGGTGAGCAATAGAATAGGAAGGAATGCTTTTATTTACTTGGCATCATCATGTTGTGCTAGATGAAGACTTCTATTACATGATCAACTGGGCAAGAGTTGGCACAGGTATCAATTTTTATCAGACTACAAGTATCATTTTGTTAATTTTGGGCAACTAGATCCAAAATCCATGTTGCATTGCTCATATGATGATGATGATATTTTTGTTGGATTCCTCTTTCGGAGAGGTGCAAGATTGATCTAAAGATCATCTTGTTTGGATGAGAAGAACTTATATTTTGATTTTATTTTCCACACATGTGCAAATTGTCAAGGTCGACTAGAATTGTAATGAAGGCTTGCAAGCCCAATAGATGTGTCACACACCCTCATTGATGGATATAAATTGGAGAGAGATGATGTCCATTTCATCATCAACTCATCACACATTTCCTCTTGTGATCTGATTGGTTCATTCAGCCTTTGGAGGCCTCTCTCTCTGACATGTGCCGATCTTAAGCGGAAGGAGTGCGAACTGTTTTTAGGGCTCTTTGCTGGTGCGTTGACACGCGTTGACCGTGGGTCAAAGCTTGGAGTTTGACCTCCATTCTTGTGCAGAAAATCCAATCTCTTGAGGCAGCATTAGAGAGAAAAAAGATCGAGGAGAAGGGTGACCTTTGACCACAGCCCTAGACCGCAGCGTTGAATTTCTTCATCGACTTTTTCTGTTGACCAGTGTTGACCTTTTTGGAGCTGTCTTTGAGGGGTGTGTGTGTGACACTTGGAGGATTGGCTGATCCAACTATGTATACTCTTGAGCAAAATGGTTTTGTTGAAAGGAAGAATAGAACCATTGTGGAAGTTTCCTGTGCCATTGTGTATGTTCAAAATAGATGCCCGCATTCCACATTAGACTCCAAGACTCCCGAAGAAGTCTTCTCTAGTAAGAAGCCCGATGCCTCCCACTTTAGGCTTCAAATGACATCATCAACATGAGATCCAAGTTCGATGAAGTCAATCTTGAGCTCAAGGCTCAAATTCTGGCCAATCCTGCTTTTGATTACACCAAGGACACACATCAATGGGTCAAGAAGTCATTGTCATCAAGCCTACAATAACAAACCCTAGATAAATGAACATGACAACAAAAGGGGTCACATCAATGGGTCAAGAAGTCATTGTCATCATGCCTACAATAACAAACTCTAGATAAATGAACATGACAGCAAAGGGGGTCAATGACCTAGCCAAGGCCACATTAGGGCTAGTAGTTACAATTGTAACCACAGAGAATATTGTTAGTGGATATATCTAGCATCTCATGCCAAATGAGGTGCCACCATATCTTTTGAAGATTCTTCACTTGCCAAACACTAGGGCAAGCAATCTAGTATGGCCTTTGTCTAACTACTATAATTGCGATACTATCTAACATGAAAATTCAAACAAGGGGGAGCCATAGTAGATCTTCACGTCTTTATGAGGTCCCCTTCAGAGGAACCCCTCCATATTATCCACATTTTTTGTTTATATATTAAATTCATAGAAATAATGAAGGGAGGGGATCCCTCCAAGCAATAAAACACTGTTCTGCACATGGTTTATGATAACATTTTTGCTAACTAATTAACTAGTTTAGATTTGCATGTTGTCTCTTTTTTGGATTAATATAAGAAACTAGGGAGTTACGCAAATATTTAAGAGTCAAGACAGTTCATGAAATCAAGGGCTTGTAAATCCATTGCTTCAAATGCCAGTGTCAACATTAGATTCAAATTTGACAAAGTCTATCTTGAGCTCAAATCTCAAATTATAGTTGATCCTGCATTTGATACATTAAAAAAACTCATCAATGGATCAATAAGACATTGAATGAGTGCTCTGTCATCATGCTTGTTGTAGTTAATCCTAATTAAATGAACACAAAAATAAAAGGAGTCAATGGATGCGCTAGGACTACATTAGGATTGGTAGTTAAAACTATAACTAGAGAGAGCATGTGGTCACCGACTATATCCATGGAATTTCAAGCCAAACGAGGTGTCACCATCTCATTTTAAGAGTCGCAACTTACAAACACTAGATAAGACTTTCAGCTCTAATATGGTCTTCATTCAACTAACACCATTGCACTCCTATCTAACACAAATCTTAAAAAATGAGGCAGAGTCACTGCAAATCTTCAAGTCTTTATGAGGTCCCATTCAGGGGAATCCTTCTATTTTCATATGAAATCCATGGGTTCTATCTCTATATTGAATTCATGGATACAACAACGACAAGGTTCCCTCCAAGCCATTAGAAACGACTCTATGCAAGAAGGCAACTCCTTGATAGTTTCTTTCCCGTGGATTTTGGCATAAGCAAGGATGCTATCATGCTTTTAGTTTCAAGCCTTCTTGGAGGATCCCTATGCAAAAATATGCCCTCCTCCCAATCCCATCAATTCAAGGATGAGGTGAAGCCTAGGCTTTCTATTCCCTCAAAGAAAAATCCACCCCTCAATTCTGCCTTTATAGTGGAGAAATCAAAGGACATTCCAGTGTTGGAACTTGCATGTATATGCCCACAACTTTTTGTATTGAAGGGATGGCACTCTTTTTCCTTTGAATGGGCTTTGGCCATCTACAAAAATGCTTCATGGGTGGAAAAATCAAACCTAGATTACCAACGATGAGCTCTTCCTCCATTCCAAGTGTTACTTCATTGTAATTTTTAAGGCCATGGTGGATAGGAAAAATAAATTCAACCTAGGACCCTATTTCTAGGGGAAAATGCACCTCTCCTTTCATCCCTAGTTCTGAAAGTTTGATCCAAACACCATGATTATTACAGCAACTCTAGTCTACGTAAGAGTTCCAAACCTCCTCTTCACTTATGGTATCCTAATTTTTTTGCAACTATTAAAAACTCCCAGAATCATTTTATTAAAGTTAATGGAGCTCATATTGTCATGGGCTCAACATCTTTACCCATATCTATGTAGTGCTCAACCTAAGTTGTGATTTTCCCAACTAGTTGCTCATATAATGGGTTGATCTCACTTTTACCGAAATGTTAGACATTGAAAGCACAAAATTTAGATGTAGATCATGCCAACAAATTGTACACCTCCAAGAAACCTATTCATCTTGATTCTTCACCAACATCTTCTACATCCAATGGACATAGGAAAAATCCCAAAGGATGGTAAGTAATACAGGGAAACATATGTGCTCCAAGAAAGAAAATGGCTCAACCGAAAGAAAAGAAACCTATGCAAGTTCCCCTTGGTAGTGGTGGGGAGACACACTCAACTTTGGTGCCATCAAATCTCTTTTGAGGTTTAAAGCATCTTCGTGAATCAAAAAAGGAAAAGCTTAGTCCTAACAACCTTGCGTTCATGATTCCCTTTCACAAATCAGTATATCACAATGCCACTAACCCATGTCAACAGAACTAGGTGGATCTATATTAGAAAGAAAAAGTGATCCTCATGAGACAAACCACAACACCTAGTGACCATGTAACTTCTTCAACTCTCTACAAACGAGTCAAGTTGTGTAACGTGTTTCTCTATGTTCTCTGCATTTATATCTATTTCATAGTTATGTTTCAATATTATGTTCATAGTTATGGGATTGAAGCATGACAGAGGAAGAAGGAAATCATGTAGCATCCACATTTTGCCAGTGTGAGTACCCATTTCTTTGTATTCACTTTTCATAGGGTATATCTTGTATTCAATGTATGGATGGTGTGTAATTGTTTGTTTCCTTCATTTCACTTTTAGCTGATTCTCAGTAATTTCTGTGTTAAATCTAATGATATGAAGTTTGCAATCTTGGGTAGAATAGTGCTAGTAAAAGACTGTATAATATTATAAAATTTGTCATGAAGATCCGGTGGAACATCCACGACAGTGTACAAATCAGAAATGGACTAAGAACCCAATGGCATGCATTAACTCCATTCCTTCTCTATGCTTCCAAGTTCCCAGAGATAAATAACATCAAAGAGTAACAAAGATACAAAGCAAGACAAAATTGCATATCAAAATGCACACTTGCATTTCTGAACCAAATGACAAAAACCTGCAAAGCCTCCAAACTAAACAAAGTCAACTCCACAACAAATGAGATTACTCGCACTAATATCAAATGTAAATCAATATACACTAGCATAGACACATCTAAAATTGTGTCCGATATGCACATCAATGTTCCAAAGCTCAGGGTTGAATATCTCAAATTTCAATATTCAATACATCAATCATTTCTCTAAACTCAAGATATGCAATATTGACCCTATCGAAACCAGAATTAGATGGATCTGGGATATTATATTCGATGCACCTAACAGATAGTATAGATTAAATGCAATTACATGCAAATAAAGTATTGACAGACTCACCCACCCCAAGCAGGATGTAGAGCATCTCACATCTTTCAATACAAACACAAACAACTATTCATTAAAATACCACTTAGTTTATTCATGTGGTAAGGATATGAATCAAGCTACAACAAGAATTAGAAGGAGAAAAAACATACCTTCGGTCCCTCTCCGCAAGCGCATTTTCTAAAAGTACAGTATATCCAATGTCAGTAGTTGATGCATTTGCCAAATAATCCTGGCCCAGACAAAAATGGACAAACAAATTAGTATCACATGGCAGGCATAAGAAATCTCAAAGTAAGCATCTGGAAAAGTTCCATTCATAGTGCCAAAAATAATAACAGTAAGTTGAAGCAGTCATTGGTGACAGAAGCATAGATCCATGTTCCTAGATACAATGGATTATCGCATTAAGTCCCTTGGATTACAAGTTAGAAAGCAGCACTGAATACAACATGCATCAACAGATTTTTATCTAGAGCTCTTCCGTGTTTGGACAGACAATAAGAAATTGAATACAATTCATGTGAAGGAACAATTAAAAAAAAATTCAAAGCACACTTCAAATTCAAGAATGCAAACTCAAAATCAAAAGAGCACATCAGAATCTCTAAATAAGGTTTCATGATGATCACCAGAAGTTGAATCTTTGCAAAATGTTTGGCTCTAAAAACAAAGCATGAGAATCTAGGCTATGATAGATCATAGGAAGATAAGACATTAAATCTATGGGATGTTGGATATCATTGAATTAAATTGCAAGTAGAGATGATAACAAGTCGAATAAATGACACCTACCTGCCCCTTTTGTAAAAAATAGGGAAAAAATTTACAGCTAGATATGCTTGGAAAAAGGAGGGCATGGTTGCCTCTACAGTGACAACTAGAAAATGAAACATGGAAACCCTATGCACAGCAGGTTGCATGAGTAAATGCTAATAATATATGTTGGAAAATGAAATTGATATGCTTGAGACGAAAATAAGTGAGGCCTATTCATAAAGCAGTTCGAAACTGAATCCACTGGGTAGAAATTGTCCCCCACCAGACAACGCTTCAGGCACCATTCAATTCTACATCTAGTATCCAAATTATCAAAATTCAGTTGTGCATAGTTTTGTTTTCTGTGATCAAGACATAGTAATACCCACACAAATGTTCAAAATGCAGAGCATATATACATACGTTTTTTGTTTCTACTTGAGGGCATGCATTGCACATACTGTGGCTAGGGTTCGAAGCCCATACTGTAAATGGGGTTATCGGGATAATCAGACACTACAAACGCACATACTGTTTTAGGGTTCGAAGCCCATTATAGTTTTGAAGATCTTAGAGACGGCAACATCAGCTTCACAAATGGCTACTAGCATCAATAGAATATTGGATCTTTTCACTACTTTCTCTGATGGATTGACAGATAAAATCATGGAGGAAAATCTTAAAGATGTTGATCTCAATGTTAGAGCTCGGGCACTCAATTCCCTACTTCTAAATCATCAACTCTAGGTTTTCAAGCAGGGTGATTTCATAGTTTACAAGCAACAGGCAAAAGAAAAATTTGTAAGGTTTAAGGGCCTCTCATCTGAAGATATGCTCATATATCAAGTCATAAAAATTGTTGGAAATATGGGTATATGGAAAAAAAATATGAAAAGGGAAAAAAAATTTACAGCAACCAGAGGTTAACAAAGCATTGAAAAATCTAGAAGCTCGTGACTTAATAAAAGGGGTGAAGTGTGTTTCTAACCAGGAAATGAAGGTGTATATGCTAGCAGAATTGACACCTTCAAAGGAGATAACTGGAGGTGCATGGTGCACAGATAAACTTTGATATGGAGTTCACTAACATTGTTAAGCAACAATGTTTGCAGTTAGTCTTGCAGCAGGGTGTAGCCACTATTGAGAGTGTTGCTGATTTTGTGAGAAAATTAGGGATATCAAAGGTGGAATTGAAGGTTTAAGAGCTCAAGAAAATGGTGATGTGGAAGAAGTGATAAGAACCGGAACCAGAGACTTTGCTGCTATAGGGGTTCCCAAGCTCAAATTCAGGAGTAGTCGGCATTTACGAACATTTCTTGTGGAGTTTTCCCTGTCTTGCAAGAGTGCACAGATGATGGCCTGATTTCTGATTTTCATGGCACGGAAGCTACATTATACATGCAATAATTGTTTAAACTCTTACCTTCTCCTAGACCTCTCAACAGATGGAGGAGGAGGGTGGCCTTCTTCTTCTTGAAACTGAATAATCGTGCTCGAGTCGAACTCTTCAATGCATTCAATATCGATGAGAGGGTTTTCAGGTTCCCCTCCTATAGCTCTAGCTGTGCTCTACTGTTTTGGTTGGTAACAGAATGTTATGTCTTTTGTTTGCCCGCCAATACTCCACGACAATCCCCTCTTCAAATTTATTGAAATTTAAATGGAGTGGGAAAATTATTTTCGGATGAGTCAAAGCATTTTAATCGAAAGGGTAAAACCTTTAAAAAATAACAACAACAACAACAAAAAATTTATTCCAATATAATAAATATTTAAATTTCTTAAACTTTATTCAAATATGGTAAATATTTTAATATTTTTCAAAACAAAGGTGGATGCTATGTTGGGTTTGCAAATCACTCTATATTTTTTATGTTATTTTATTTTTTTCATGGTATATGATTAATCTAGATTCATCTTAACTTCCAATCTATCAAATGTCTATAGAAATCAAATCTAAGGAATTTTTCATTTCAAGAGATTTAATTCCTCTCTCTCGGCCTTGGTAGATCTAGAGTTAAAATATATCTAGATTGGGTTAATTATTAATTTTATGTTTTTAATTTTTATTTTATTTTGACAGACTCTAACTGTTAAAGATAACATTACAACGTTTTGACCATGGGAGAAGAATTCAACACTGGAGAAACCCTAGAGGCCCAAGGAAAAATTGCAGGTGGAGAAAGGGTCGTAGTTTTGACAAAGAGTGAACAGGATCTAGACAATGTGATCTCTTATATCCTTGTCAAAATGCAAAATAAGATTAAATGGTAACAATGAGTTTTTTATCCACATGATATATATTTTGTACAAATATGGTGGCCATGATAAACCCTTTGAAGACACGCAATTATTCATCAAATATGTTTTTTAGATGACATTTTGACTACTTGCTATTGGACCCACATGGAGGAGGAGGAGGAGTTGGTGGATTATGAACTAGAGGAGGGGGGTTTTCAACAAATTTGGTCTAGTCCCAAGGATTTTATCCATTCGCATTTCAAAGTCAACTTAGAAGGTCACCATACTGTAGTTTCTGGGCCTACCAGATCTTTAGAAAGCAAAGTTAAGAATTCAATAGGCAACTGTCTAGCAGTTCGAAGGCCCTAACCCCTACTCCAACCATGCACTATTTGGGTCCTTTAGTTTCGGCTAGCCCAGGGCCTGAGGACGTTTGTTAGGGGCTAGAGAACTCTTCTTGGGGTGTTTGGCTCTAAGTTTAGTTTCCCTATTGTCCTAAATATTGGAGGAAGACATACAATGTGTTACTACTTCCTTAGGGTTTTCTGAATTTTTTGAACATATTGGGAGTTCTTCACTCTCATAAGCCTCTCTGGATAGTTTTCTTGTATATCCTTCATCTCAAGTGCCATCAGCCTCGCCCTCCTTCGGCGAACTAGTGAAGGAGAGCCTTGCCTCGACAACGAAAGAAGGTCAAACTAACATCATAAATGGTCTTGTGGTTTTCAGGGAGAAACACCCTTGTGAATAAGAATGAGTTATGATTCAAAATGAATCTGAGAAAGCAAGGAAGTGGAAAATCCATTGTAGTGTAAAGAAGAAGAACAAATTCCTTCGTTCTCTATTTTTGGGAGTCAACGTCACCATTCAAAAGATTGAGGAAATGTCCCAAAAATACTTGGCGGGGTAAGTAAGGGGTTGAAAATTAAGGTCCTCAACCCTAAATGTGTGGGCAGACAAGGAAATCTTACCTATTGTAAAATTTCCTCCAGAGGTGTCGCTATTAGCCCAAGGTTGGATTCATTTGTGCTTCAAAGATGTTACAGACACCCGAGAGGTACAACAAATGGTTTAGAAAATTGATTCATCTCCTATCCTTGTCAATTTCTAGATGTTCCTCTTCGATGCAAAGTAGGAGAGACTAGATATGGCCCCAATCTAGGTTCATCTTCCAAGTCTCCCTCCTAACTATCGAGACACCCTAATTTTCAAAGATATAGGTAACTCATTGGGATCTTATCTAGCCCATGAATCTACATATTTAGAGATGGGGATTAAGACATACACCCATATTTTGGTTAATATGGACCTCAGATAAGGGCTCATAGAAGGTGTTGTAGTTCCTAGAGATAGCCTTGAGTTGCAAAATACTAGTGCCTAGGACATGTTAAGATCGGAGGTTAAATATGGACAACTATATGAATGCCTCTAACAGAAAATGGGTCAAGAGAATAATGGTTTTGGTGATTCAAGGATGGAGAAGACCATTTGAGCCTAATTCATGTGAATTTCCTATATTCATGAGTGCTCAGGAGGCTATGTGGCTTGATGGATTTTAAATGGGCCAAGTATAAAACAATGAGCAAAAACCTAAAAAATATGCCGAGGCGTTGAGAGAGAATGGAGAAGGAACCCACAAGAGACAGGCAGGGTAGGAAGGGGTAGATGGAATGAATGAGGGAAGTATGGATTTCGCTCACCATCACACTTAATCAACGACACTTTCCTCTTTCAACTAAATTAAAAGGCAGATAGATTCATTTTAAACACTTTTATAGTTAGGATTTCCCTTCCTTTCTCCTTCTCCACTTTATGTGTGGTCACAGGCCAATAGAAGGCATGGATATCGGGATTGGGGTGTAGTGTATTCAGATATTGGGTTATGAAGGAATACATTTTAGGTGTAGGCGGGGCCATATGTATGGGCACCTAGCTAAAAACTATAAGCTTCCACTTTTTGCGTAGGACTATCCATCAAGAGGCAAGGACATATTAGGTTAGAAAAGGGTTCTAGATTGGAGATTTTGGGCACCGAGGAAAAGCTATATGGTGCAACTCCTCTCTGCAAAACATCCTCCATGTCGTTGGTGAAAATTGTTAGGAGATGGTGTTTATGTTTACAGTTGTCTAAAATCCCTACTAAATGGGTGGAGTTTCATTTCCTTGGATGCTAATGGAAGGTTTTAGGGTTTACTAGTTGGATGCAAAGCCATAAATATTTGGGTATTCAATTCTTGGGGTTTGGATTCTAGTTTTTCCATTGAGGACAGAGAGCGAGAAGTGGAGGGAGATATGGAGAGGGAGGTAGGGAGAAGGAAAGAAAGGGAGGGAGGGAGGGAGCGAGATGGAGAGAAAGGGAGAGCTAGAGACTAACAATTATGCACACTATTTGTTTGTCTTTATTAGAACGAAGGCTTGAGATTGTATTTTGTTGAGGAAAATGAGAGAGGAAACCCTAATTTTGGGGGATGAAATGGTTATGGTAGCAAGGAATATTTTGAATGAAACATTTATTTTTCATGTTGTAAAATTCCACCTGTGTAAGCAAACTACAAATGATGTTCAAACCAAGTTGTAAAAATCTAGAATCTTTATTAAATGTAAAATCATTTTATTGTCGAGAGCTATCTAGGCTAGGAATGAAAGTCCAACACCTTCCATTAACCAATTTTCAGTACACACTTCATTAGAGGCCTCTTTTATACTCAATTTAATATCAATTTTATGCTTAAATGCTAGGACTGCCACACAACTTCCCTCATTCCATGCTTTACTATATGCCTCTTATATATTCATAGCTTGTTTATCATGTAGGAAGCTCTAGGACATATGAATCCAGCACATGAATCAACCCCTAGAAAAATACATTATATGCTTCCTCATAATTAAGGGGTTTATTATAACTCTTAAAGGAAGTTTAGATTATTGGTTGTGGGCTGATACAAACCTTTTTATCGAAGATATAGTTATGATGATGAGCCTTGGAAACTTAGCCTAAATCCCATGAAATTCTCTATCTCCAATCCATATCTAGGTTGATTACTCATATTTTCTTATCCTTAATACCTTGTTTAGAATGAGATAGGTCTAGTATCATACCTAGCCTAGTCGTTAGCCCATGTGATTCTCTAAAACTAGGCTACATGCATTGATTATCGTACTCCTTAAAGGTTAGTTTCACAAGTGTGAGTTTTTATCTTTGACATCCCAACTTGTACAATTATCCCATAAATTAGATTTATTTCCAAATACAAAGAAGCACATATGATATACCTTCAACATTTGTGTATTTTCCTCGAAAAATGTGACACTTTGAAACAAAATTAGAGTTTGCATGTCATTCATTCAATATTTTGAACAACATGCAACTAATTATGGTGGGTATTGGAGTATTTTGTTTGACATATGTGTTTATATGTAGTTTCATTTTCTTAAGAGATGGTATCAAGGAAAAATAATTTGGCCATTGGTTTGACTTTCGCTGACATAGGCCCCTAATATTTGTGCCCACTTGATATATTTTCCCTTTCGGTCTTGATTCAATTTTTTTTGAATGTTTACCAACCTCGTGTATAAAATTTATCGTTATAAATTGAGTCACCTATACACCAATTTTAGTCATTTTTGTCTAACAATATTGATCATTTGGAGGATGGGGATGGTATGGTTCTAGGCCTTGCCTCCCAATTGAACATTTATTTATCTATCTACTTGGGTTCCAATGCACCTCCTTCCCAAATTCAATGCACCTTCATTCTTTAGGGCTTACAACCTAATGTTATAATTACAAAAATGGATGAATGACAATACAATGTTAAGGAAGGTTCTCTTGCATGCCTTAAAGTGCCCTATATTCATATGAAGACTCTTAGCTAAATTTTCTGTTGCTTCTATGCTCAATGCATTTCTGAGTGCAACTCTTTGCTCACCATTCATTAACTAACATTCCTTCTTGTTGTTCTTCTTATGTGGACAGTTTGTGGCATAATGTCCATGCTCATGACAGTTGAAAGATTTCACCTTTGACAAGTCTCGCTTCTTGCCTACCTTGTTGGTCTCAGATTTGGAATGAAATGCCTTCCCTTTTCCTTTCTTTGCCTTGCCAGCGAAGGCACAGTTCTCTTCATCATAAGCCTTTGATGAGGATCCATCTCTAGTGCTCTGTCGAATTTCTTCTTGTGCCAAATAAGACCATAATCGCTCCCAATCTAGAAGCTTCTCCCTCCCATTAACAGAGTCCTGGGATATATGCCACCTCTTGGGAAGTCGTATAAGAGCTAGGCTCACTAAATCATATGAGGCAACATAGATGCCAACACTTCCAAGCTCATCTTGACATTGAGTGAACTTGGTCAAGTATTTTTGGATCGTGTCGCCCTTCTCCATTTTGATCTTCCTGAGCTTGTCTTTCAGCACCAACTTCCTGTGGTTGCTGCTATTCAGGTACATATCTATCAAGGCCTTCCACATTACAATGGTTTCACCTTCTCATGGAGGCTTGAGACACTATGGCCTCGAACTCCCTCTAACAAGATCCTTCTCGCCTTTGCAACCAAGGTGTGTTAGGAAGTGCTAGGGTGTGTTAGGGAGTGTAAAAGCATGCCCAGGATTGTAGGGGATGTTAACACATGCCACATAGTGCTAAGGAATTTGAGACATGTCAGGTGTTATGGAATGTCAAGATGTAAATTATGTTGCCTAGTTGTTTTATGACCACAGTTGCATGTGATGAGCTTTGTCTTAGTAACTTTTTAAGTGGGATGCGTTGAGATTGGACACGAGTAACCTAAGATGAGTTACAAGTATTTCTTAGGTGAACAAGGCATATGTTGAATTTCCATGACACATGAGAATCTGGGTTTGGTCTTAGAATATTTGATGCAAACACACAAAAGTTCCACAACACATCTACTTTTCACAACGAAATCTACACACATCAAGGAATCATGAACTGGTGCACATGAAAAAATTTAACTTTTTCAAAACGTTCTTCGTTAAATTACAAACTATAATAGAATAGGCTAGAGCTCGCATACCTGGGATCATGGCCCTTTACAATCACACTGATATAACTAGGGCTTGGTGTTAGTCCTTTGACAACCAATCTACCTTGAACAAGACAACACCTAACCCACTTTTTTATGGTGGCCACACATATCCCTTTTAGTCCACATGTCCTGAACACATCTGACAGGTCCTCTTGCCTCTCGTTATGCGACTCCTCAATCTACCTCTATCAATGAAATCAACTCCTTTAGGTTACTGAACTTGGATTAAAAAAAAAATTCCCTCTATCTACCTCTTTTTTCCTTTAAGTTCTGCAACACTTAGGGTTTTCAATCAGTTTTTCACAACTATGTTTGTGAACAGCTCTTTGGTCTGCTCACTTTTGCCATATTCCTACTCCAAGACGACAAGTCTAGGGCTATGGAGGTTTCCCTTCTTCTCGCTAACTCAATCCCCCACAATATAGCAAACTGGGGCTAGTTGGATAACCTGCTAATTGAATGATACTTTAGTCCTTCAAAGTCTGCACATCCTTAGGCCCAAAAACCTACCCTTATACTAGTTATGTTTCCTTCACAATTACAAGACTTAGGGCTCTTCTTTGAATATCACCTAACGACCATCCAAATATACTTGGACTGCCATCAATTTTCCCAACCACAATCAATTCTTTTAATAATCTAATGGACACAACTCTGGCCTCATCTAGGGCTCTTCAAATATTCCACCTAATAGCGATTTGAGTACCTCTCAAAATCACTATTCTTGTGTACCAATTCTTTTTTGTACAATCTATGAAAAAATTTGAACTACTCCTCTTATCATCCTTCTAAAAATTTGTAGATGCTTGACCTAGGGTCACAAATCATCCACTAAAAGTCCATTGTCTAACTATTTATAGGTTGCTTCAGAACTTTTTCCAAAATGACATGGATAGTCCACCAAAATCAACTCCTCTTCATGTCAATCCATTCCTCATATGGCACATTACTTCTACTTCGTCTTCTACTCAAGTTCCACCTTCTTTGGATTTTTTATCTCCATACATAGTTCTGCAAACTATCTTCCAAATCTATGGTATATATTGCAGAGACAAACCTCTCTCTAAGGGTCATGACTAGGTGGTATAACCATACCCACTTTGCAGCTAGGTGGTATAAGTTGTGCAACACTATCAAAGAAGTCACAAGGGAATCCAAAAGGGAGTGGAGGTATGTTTTGTGTTAAATTGTTGGTCCTAGTTTGGACAGTTGGAACATTTTAGTACAGCCTGTGGAAGCAAAGAAGGGAGGGCTAACGTGTTGGTTAGAAGCCCTAACCAGTGTAATGATTGGTGATAGGATCAAATTCATATGCAACCTGTGGGAGCCATGTGTTGGGGTTCTCTTGGGTGTTAAGAAACCCCAACTAGGAGCAGATCTCGCAATGAATGGGTGTCCTAGGACAGGACTGTTAGAGAAGTCTCTTGGCAGCCACGAGCAGGATTTCCTAAGTTTTAGGATGCCCTAGCCAGAGGTAGATGCTACAACAAGTATTGGTCACTCGTGGTCTGCTGGAGGGCAACGTGAGAGTGGGCCAAGTGTGAACGTGGATTGTGCATTTATGGTATGTTGGAGGACAGTGTGATAGTACCCATGTTGGGGCCCGGTGTGCACCATCTTCATGGACCTCGGTGGTTGCCAGAGGTCAAGGGTCTGATCAACCAGGAGCAGTTTTGTGTAGCCCTAGACTTGTGTGTGGAGGAATTCTACAGCAGATGATGGGTAGTCCTCCTAGCCCGTGTTCATTGTGGGATATAGACATCTTGCAGCGATAGGTGGTAGCCCTTCATACCCTATGTTGGCCTTCATTGGTGCAGCACAGGAAGACCATAGTGGTTTGAAGTCCCTAAGTAACTGAGGAGCAGCAATGAGAAGATTGAGAATTGTTCACAAACGGAGTTGTGAACAATTTGACAGGAGTCTTGATGTGTTGTGTCCTTGATGGACTAAGGCACAACTAGTGAGCAGATTGGCAGCCAAGCTTTAGTGGCTAGATGGACTTGGAGCATTGATAGAGTCAAGAGCTGCAGATCGAGAGCCAAAGGACCGAGCTAGTATAGGGCATGACCGAGAAGAGCTGAGAGAGAATGCGACAGCGACATGGTCAAAGTATCTTGTTGAGGGCAGATTGGTTGTCGATGGACTGACACCAAACCTAGTTTTGTATCTTGTATCAATGGGTGTATGAAGGCCATTATCCTTGGTACGTGAGCCCTATACTGTTGTATCATATGTTGATTAATACAACGAAGTTGGGTTAAAAATTGTAAGAATTTTTCTATATTTTGTGCATTGGTAGATTTACTGCTATTTATATTTTGTTGTGCAAAGTAGTATCATTGTGATTATTGGTTTGGTAGTGTGAAAAATTTTAAGACACTATCCTAGACCCAAGATCGTGGAAAAACAACATGGTATCAGAGATTATCTAAGCTACTTTAAGGGATAGTGAATCAGAGTGTGCTCAGCGAAGCAACTCAGAGGGAGTTGTGGGTGTCTAGATCAAGGAGCAAAAAGGTTCAGCTAAAGAAGAGTCTAGGTTGGCTTGATGTTAATAAGCCATGTGACAACTTGTCAAGCCAATGTGGACACCCAAATGAAGCCCTTATATTGCGTAGAAATAGAAGGTGAGGGAGGCTAAGTTAACATCAAAGCGAAAAAATTTAGGAGTAAAACACCTTCTAATGTAAGCCACAGCTTGAAGAAGAGAAGACTGAAGCCTGAAATGACTGTTTTGAGGTCTGATTAGAAGATATAACAGGGCCGAGGAGTAGCTGCGTAAATACGTTGATAATAGGGTTTTTTTGGTACCAAAAGGGGTGGCATATTTATTGTTTAAGAAAGTCTCAGGCATTGTAGTTATTACAGGGATAACACATGTCTATATTAGGCTTGCTGGAGGGGCCGTAAGGACTAATTCCTACAACAAAAGTAAGGGACAATCAGTGTATGGGAGCAGCTCTAAGGAGTGCCTGGTCTTGTTAAGCACGAAAAAAAAAAATATGATTGATTTTATAAAATCTTGTCAACCCTACCGCTGCCTTCTACATAATTCTATATACAAGTTTAAATCTATTGAAATTTTAACAATAAAAATCATAGATATCAGGAAAATACCTTTCGAACTTATCAACGCACACTCTCCCTCTATGAGTTCTCGAAGGTTGCAGTTTTATCTCCATATGCTGGCAACGGACCACATGTTTTCTGCTCTGAATTGCAGGGAAACCCCCAAATCAGGAGAATAATATCTCAATTAAAGCTGGAAAAAGAGCTAAACCAGATCTGATATAATAAAATCGCGTTAAAAATATAGTCGAAGCCAGAGTGTAGCGAAGAATAGAAGGGTATGGAATCTGCGACGTAATCATAAAGATTGTTAAAGATCACCGAGCTCTGTCCCGAACTTGGCCAAGGGAGAATAGCCGCCCGAAATTAAATTTTAAGAAGCCGCTCGAAATTAAATTTTAAGAGGTACCAAAATCTTATAAAGCAATTGCTATAGTCATTTTGATTTTCATAAAGTTTTAATTTTATTTAAGCAAAAGGAGGTCATCTAGTATTTTTATTTGAGCAAAGGAGGTCATTTCACATCTAGGAATAAATTTTAATAGGTCCATTTAGAGTTTAGACTAGTGGCCAAATTAGATTTAATAGGTAGTAAAAAATTATAAAGCAATTGCTATGGTGGCTTTGGTTTTCATTAAGTTTTATTTTTATTTGAGTAAAAGGAGGTCATCTAGTATTTTTGGTTTTCATTAAGTTTTATTTTTATTTCAAGAACAGGAGTTCATTTCAAATAGAAGTTATATTTAATATTTAATGATGTTGAGGACCCATAAAGTAATAATGTTAGTTTAATTAGAGCATCAATAAAAACTATATTAGGGAATATGGTTTTTACACGAGAGCTCGTGCATGCTGCTTGATCTAGGCTGGTGTTTGAAATTCTGACTCGGCCCTCCGCCACCATGGCCCCCCAGAATTCGATCCCGGTAGGGAACCACCCCCTACTTCTCCTCAAAATGATGCGCAACCTCCTCATGACGAATCTGCAATCGCTTTTGTCTCTTTGGTTTCCTCAATGGGACCTCCACGATCACGCCCAACTATGACAAAATTTGTGAAAAACCTCGATGGAATACCAAAAACCACTCTGCCTCCAACACTCCCACACAGAGAATCCCTCTAATGGGAGCTTGCTCCTTTTCATTTACAACTCCTTATGTGAGAGAACACTACAAGCCCCATCTCAACATGATGAAGTGTAGATATTGTGAATAATTCAAAACGAGGCTTCGCAAATTATCCAATTGTCTACATTCAGTATACATGATAATAATGGAATTACCCACAAACACATATGCTCGTAACCAGTACCTAGTTCTCTAAGAATCAATTAATGTTTCTAATATGCTCAATTAGAGATGAAGGATTCTCCTAGGAGGTCAATTTGCTGGTTTGGGGTGTTGTACTTTTAGTGGTTAAGGGGTTAGTAGTTAAGGTGTTTAGGGGTGAAGGGTTAGGGGTAAAGGGTCACAGGTTAAGAGGATAAGGATTTATGGCTTAGGAGGTTCATGGATTAATATAGGTTAGGGGTTAATGTCATAAGATTTAATGAATGAAGGGGTTTATGGGTTATGATTTATGAGTGCAGGGGTTAAGGGAATATGGAATGGGGGTTAAGGGGATAGGGAATTTAGTGGTTATGGGTTAAGGGCTTATGTGTTGTGATAATTGGACTCCTAATCCCCTTATCACCATTATTTTGGGTTCCCCTATCAATTTCTCTCGCTACCTTCCCTCTAGGTCCCCTAGGCCCTATGAAATTAGGTCCTAAGCCCCCTTCTCATTCTCTAATGCTAGGATTATAGATCTTAGTAAACCATGCTTGCACCTCTGAATTCTACACATACATGCTACCCTTGTGTCCCCTTGGCCCGTTCAAGGCACCATAAGATACCCCCCACCCCCCCAAAGAAACTTTTTGGTTATGTCATTCCAATTTTCCTAATGTTATGACCCCCCAAATTTGGTCTCAATGCCCTTACAAGTACACCCTTGGGCCCCCTTGGCTAAGGGAGTATATGTATTAGGGGTTATGGGTTGTGATAAGGGAGCCCCTAATCCACTTATCACAACTATAAATAGGCTTATGAACACCATCAATATCTATTGTAGGTGTTGTGATGAAAGCAATAATGAATACAAAATTTGTGGTCAATAGGACAGGGAAAAAGTATGCTAGAAACATAGTAGGAAATTTTGGAAAAAAGGTTTAAGTAACCGGGACTGCGCTTCCGCTCTTATCTCCTTAACCTTGCTCTTCTTTAAACTCTTTAAACCCTCCCTGTAATGGGAGCTTTCTCCTTTTCATTTACAACTCCTTATGTGAGAGAACACTACAAGCTCCATCTCAACATGATGAAGTGTAGATATTGTGAGTAATTCAAATCAAGGCTTTGCAAATTATCCAATTGTCTACATTTGGTATACATGATAATAATGGCATTACCCACAAACACATATCCTCATAACCAATACCTAGTTCTCTAAGAATCAAGTAATGTTTCTAATATGCTCAATTAGAGATCAAGGATTCTCCTAGGAGGTCAATTTGCTGGTTTGGGGTGTTGTTTTCGGCCTTGGATACTTAGTGGTTAAGGGCTTCAAGGGTCAAGTGTTAAGGGCCAAAGGGATTTAGGGTCAGAGGAATTAGCAGTTAAGGACTCAATATTTAGGAGATTTAGGTGTTAGTGGTTAAGGGTTTAGTAGTTAAGGTTTTTAGGGGTTAAGGGTCACAGGTTAAGAGGATAAGGATTTATGGCTTAGGAGGTTCATGGATTAATATAGGTTAGGGCTTAATGTCATAAGATTTAATGAATGAAGGGGTTTATGGGTTATGATTTATGAGTGCAGGGGTTAAGGGAATATGGATTGGGGGTTAAGGGGATAGGGAATTTAGTGGTTATGGGTTAAGGGCTTATGTTTTGTGATAATTGGACTCCTAATCCCCTTATCACCACTATTTGGGGTTCGCCTATCAATTGCTCTCGCTTCCTTCCCTCTAGGTCCCCTAGGCCCTATGAAATTATGTCCTAAGCCCCCTTCTCATTCTCTAATGCTAGGATTATAGATCTTAGTAAACCATGCTTTCACCTCTGACTTCTACACATACATGCTACCCTTGTGTCCCCTTGGCCTGTTCAAGACACCATAAGATACCCCCTCTTTCCCAAAAACTTTTTGGTTATGTCATTCCACTTTTCCTAATGTTATGACCCCCCAAATTTGGTCTCAATGCCCCTACAAGTACACCCTTGGGCCCCCTTGGCTAAGGGAGTAAATGTATTAGGGGTTATAGGTTGTGATAAGGGAGCCCCTAATCCACTTATCACAACTAGAAATAGGCTTATGAACACAATCAATATCTATTGTAGGTGTTGTGATGAAAGCAATAATGAATACAAAAGTTGTGGTCAATAGGACAGGGAAAAAGTATGCCAGAAACATAGTAGGAAATTTTGGAAAAAAGGTTTTAAGTAATCAGGACTGCGCTCCCGCTCTTATCTCCTTAACCCTACTACTTCTTTAAACTCTTTAAACCCTCCCTGTAATGGGAGCTTGCTCCTTTTCATTTACAACTCCTTACGTGAGAGAACACTACAAGCTCCATCTCAACGTGATGAAGTGTAAATATTGTGAGTAATTCAAATCGAGGCTTTGCAAATTATCCAATTGTCTACATTTGGTATACATGATAATAATGGCATTACCCACAAACACATATCCTTGTAACCAGTACCTAGTTCTCTAAGAATCAATTAATGTTTCTAATATTCTCAATTAGAGATGAAGGATTCTCCTAGGAGGTCAATTTGTTGGTTTGGGGTGTTGTTTTCGGCCTTGGATACTTAGTGGTTAAGGGCTTCAAGGGTCAAGCGTTAAGGGCCAAAGGGCTTTAGGGTCAGAGGATTTAGCAGTTAAGGACTCAATATTTAGGAGATTTAGGTTTTAGTGGTTAAGGTGTTTAGGGGTTAAGGGTCACAGGTTAAGAGGATAAGGATTTATGGCTTAGGAGGTTCATGGATTAATATAGGTTAGGGGTTAATGTCATAAGATTTAATGAATGAAGGGGTTTATGGGTTATGATTTATGAGTGCAGGGGTTAATGGAATATGGATTGGGGGTTAAGGGAATAGGGAATTTAGTGGTTATGGGTTAAGGGCTTATGTTTTTGTGATAATTGGACTCCTAATCCCCTTATCACCACTATTTTGGGTTCCCCTATCAATTTCTCTCGTTGCCTTCCCTCTAGGTCCCCTAGGCCCTATGAAATTAGGTCCTAAGCCCCTTTCTCATTCTCTAATGCTAGGATTATAGATCTTAGTAAACCATGCTTGCACCTCTGACTTCTACACATACATGCTACCCTTGTGTCCCCTTGGCCCGTTCAATACACCATAAGATACCCCCCCCCCCCCTAGAAACTTTTTGGTTATGTCATTCCACTTTTCCTAATGTTATGACCCCCCAAATTTGGTCTCAATGCCCCTACAAGTACACCCTTGGTCTCCCTTGGCTCATAGAGTAAACGCATTAGGGGTAATGGGTTGTGATAAGGGATCCCCTAATCCACTTATCACAACTAGAAATAGGCTTATGAACACCATCAATATCTATTGTAGGTGTTGTGATGAAAGCAATAATGAATACAAAATTTGTGGTCAATAGGACAAGAATCATCAAGATGTTGAACCATACAATGTAAAGATGGTTTTCAATGCTAGCTAGTGATCTAGTCACATAAAAGAGTCCCCCATAAATTTGCGCTTTGGGACACCCCTAGGATTCAATAATTAATCTAAAGTGAGAGGATTCGTTGCTAAGGTGACAATGGAAACGACCTTGGGTTGACGCAAAATGACACTTGGGTTGACGCACCTGTCTAGTACTGGATTCTCTGCGCTGCTGCTGACATCTGACTACATAAATCTAACTGATCCTTCCTACTACTATTGTACTATGGGCTCCTCGTAGCCAGGTTCGATCCATGAGACACACCATCTCAATGGACCTTGCCCAAATTTCTTATCTTGGGATTATGTCTACACATCACCCCACCGTACACCTCGAGGTATGGCTACTCCCTCTTCCCATCTAGCTCAAAATTTCCCCCTCATGGAGGTCTCTGCTTGAGTGGATGCTTCCACTCAGTCTCCTCTCTGCTTCTCCAATTGTGGCAGCGACTCCACAACCTTCTAAGACTGCTTCTCATGAGGATGCATGTTGAGAGGTAATTTATGCTCCCTTTAAACCACCAAGTCTCTAACTTTTTCCTTTCTCCTCAAATATTTGCATGCATCTGGTACCTCAATTACATATAGGTTCTTGACTCGCGCATAGTGTAATTGTCCCGACGTTACAAAAATTTTCTAAAAAAGAGTTGATTTTAAATCGATGATATCTCCCTTATCCGAGCTCCGATTTGACCGATGTGTTTTTTTTTTTTTTTTTTGGGTATATTTTCGCAAGGAATCCAAATATTCTATTTGTTTTTGAAAATTTTACACCAAAATATTCAAATATTCTCTGCAAACTCACCACCCAAAAAATTCCTGCTCTGATACCATGTAGAAAATCTAACCAACGAGATTCAATATAATCTTGTAATCTACTAAAACAAGATATTGAATCCTTCCTACAATTTGCGGAAACAAAACACGATCGCGTAATCACATATAAGTAAGAGAAATAAATTATCAATCGCACAACAACAAGATGTATTTGGGGAAAGAAACTGCTCAAAACCCCTCTATCTCTATTGTGTATTAAGTGAAGGAATCATGAAACAATACATTAATGCTTAATCTCTCATGAGATTCTCCAGCACTCTGCCAATTGTCTCCCGTTGATCTAGGCAAACTCGGTCTAGTACTTAGCCAATTCTCATCCTTACTTCAGCCTGCATTGCTCATGCAATTCCTAGGGAATTAACTCCTTATTAATTAGGAAAATCAGTCTTCCTTGATTGCGCAATCCATCATGGAATCCCATTTACTTTATAATTTCACATGGGAAATTTTCTCTAAATACAACTGATAGTTATGTTCCCTTTAACCTCTGTCTCAACTGTGTATTCCTCGAAACTGACATGCATGCAACTATTAATAGCGAATTATCAGTTATATGATTTATCACTCATTGTGAATTAAATATAATTTAATTCACTAGACCTCTCACTAGCTCATCACTTAGTTAGAACCAGTTAAACTGATTTTAATGCATTTAATTGAGCTAATTACACTTGCACCCTACTAATGCATCAACTTCAATTGGACCCAAAAAATATTAGAATCCCTCTAGATGCCTCATCTCAGACCCTCAAGTACTTGAATTTCTTGAGCTAACTCGGTCATCATGACTTAATTAACCGACACAAGTTGTTATGAGATGAAATTACAATTTATTGTCCAATTTATTTAAGGGAAAAATAAATTAGATGCCCCACATTCCTCACTCATGGTGCATTAAAATTCCTCACCAGTGTGGGTGCATTTTTTTTTGTCCTTTCTGGTTTCCAATCTCACTGTTTCTTGTTGCAAATTTCAACATTTCAGAATTTGATGCGGCCTTCACACAAAGACACCATTAAAATCACATGCCCATATTCTCATGAGAAACCTCTCTTAAGCTCGATCTGCCAGAAGAGAACCAACAATGTGCCATCGTACCTCCTAGTGCAAACCGACCCTTAAGGTATGCAACATTCTTCTGAACCCTCACATGATGATCTTGCTCTTGGAGGATGATCATGACCTCCCTTTAGCAACCCTTACTCTCCCTCGTACTCAACCTACTTTAGGACTACATCTCTCTTCACCCCCTTGATGTGCCAGATAGTGGGAATACATGTCAAACATGCTAAGATGTGCCAAGTGATAAGGCATGCCAAGATGTGCAAGGGTGTGTCAATGCGTGTCAGGGACTGTCAAGACAACAAAAAGGAGAAAAAAGTTAAACTACAAGGAAATGAACACATAAGAGGGTTAATAAGTCATCAATTTACCTTTTCCAAGAGGGGCATGCTAGGCACACCAACACTAGGCAGCAATAGGTGCCAAGTGAAAAGTCTTAGTGCATTCTAAGTGCCAAGTATTCCTTTGTTGTTTCTCATCTACTTTCCAACAATGGATAATCACAAATAAATTTAATATTAAACCATGTCAAATCATACCAAGGAATCTCAACGTATTCCATACATGCTAAGATTTTCCAAGCACCAACATGTGCCAAGCGCCAATATGTGTCAGGGACTAGTGTTATGCATGTTATGAAGTGGAAGGGAATGTTGATGAGTGCTAAGGTGTGCTAGAGAGTGATAATGCATGTTGATGAGTGTTAAGGATTACTAGGAAAAAAAATTAAGGGAGAACTAGGTAAAAATTCATGGAAGTTAATGAATATGAGGAACGTGTGCCAGAGACTAGTGTTAATGAGTGTTAGTTGTCATGCCAAGGAGGGACTGACAAAGTATGCTAAGCATTGGTAAGGCATGCTAGGGAATATCAAGGCATGTCAAGAATTCCCAAAGTGTGCTTGGGAGTTCTAGGGTGTGCTAATTATATCATGTGCCAATTAATAGTGTCAAGATATGCCAATACATGCTAGGTGCTAAGGATGTGGTGCAGGGTGCCAGGGTATGTTAATATGTGTCAAGGCAACAAAAGGAAGAATCGATAAGAGGGTTAATAAGTCAAGACTTTATCTTTTTGAAAAGGGGCATGCTAGGCACACTAGTAATAGGTCCCAATACATGCCAAGTGGCATTGTGTGCCAAGTGCTAATGTATGTCAATGTATTCAACCAAGGTGTTCCAGGGCATGCTAGGGACTATATGCAGCATGCCAACACATGCTAGGAGAGTTCGATGTTGTGCTAGTGCATGCTACCATGTGCTTGGGCGTCAATTTCATCACAATATGTTCTAGGTACAAAGATGTTCCAATACATGTGGGGTGCTAAGAAATGTTAGTGTGTGCCAAAGCATTAATTTAAGGCGTGCCTAGATTGGTGAGGATTGTTAGGTCTTTCTCATTAATAGAATTGTCAAAGCTTGATTATGTATTAAATAATATATTTCCTACACACAATAATAGAACTTTATCTAAAGGGAATTTGCTAGATAATAAACTTAATATATATGAATCATGTGTTGACTCATAGGAAATCTCTATTCGACTAGTCATTACTCGAGGGAAATGATACACACTAATTACTTCTAAAAAATTGATTGACCCTAACCACTATGGCCTTGGACATATTATAAAAAATACTCCACAATAATGGTATTAAATATTTAACTTTTGACAAAAAATATATTAACAAACACATAGCGTCATCAAAAACTCATTGGAATGATCAATGATGACGGGCATTTTTTGACCGTCACCAAAAGTAACAAAAAGAGCATTGGTGAGGGTCATTAAAATTTCGTCAATAGAAGTGTCACCAAAGAGAGAATTAGTGATGGGCCTTTAATGACCCTCACCAAAAGTGTCATTGAAAAAAGTCTTTGGTGACGGACCATAAAGGACCATCACTATATACACTTGCAGTGACGGTTTTTTAATGATCAATGATGACGGACATTTTTTGACTGTCACCAAAAGTAACAAAAAGAGAATTGGTGAGGGTCATTAAAATTTCGTCACTAGAAGGGTCACCAAAGAGAGAATTAGTGATGGGCCTTTAACAACCCTCACCAAAAGTGTCATTGAAAATGTCTTTGGTGACGGACCATAAAGGACCATCACTATATACACTTACAGTGACGGTTTTTTAAGGACCGTCACCATATGTGGCATTGGTGACGGACCTTAAAGGTCCGTCACAAGCATGACCCTCACCAATGTGCTTTTTTCTTGTAGTGAACCAATCGCCAACTATTCTCAAAGCTTTTGATGGAAGAGGTTTTCAGCCATATGGTATTTTACAAGATCTACCGATAGAGGTCGAAGGTAAAATGGTTAATCTAGATGTGGAAGTGGTTGATGCCCCTCTGGATTACAACCTTCTCCTCGGTCGCAGTTGGTCTTACGCCATGACTTCTATTGTATCATCGATCTTTCGTCTTATCATGTTTCCTCATAAAGGAAAGATCGTTAAAATAGATCAGCGCTCATATTATTCATCTGACCCAGCCTCTACTGATAGCATCCAGCATATCGGAAAATCGACTATCCCTTATAAGGATGTCGAAGTAGGTTTGCTTAAAGATTCAGCTTTACTGGGAACTTTTTCCCTACCTGCTCCCAACGTACAGCCTCTTATTTCTAATATCAATATGATTACATCAAGTACTTTTTCCTTTGATGATCCTTGGATAGTACCTTCAGAATCAGAATTGGATTCTTTCGATTGCACGACGCCTTTGAGTACTTTTGAGTTAGCATATCAGACTGTATAGTCATTTTCTGATATTCCTTCAATTGAATCTGATCTAGTGAATGTGATCAATGAGGAGTCATTTTCAATATCGAGCTCCACTTCGACATCAATTCCGGATCTTGGTCAACAAGTATTCAATACTGATGAACATATTCGTGAATTTTTGTCGGTCAATGAGTTACCATGGGAAGATCTTCATCATAAGTCTTCATTTTTACCTGATCTCGATCATTTTGAGAATAATTTTTCCCCCATTTTTACTACTGATTACGTCAAATAACCTCAGAATCCTCTCTCACATTTCGATTTTGAATTGAATTTAGAAAATATTTCTACAACGGTTCCCCTTGACATTTCAGTAAAATCTGAAATTGTTGAAAACATTCATATAGGTGCTTCTTGTACGACTGATGAAATCCAAGTATATAAAGCCCTATTTCAGGAATTCCACGAAATTTTCGCCTGGTCATATGAAGAAATGCCAGGAATCGATCCTTCAATTGTTGTTCATGAAATTAAGACATACCTGGATGCTAAACCCGTTAGACAGATATTACGTCAGATACATCCGAGAAAAGCTGCCTCTATTAAACCTGAAGTTGAAAAATTACTTCGTGCAGGTTTTATTTATCTGATCCCGTTAACGGATTGGGTATCTAATATTGTTCCGGTCAATAAAAAACAAGGAACGATACGAGTGTGTATCGATTATAGGGATATAAATCAAGCTTGTCCAAAGGAAAATTATCCAACCCCTTACATCGATCAAATTATTGACGATTGTGCTGGAAGTGAAATGTTTTCATTCATGGATGGATTTTCTGGCTACAATCAAATCAACATACTCCCTACAGATCAACCCAAAATAGCTTTCATTTGTCCATGGGAAGCTTTTTCTTATCACAAACTACCCTTTGGACTTGAGAATGTTGGCGCCACTTTTCAAAGAGCCATGTCTTATGCATTTCATGACATTAAACACATTGTAAAACCCTACCTCGATGATTTTTTGCTCATTCTTCGCGCAGAGCAGATCATATCACTCATTTATGAGCCATTTTTATACAATGTAGGCATTATAAGATTCATCTAAATCCTCACAAATGTGTTTTTTGCGTACAATCTGGACGATTGCTGGGATTTATTGTCTCAAAGGCAAGCATTCGTGTTGATCCATCGAAGGTTGAGGCAATCATCAATTTACCTCCTCCTTCTACTCTTCGCCAACTCCAAAGTTTGCAAGGTAAAGCAAACTTTTTACGTCGATTCATTCCTAACTACACCGATTTAACGAAAGGTTTCACCAGGTTGTTGAAACAGAATATTCCTTTCTTTTGGGATGAGATCACTGATCAATATTTTGATGCATTGAAACACACATTGACCCACGCACTGTTACTACATCCTCCCAATTACAACCAGGATTACTTTTTGTACCTCGCCGCTTCTGATTCCACGATAGGGATGGTTCTAGTTCAGGAAGATGAATTCCATGGTGAACATGTGATTTACTATCTTAGTCGCAACTTGCATTCGACTGAAATCAAGTATTCACATGTGGATAAATTGGCCTTGGCAGTCGTTCAAGCTGTCCAACGTTTTCGTCATTACATACTTTTATGCAAAACAACAGTGATTTCTGATTGTAACCCTATGATGTATATCTTGACCAAACAATTGCTAGGGGGAAAATACTCCAAATGGATTGTTATCCTACAGGAGTTTGATTTGGAATTTGAAAAGTCCAAATCAAAGAAATCATTGATATTTTCTAAACTTATGTGTGATTTCCCACGTACTGATACAAAAATTGTGGTGGAAGAACCAATCGCGGACGAATCCTTGTTTCTTATTAGTACCATTGATACTTGGTATGGAGATATCATTGTTTATCTTCAAACCCAATATTTTCGGCCTGAACTTTCACAGTCACAACGACGTAAAATCCGTTTCTAGTCTCAACAATATCATATTGTTGGTGACACTATATCGTCGTGGTACCGACTATGTTTTTCAACGTTGTCTCATCCATGAAGAAGCCGAAAAGGTTTTAAATGACTGTCACTCTGGAGCATGTGGCGGTCATATGTCTGGGTATGCCACAGCCCAAAAGATATTGTGCGTAGGTTATTTATGGCCGTCCTTATTTAAAGATTGTATTTATGCGGTCCGAAAATGTCATAATTGTCAAATATTCGATCGAAAAATGCGTGCACCACCTACTCCTCTTCACCCTACAATTTTTGTCGGTCCTTTTACAAAATGGGGCATTGACTTCATTGCATGTAACCCTCACTCGATCGGGGGGCATGGGTATATTATTCTAGCAGTAGATTATTTTACCAAATGGGTCGAGGCGATGCCTACATTTGCGGCAGATGGCAAAACTGCTGCTACTTTCATGTTCAATCATGTGATTGCTCGTTTCGGTGTACCCCAAGCGATAATCATTGATCATGGGAGCCATTTTCAAAACATCATGATGACTGAACTGACTAATCAACTTGGCCTGCACCATGACAGTTCTACACCATATTACCTACAGGCCAACGGTCTGGTTGAAGCTATCAATAAATTTTTAGTCACCATGATCAAACGAATCATTAGAATTCATAAGTTGAATTGGCATACCATGCTCTTTTCAGCACTTTGGGCATACCGAACCTCAGCAAAAACATCGATAGGTTTTACCCCTTTTCAACTGGTTTACGGTTTAGAAGCGGTACTACCCATTGAATGCGAGATACCGTCACTCCAACTAGCCATAGAGTTACTACCAACCACTTCTGAAGAGGAAAAATGTTTTTTGTATTTAGCTCAATTAGATGAGAATCGACGCACCACTGCACTAGCCACCGAGACTCATGCAAAATGAATGAAAGCTCAGTATGATAGGAAGGTTACACCTCGTATTTTTTCAGAAGGATACCTAGTCTTGGTTTATGATCAAGCTAACGATAAGCTAGGGGCTGGGAAATTTGAACCCATGTGGCATGGTCCTTATATTGTCAAGCGAAAGCTTGCAAAAGGGGCCTATGAATTGATTGATTTTGACGGGATCTCTTTAGGTAAACCCAGAAATGGGCTTTATCTGAAGAGATATTACGCTTGATTCTTGTGTGAAGATCTTTCCTGTATATTAGTTATTTTTATTTGGTGTGTTGTAGATTAGAAACGTGTGCCTAGTTTAAGTGTGCTTTTACTACTATCCCTGCTTATTTGGATTACTCTTGATATTGCAGATGTCGACGTATTTTCAAACATACATTGGTTTTGCTGATGGCGCTTGTCGTAGTACACGGAATATCTCTTCCATATCTTGGGTTATTTATTCACCCACTGACGAGTTAATATCTATGCATGGGGTAAGCCTCGGTCAAATGACAAACAATATTGCAGAATATAGCGCAGTTATTAAGTTATTGTCTGAATCCATTTCATTTGGAATTTGGAGTTTTATCATTAGGTTAGATTCTGAACTCGTTGTATTAAAATTAAATCAAGTATATGCAATTAGAAACCCAATGTTGTTAAGATTATTTTTAAGATTTCGTCTCTTGGAACGAGAATTTGATTATATTGAGTATCAACACATTCCAAGAAACTTAAACACATTAACAGATGCAATAGCTTCTAGTGTGATTATTGCAATAATAAAAGTAGTAAATCAACATTCGACAACATGTTGGACAGGTAACTGAAAATAGTAGTATATCATAGCATAGAGTAGTGTTTCAAAAAATAGTACATCATCCTCAATCATAGGTTCAAAACACCTTATGATCTGTAAAAAGTGATACAAAAAATGATAAGAGTCTATACAATCGATCATCCACTATATGTGGTAATGATCATGATAGTATACTACAGCTCATGCAACTCTACTCAATAATCTCTTGAACGGTCCAGGAACACCAATGACATATCTCCATAAGCGAAGAGGAATGTCATCTAATGATCCTGTGGTAGTGGTGATGCTGCAGTTGCATCCCTTTGCCTCCTGTCAAAGGGGCGAAGAGTGATTGGTCGACGTGGACCCACATTTTCATTTGAAATTTTTTGTTATCAGTTTTGGATGATCTAAAAAACAAAATAAAAATTTGAAATTAGAGCGTGTTAAAGATATTTTTTACCTGACTCATCCCACTGAACTCCTGGAGGAAGTGGCATATCTCGGTTTCCGCAGAAATCTATGCCCGCATAAGGGAAGTCCTCTATCACAAAGAGTTGGTGTTCTAACCAACAAAAATATGCTGAGGGAAGTCGAACAATCTCTCCACCCTCGCTATGATGGGCCATCAAAGTAACCCATTGAATCATCCGAGGCTCTTGAGCTCTACCAGCATCAACTAGAATATGTTGCGGGGCTAGTAGAGGAATCCTCTCTAGAGAAAAAGAACTACGATCGATCCATATCCGAAGTTATTTAACTTCCTGTTTTTTGCTCTAGTTAGTTGGCCTTTGACATTAGCCAACACTGCCTCGCACCAGTTGAATATAGTGCCTCAGAAGCAATCCACTGCAATCCGCATTTGAGATCCAGTAACCACATGCAAAGCTACACTTCCACATAACTTGGTAACGGTAAATGCAATCACTTTTAATTCAGGACGGATGATAGTTTTAATATCAATCCGTTTGTCTTTTGGATTAGCCTTATCATTGCATAACTCTAATTGCAGGCTAGAAACAGATTGGCCACCTGGTCTAGCCCCAAATATAGAAAGTGGCTTGCCTCTCTTAGACAAACCATTCAAAATATATATGTCCTCCAGCTCAATTTCGAGCCAGTTGCCTCCAATCACGAAACACTGGTCCTGAACATCCCACTTGTTTACCAACCAAGTGAGAAGGTCTACTTGAGCTCTCATGCTGTTGATAGCCCAGAATTTGAATAACCCACATGCTTTCAGAACTTGTAATGTAGGTAGATGAATCATTGCAGTTTCATCCACCTCCTCATGTTCACGTTCTCGCTAGATGAGCATTGTAAATATCCTACAATGAGCAAAATGAAATATTAGAACCATTTTAAAACAAAAAATTTTGGTAATTTTGGAAGAAATTATGTTTTTAAATTCTTCACGGTGCCCCCGCACTTTATGTTCAAAGACAGTGTGTAGCTCCGCACGGGCTCTATGCTAAAAGTGTGGGGCCCCGACATTTTTCTTTGTAAGAAAATTTCGGGGTCCGCAGGTACCATGTGTCTTACCTGCAGACCCCCGAGGGCGGAATTTTGAACCTATTTCCTCTCCAAAAATGAATTTTAAACCCTAAATTAAGGAAATGAACAGATGAAAAGCAAGGAAAAGAGGATGTGGATTACCTGGAGCAAACGATTTTCGATTTCAACGGTCGTTTTGTCCGGAATCTTCTCTGGAGCATTTTTTGCCAAAAGCTCTCAAATCTTCACTCTGAACTCAAATGGTAAAAATGAATTTGGAAAAATCTTTTTTATAAGTTTTTTCGAATAAATGAAATTTAAATTTGTTTATTTTTCACTTTAAAAAGATGGTTTTTCAAAATATTTTTATTATTGAAGAAGTTACGTTTAATTTTTTTATTTTTTGTGTAGAATACCGGATTTTTCAGGTGAAATGGTCATTTTTGATGAAGAATATACTTTTATCACTTTTTTGGGCTCTTTAAAATTTACGAAAAAGAGAAACCATGGAGTCCTCTTTTAAGCCCTTTTCATACTCTCTAAAAATGAAAATATTGCCGAGTACTTGACTATTCGAACTCGTCAAAGGAAATGAACAATCGTCCCTTCAGTATAAGTTTACCCCTTTTCTGGACTGAAATGGACTATTTACAAAAAAGGTATACATTGACTAATCATGGTCAATAGAGTTCTCTCCTATATTTTTTTATCCTTTTTTGGGCTTGAGAGACTAAATTTATGAAAAATTACACCCATGGAGTTTTCTTAAGTTTTTTCTTACGACTCCCTAAAAACAAAAAACACCGAGTTTCTCCTATACTGGACTCGTTAAAATTTAACAGTAAATAACATGTTGATTACAAACATGAACAGACCACTCCTTCTTAGGGTTCAATTTTAAACGAAGTTGGACTCATCCGAAGGATGAGCTTATAAACAATCAAATGTTATCCTCCTCAAGCTTGTTAAAAATAAAGAGGTACTTGCCAGAAATAGTGGGGGAAAAGAGAGAAAACGAATTCATTTGTTACACTTTGATTTAAAAGAAGTAAACCACTCTTGAACATGACACTTTTTGTCACACTTCTACCTAGGTTGGGAAAATCCCTTGCCTATCAGTTAATCAAACCAATTGAAGGTCTTCAGTCGGTTTCTGGGTATTAGCTTAGGGAAACTATCACCAAATCATCTGCAGTTTCGTTATGTGTTCAAGAGGACAGTAAAAAAAACCATTCATCTGCAAACATTTGTCTCCATTTGCGTTGACAATCCCTGAGTCAGTCCTTGCAAAAAATTTCTTCAAAACTTGATCTATGGTTTCATGTCATGAGCTTGCTTACAACGGATCACTTTCTATCGATGACAACTCATCATCTAGGAAGTTGATCTAGAATCCGTCAGTACCTTGGAACCTGCATGCCTTAATGGCAGGTTTCTCACCTTCGACGACAGGTTGCATCATTTACCTTCGATCGAATGATTCCGTGAAATGTTTGACTTCAGATCACTTATTCACATTTTATGGATTGTACTGAGTACTTTGAGAGCCATTGTCATTATTGTTGGTTTCTCTCACACTTGTTAACAGTTCACATCATTGACTGGTAATCAAGTAGATTCTATCATGTTCGACTTCAACACATTTAATCGCATGGATAGAATCGTACTAGTTCGGGTAGCGGAAATCAAGACCCTGGATCTAGTTTCCACCATCCAGGCTACGAGGAGTTTTATTATCCATTATGTAGTAGACGATCATTACAGATGGCTGCATCCATGCTGTGTCTACACTATTGATGTAATATTAAAATCATTTTTGTATCAGAACAAGTTTAGTTAGTTTTGATCTGAGTATGGGAATTACGACCTCAGTGATCATATATATATATATATATATGATTTGCATTGAATTTTTTTACAGGGTTCTAACTGGGGTGTCCATAGGCTAATCTTTGAAATGATAAAGCACATCACTCTTCGAATGCTCTCAGACTTTGCACTTTAGGGGGCAATTTGTTACACTGAAATTTATCACCATGACGTTTTATTACTCCCTTGGAAGTCTACAACATCAAAGTTCCTAAAATCAAGCCTTGAAATTGAGAAAAAAGCTCATAAAAGTCTTTAAAACATTTGTACCGCACTTTCTCTTAACATTGCCTATGGTGTCGCACCTTTTTGCTCTAAATCATGTGGAGCTAAATGCACTTTTTATTAATTAAGGGTGCGGACCCCTGTAAAAGGTAAAACAAAGGCAGAAAGTAACATTTAGAAGCCCAACAGTTAAATCTAGAAGCTTCTAGAAGCAATTATCCGGTCGAAAGTTCGCTCCTATCATGTATGTTCATTCCTCCATTATGGGAGCCTACCCCTTGATTTATGGAGCCCAATCCCTTCAAAAGAGCATTCTATCCCTTCTTATGTGGAACCATAACCTCCTCTCTTTTTCTATAAATTGAAGCCATAGTGCAGCTTCAAAGGTTAGAGTGTGTGTGGGATAGTGGAAGAATTAGTGAGTTAGAATTTGAGAATTTTTGAGGAGAAATGCTATAAAGACTCATACTCTCTTAACTGATCATTATGTGGGAATGATTACACACCCATGTGCATTTTAGCTGAGAGAGTGCAAATCTTGTCAGAGTAAAGGAAACGATTGTTCCGGACCCCAGGAAGGCCTGTACGACATCAAGGCAGACACGGTTGTAAGGCTCTTCTTCATCAAAGATAATACAAATGAATATTGTTTTCTCAATGAGTTCTTTAGTTAAATAAGCTTGTTCATCATGTTTTATTAACAGGTTATTTAATTAATTATCTCATTTCTTGAATTCATTGATCATCTTGATAGATGTTTGGTTCATGAATTAATTTTTATTATACAGGTGTTTTTTATCTTTTCTTGTGTTTTTTATTGCAGATCCTTGACGACGACTTTCTTCAAGCCACTGGAAAGAAGATCAGCGCTGGACTACAAGTAGGTTTCTAAAACCCTGTTATAGTTAATTCCAAATCAAATAGTATCTAGAGAAAATAGTTTTTATTTGTCCGTTTGTTGCTAGCTATCCGTAGGACACTTGGGAGGTCTGTCTTGCCCGCAAGAACGACTTATACGTCCAACAGGCAACCACCAGATCAGGGGTTTAAGCACACCATCGAGTTGGAGCAGGGAATCCAGGTTGAGATTACTACACCCTATAGGCATCCTAAAGCCTACAGGGATGAGATTGAGAGAGTTATCCATGAGTTCTTAGCACTGGGACACATTCGACCCAACACTGGCTCGTTTGCTTCTTCTGTTGTACTGGTGAAGAAGAAGGATGGCACACTGAGGATGTGCATCGACTATCAGGCTCTCAACAAAAAGACCATGAAGAACCAATACCCCATCCTATGGATTGATTAGTTGATGGATGAGTTGAGGGGATTGAAGTTCTTCTCGAAGATTGATCTGAGATCGAGTTACCGTCAGATCTATGTGAGGGACCAGGATGTTCCCAAGACCGCTTTCAGATGTCATTATGGCCACTTCGAGTTTCTAGTGATGCCCTTTGGGCTAACCAATGCACCAGCCACTTTCCAGTCCTACATGAACCACGTCTTCCGTGGTCAACTAAGGAATTTTGTGCTATTATTTTTCAGTGACATCTTGATATGCAGCTAGATGTTGGGGGAGCACCTACAACACATTGAGGCTCTATTATGCATAGGTTGAACATTCAATCACCCAATTTGGAAGTATAACAAGTCCCCTTCTTGGCTTGATCTTTTATTCAATTATATAATGAATTGATAGTTTGATCTAAGAAAGTAAATAACAGAACATGAAAAGAAACTAAATAACAGAACATAAAAGTAAAGCTCAATGATTGCATAGGTTGAACATTCAATCACCCAATTTGGAAGTATGACAAGTCACCTTCTTGGCTTGATCTTTTATTCAATTTTACAATGAATTCATAGTTTGATCTAAGAAAGTAAATAAGAGAACATGAAAGGAAACTCAAAGAGCTCTATTGCCTCAAACTTAATCCAATTGAAAAATAGATAAATATTTCCTATTGAAATTTATTTAGAAAAGCCAATATTACACATTCATTCTAAAACTAATACTAAGAAAGCACATAAATTTTAATCTATAAAAGCAAGTAAATCTCACACATTTTAGGCAACTGATCTAAAAGTATGAGAGATAGTAAATCGAGATGATCCACATGTAAGCAAAACCAAGTCAAAATGAAGGAACGTTCATGAGTAAGGGTGCCACAATCTAATTCTGTATTCAAAGCTTGAGCATAAATTCAATTTTACACATGATTTGATAGGAGAAAGCTTCCCCTATTTATACAAAAAGATGAGAAGCTATCTCATTAATGAGAGTCCATGAATCTCTCCCTATATCTCTAGATTTACAATCCAAATAGGAAGTGATAAGGCACATGTCTTCTTAGAGTTACAATACAAATAATAAATGAGACACATATCCTTATGATCCCATGATCTTCTCCATCCAAATTCGAATTTGTCCTTAGGAGGCCACATAAGAGTCTTTTGGAAGCTTCTTTTTGACCTACACATGTCAACAAACTCATTCCACTTGTTAGGTATAAGTATGTGCATATTATTTTATAATTTTTAACCACAAATTCACTTAAAAATACTAAGAATTAATAAAGTTTGGAAAAGCATAAATGTAACCAAATAGTGGTAATGGTAAGGTAAATGTAATGAAATGGAGGTGGAGTTAAGGTGATAATATTGAAATATAAGTGAAAATGTAATGGAAGTAAATGACAATTTCAAGGCCCAACATACCCCCCAACTGAAGCTATTGCATGTTCTCATGCAACCTATTACATTAATTCCTTTTTTTTATCCTTTGAGCTTTGGCTTAATTTTTCATTACATCATTTGATAACTTCATACTTCTGCAAAGTCTTTTAATTGAATTGCAACATGGTTGGTTCTTGTGTTTCAACCATATTTTGTTGTTGCATTCAATTTTGATCTTTGAACTTTGCATGGTGATAATTTGATTATCGTTGCAAATTATATTTCTATTGGATTGCATCATGGTTGGTTCTTGTGTGACAACCATGATTGTGTTTATATCCAGTTATATTTTTTAGTACTTTTGAAAAGCCATTGTATGCTCATAATAATAATGTAACAGTTAATATCTTTTAAAAGTATGTGGAATTTTGAATGTGGTATGAATGTGGAAAAATGTGAATATGAATGTATTCCCCCCCCCCCCAACTGATGGTATTGGAAATTTTATAAAATGAGGAAAAGAAGTGTTTTTTCCAAAAATGATCATTCTAGCTTTTCAATGAATTCTATGGTAAAAAGTTAGAAAATGACATAGCTTAACTAACCCTTTGAAAATGGATGAGCTGCATGTGTGGTGGCTAAACAATTCTGATCATAATCTTCTTCATGTGGCTATACAAGTTATGGATAAAAGAGTCAAGATGATTTTTTATTGCTTCTACTAAAAATGTTGAATTTGCTGCAAAATGATGTTGATTCTGCAACTGTCCTCTGATTCTACAGTTGTAGAATGGTGCTGATCTGTTGTGGCTGCATATTTTCTTCATTTGCTTAAAAGCGCTGAAAATTATAGCCTTCATGTCTTCAAAACTCGTTGGCGTAATTCCTGCTATGTGAATAGATGTTTTTATGTCAAACATAGCAGGAAATTTTTGACTTAGTGGCCATTAATGGATGCCACTAGTTAACACGAGAACTCTCACCATTGATGACAATGAGAGTTAAGATGCCCAAACACATCTTGCTAGGTACAAATAATTTTGTTTTTGTCGAGTACCTAGAATATCTGATGAACAAGGGACATTAATGTATTATCATTATTCGTCAGCAAGAAGGCTTGCCATTAAGGCATGCAAGCCTCAAAGTGTTTTTGTAAGGATTTTAGACTCAAAAGACTGTGGACTCAATAACTTGCATTGAAGTAAGGTTTATTTGTGAAATGAAAAGTATAGGAGAAGGAAAATGGAAATGGAAGATAACGATGGAAAATGACAATGGGAAATAAGCATGTAAGTGAGCTTCTTGCTTTTATTTGTGGGTTAGGAGTAGACAAAAAGTAATGAAAAGTGTATGTGAATAAAGGAAAATGAACAGCTGACTCTTGTTGGGAAAATAAATGTGGCTTGCTTTGAGTTGCTTGGTTGGATTTATAATTCAAAAGGGAGGAAAAGTAATGGTCTTGTTGGATATGGACATGGAATTGTTCTTATGTTTCTCATGAAATTGGTCCTTTGAAGACCAATTGTGCATGCAATTGGTTTCCTCCAATGATCATTCGATCATCCCAAACCTACAAAAAAAACTTAGCATAAAAAACATAAGTGTGTTAAAAAAGAAATGGTCAATGTTGGCAATATGATGCAGAGTGTTGTCCTTGATGGCAACCCACTTGATGAAGATGATGGCAACCTACTTGATGAAGTTGTTCTTGACTTGATGAGCTTGTTAATGATGTAAATCTGATGTATCTACAATCAGTACAGAAGGTGCAGAAGAAATAAATATCAGTAAGAGCCAGAACAATGATGAAAAGTGTGTGTCACAAAGCATATGCGGGTTCGTTAAGGCGAAGTAGCGTACGCACACGGAAAAGTACGTGCCAAGTCGCGTATGCCTAATTGCGCTATAAATTTGTAAAATCATGAGACTTTACCATGGTATTGACCCATTGTATTGAGCGCTGGATTGTCTATTTGATCCCGTCCAGGAATACCATCGGATGTGATGTGGTTTTGGCTCATGGTATTGACAAAGGCTAAATCTATATAAGGAGAAGAAATTCATTGTGCAAAGGGAGAGTAATCTGTCTGGGTTTTAATGAATACTTCTTTCTGAAGTATATCTGTATGGAATGGGTAACAGTTGAATGATAGGTCTGAATTCATAATGCACCTATGAAGATAATGATGAAGAGGGATCTCTAGATCTGAAATGTATCTTCTAGATCTGTTTATGGAATGTTTAGATCTGAGATGAGGCGAACATGTTTCTGAAGTGAAGGGTAAAATCTGAGCTATGCATCTGTTTTGAAGAATTGTGCTGCCCTAAAATGTCTGAAGATCTATACGCAAGTTTGTAACAGAGGAAGCGCGTATATACATGGGTTGGCTTAAGCGAAAGCGCATATGGGTTGTGAAATTAGTTCTGCAATATGTGCAGATGTATACGCTGGTTTATATGCATGAAAGAGCATATATACGCAGGATCAGTGAATAGAAAGCACGTATGAAAACTAGGGTTTGATGAAGTCTGTGGAATGAAATGTCTGATCTATTCTGCTGGTTTACTGCTATCTGTCAATAAGGTATTCATACAGATCTGGGTTGTTTGAATGATGATTATGCTACTAATTATATTGATGAAAGATCAAGTTGTTGATTGATTGGTTGATGGTTCATTGAATGAATTGATGAAGTTATAAGTATCAGTTTGATGTATGATTGAGCTTAAATGTGTGGAGTGGGTCCAGTCTGAAAATATGATGAAAAGTGGCCTGCAAGTTGTGTTCTAAAGGAAGCTTTTGGATCCAGTGTGAAAATTGATGAAACGTGGTCCATGGTGGTGTTGAGGGTTGTAGCCTTCAGTCAGGGGGTTTTAGCTCCCTTCCAGGTGAGGCTGGTAAACGAGAGCAGGGGATCGTAGCTCCCTTCCAGAAGAGGCTAGTAAAGGAGAGTAGGGGGTCATAGCTCCCTTCCAGGAGAGGCTGGTAAACGCACGCAGATGGGTACCTGCGTACTGGTATGAGTCTGCGCCAGTACATAAGTTGTAAGATGTTTTCTTTATAATAAAATATTGAAGGCTGAGCAACGGTAGCGATGGTTTTCTCCCGACTTTGGTTTCCACCTAAAATCCTGGTGTTCATGTGTGATGCTTATGTGTGATGGTTTATTCTGTTATTACTGCACATGTTTACTGTTAACTAAACATCAGAAGAATGAATGTTGCATAGATCTAAGTAAAGATTTAATTGCATAATAATATCTCTGTGTATACGCGAGTTTAATGAAGGAGATCCGCGTGTATACGCTAGTTGGCTTCAGAAAAGTAGCGTATGGGTTTTGAAGTAAAGAAAAGTAAAAATATTTGAGTATGCCCTAAATACTGATTCACCCCCCCCTCTCAGTATTTTTCCCAACAATTGGTATCAGAGCAGGTCCTTCTGCAGAAGCTTGATCGCTTGAAGGAGATCCGTCGCAATGGGAAGTCATGAAGGGGTAATGTCTATAAGGCCACCTTTATTCAATGGAAATAATCTGTTATTCTGGAAGATACGAACAAAAGCATATCTGCAAAGTCTTGGTGCAGAAGTATGGGAAATCGTGGAAGGAGGTTATCAGTATCCGGCAAGTATTCCTACTGATGCAGCAGAAAGGAAGAAATATGAAATCAATGCCAAAGTCGTCAATGTCTTATTAGGAAGCATGTCTGAACTAGAATTTGCTAAAGTGATGCAGCTAAATTCAGCAAAATAAATATGGGACAAAATCATTCTGAGCTATGAAGGAGATACAAAGGTAAAAAGTGCAAAACTCCAAACTCTCCGAATTGAATATGAAAATTTAAGGATGCATAGTGATGAGAGTATTTCCAGTTTCTTTTTATGTCTAGATGATATTGTAAATCGTATGATAAGTTTGGGTGAAACCATAACCGATACTACTCTGGTGGAAAAAGTCTTAAGATCTTTAACTTCAAAATTTGAGTCAAAAGTGTCAGCTATTGAAGAAAGGCAAGATCTGCAAACTCTTACTATTGTTCAACTACATGGTATTCTGACTGCTTATGAAATGAGACAAGGAGGTCCCTCTCAAATCAAAGAAGCTTCTTTTAAGGCGTGTGCAAAAGGAAAATAAAAGGAAGTTGTCAAGGAATCAAGTTATATATCAGAAGAAGAAGAAGCAAATTTTGTAAGGAGACTCCAACCAGGTACTGGAAGATTCAAAGGTAAGCTACCCTTCAAGTGTTTTACTTGTGGGAGAGTTGGTCATTATGCTGCTAAATGTCCTTATGAAGAAAATCATGATAAAGGGAAACAATTTGAAAATAGAAAGAGTTATTATACAAATGAAGATAATGATGAGGATGAAGAAGATTCTGACCAAGATCTACAAGTGCTCATGGCAAGGAAGAAAAAGAAGAAGGCTAGTCAAAAGGAGATACCTTAGAAAACATGTGCAGCAGAAAAAGAAGAAGAGGAAACAGGTATTGATTGTTGTTCTTGTGATTCACCTTCTTGTGCATGCAATGGTGAAGATAGTGAAAGTAACAGTATAAGTCTAGAAGCAAAACTCAAGATCAATGATGAAAGCAATGATTGGAATCAATTTCATAAGATAGAATCTATCTACAAAGATGTGATCTCTAGAATGAATGAACATAAAGAAATACTGAATGGACAGATAGACAAGTATCAAAAGTTGTATGTTTATGCAACTAATCAAAGTGAAAGACTTGAAGCAGAAATCATCTCTTTCAAAGAAGATCTGGAAAAATCAAATAAGAAGAATGAAGAACCCCTATCATTTGAAAAGGAAGGACTTGAAGCAGAAATCATCTCTCTCAAAGAAGATCTGGAAAAATAAAATAAGAAGAATGAAGAGTTGTTACAAACATGTGAAGAACAAGAAAATTGGTTGAAGGAAGAAATTTTAAAATTGAATGATCAAGTAGAAGAAGGAAAAAGGGTCGAAGAAAGCATGATGAAGCAATGCCAAATATTGGAGGTTGAGGTAAACATTCTCAAAGGTAAATTAGAAGAAAAGGATAAACTCTTGAAGTTTCAAGATAGTACTAAGATTCTGAACAATATTCTTAGTAATCAAAGGTCTCCTGCTATTAAAGTTGGTCTTGGTTTTCATGAAACTTGTTAGACTCCTATACCAATAGGTGTCATTTTTCATGATTGACTTGTTGAACTATGTAATATGTTCAAACCGTTTTCTTGTTGCAAAGGTGTTCCATATTCTTAAAAAATCATAAAATCATAAAATTTAAAAAATGTAAAGAGGGTATACCCTAAATGAAAAATCAAAGGGTGAAAAAAATAAAATTGGCCAAAAAAGTGAAAGAAAATGAATCCCATCAAAAGAAAGGCCAAGGAAAGTGTGCAAGTCTAAATGCCACTACTTTTTGCTCTGATATAATAAAGTGATTGTGTGCAGCTTGTCAAAATTTTGCCACAATTTATGAAGAGTCAAACTGTTTAAACTTGATTCATTCATTTTTTCAATTTCATGTTGTAGAATAGAGAATAAAAATTTGACCAAACAGTTTAATCTTGGCAGATAAGTAGATAGGTAGAGTTAATAAAAGGTGCTCAACAGTTTAATCTGAGCCCTTGGATGTAATAAGTGTAGACTTAGATAGGTTTTCCATGTAAAAAGAAAAAAGATTGATAAGGGTTTGCCAATTTAAGTGCACCCTAATAAAGGAGAGAAAATGGTAGAGTAAAATAGGTAGGGTAGGTAGATGTTGTTGCAGGATTGCATGTGATGAATGATGGTTCTAAATGTGTTCAATTTTACTTTCATCACAAAGTGCAAAGGCAGATACTACATTGGAAAAAGTTCACAGCAGAGCAAAGTCAAATTATTAATTTCCCCTCTCATTTTCCCTAAACATTTTACTAATTTCCCTAAGTGCTAAGGTATTTGAAGATTAGAGGGGCTCAAGGCATTTCCTTGACTTTTGGAGGGACCGGACCCTCGGCCCAATAATTGAAAAGACCTAAGTACTTGAAGTTATCCATTATCACATTCATTCACCTCTCAAAATCTTTTCCTAAGTAAAATCCCATTTTACTTAGGAAAATCCTTCAATATTTCATGAAAAGCCCTCAAAATCACTTTTTATTCTAAGTCTAAGTGATGAAAGTATAATAATGATATTTACTTTTGAATTCTCACTTTCTTGGTTATATTTAAGTATTTTGAGTTAACATTGTCCCTTTGTCATATTAACTCTAATTTATATATTAACTCCCTATGAAAATCACCTTTTCCTATGTATATAATTCCTTTTCATATAATATTCCCAAAACCCATGTATTATAACTATTTTAGCCACAAGTATTTTATTCCCACTTATTCAAGTAAAAAACCCACAATATACCCCCTTTTGGCTAAAATATAACATTAATTCTATTCCCGCCCCCTATGGTAAGAAAATCACATTGGTTTAATTACCATATAATAAAAAATATATGAAAAAAGGTTTAAACATATGTATATATGTTTAAAACAAAAAATAAACCCAAAATTTAATTAAAATCAAACTTTGAAATAATCCATCCCCGCGCATTTTTCATTTCCGACCATACAAAAGAGATTAATTAATCCTCATGATTAATTAATAATCTAACCCTCCAATCAAACGCCTCCCGAAATGATTAATTCGTAATAAATCACATTGGGCCCGCACCATTAAAAACCTATCAACTCCCCATCCCGTCCACCGTGCGATCTCCCACTCCAATATCGACGGCTGTCATTGATTCCGCTGGCCATCCCTTATCCGAAAGTTAACGCGTGAAATGACAGTGGTTTCCAAATAGTGCGATGGCCACGCGTCGACCATTCTGTGGATTCGCTGCCTCTCCGCCCAAAACCGCCTTCCCTCAAAAGTGGTGCGGAATAAAACGCTTACCACCTCCCCCCTGTGACTCATCTGTCGTACATACTGACGTCATTTATTAAAATAATAAAAAATCCACCAATCTTTGTGAATAAAACAAGTCAGCCCGCGTCGTTTTCATTTTCTCGTGCATTCACCAGTCTTCTATGCAGCAAATTTCAAAAAAACCAACTGTTGAAACATGCCGACCGTTACTTTGCTAAAGAGAATCAAAAGTCAAGGATTCCAGTGTTCTTCGGCCTCAACCAATACCTGTTCAAATCACTGTTCATTCAAAGCTTACCCGCCAATATCAACCGTTTACCCGTTTAAACACAAACACCCTAGTGTTGCTCATTTTCACCTGATTGTGCAGTAAAACCCTTTGTAACCCAGCTGCGCCACCTGAAGCCTCTGTTAACCAATTCGAGCATGGTTTACCTCCCAAAAATCATTCTAGATTCACTCCACAGACATCTCAAAATCAAATGAAACCTTTTCGACCTCCCCTGCAAACCAATACTTTATTAACAATTTGATTTGTTTTACAGGTAATCAGAAGACCATATCCTTGGATAAACAGTCTTAATACTATTCATAAGACTTTTTTACTCCAAGAGTGTTATCAAATCTATTCAAACAGATGTTAGAAAGCATAACAACTAAAGAGTATCAGTGGTTAAAGTGTATCAGGTAAAAGTCAGAGTGAAAGTTAAAATGAAGTTACAGAGTGGTCAAAGGTAAACAGTAAAAGTAAATACAGAGGCAGTAAAATGGTAAAAAGAGATGAAAATACTTTCACCAACAATTATTTTCGTTTAAAGTGAAAGTAAAACAGTCAAAGGAACAAAAAAGTGAAAAGATGAAAAACACAACAAGAAGGAACATTTTTGCAGAAATTGCATATTTTAGTCATAGTTTTTCAGAAACTATTGTGATCAATCCAAGATGAATTTTGAAAAACGGAAGGAGGTTTATGTTCTTAAGAGGTCCATATACAAAAACCTCTCTCACTTTTCTAACAGCCATTATGGTTTTGGAAATATTAAACAATTTTGGAAAGCACTTTTTGCAGAAAATACCAGTTAAGTCATCATTTTGCAGAGCCGATTGTGGTAAATAAAAAATACATCATACAAAACTGAAGGAGGTTTTTGTTCCTAAGAGACATATCTACAAACACCTATCTCACTTTTTGCACAGTGATTTCAGAATGAGAGATACATTCACATCTTTACAGGCTATTTTTCAGACTCTGTAAAACTCTTTTTTACACATAGTTTTTCAGAGCCTATTGTGCACAGCTGGAGAGGAATTTTGGGAAACTGAAAGAGTTTTATCTCACCAACATATTAATATACAATAACCTCTTTCAATTTTTACATATCTATTACGGATTGAGAAATAAAAAGGTATAATTGGACCCAAAAGTTGCAGAATTGTTGGAGCAGAATTGCACAAAGAAAGGAAGCAGTTAGTGACTTGGATGCCTCATCATCAACTAAGAGTTGGATAAAATTCGAATTCTCCTTTTTATCATCACCTATCCATACAAAATAGTGCCAAATAGATGCATTAGTTTGAGTGTCCTTTACTTAAGTTCTATTTATGTAAAATAGTTGGAGAAATTTGTGAACCAATTTTGATATTTTTCTCAAGATATTTTAATTTAGAATTTGTATAAATACTTCACTCTTGGAAGTATTTTGGGTGGATTCTTCTACTTTGCTGTAACATTGACTTTTGGAATAAAGTGCTTTTGGAGAAATTTCTTTGTGGTTTGCTGGATGATGATTTGAAGCTCAAGACTTTTTGCAGGATTCATGTGTCCGACTACAGTTCAATAAGTCCTTTCTATCCTATGTTTTATGTTTTATATTTGTTTATAATATCATCGTGTTCCATTTCTGAATAATTGACATAAAAGAATAAATCAGAATTTACTTAAGTGTACTCTGATTTTAATTGTGATTATTCTAAATGTTTTCTTCCAAACTGGTTATAAGCAACGAATTCTTAATTGCTCTTGTTTCGCTGGTTTAAACATTTTGATTACTATAGTAAAGAATTCTTAACTGCACTTTATTTGTAATCATTCATTTTCTTTATTTGAACATGTTGAAAGATTATTAATTTCCTTTCATCCCTTCAAAATCCATTCCATTCACTTTAATTTCTAAAAATTGTTCTCTGTTTGGCTATCTTGCCCTGCAAAGCCATCTTGTGTGTAGAATATTAATCCAGTAAAGCCATCATTTCGACTCCATAGCCCAATGGCCTGAAATATTCAATCTTGCCCTCAGTTGGCGGATTCCACCATTCAAATTCAAACCAAATTTCTTGGACTTATAACTAGCCTAAAACTTCCTAAGAACAAAGATAAATTATAAAGAGAGAGCCATCTCTGGATGCAGATTGGCTAGATTCTGCATCTGAAGGTTGGTTTGTGGTTACCTCGGGTTTCTTTCCTTTTCTTACAACTTCAAGGAAGGCCTGAGTGATAACAAAATTGTTAAAGGAGAATCTAGTACACAAGGAAGTGCTAAAGATTCAAAGGATGTCAATGCAAAACCTGAAGATTTGAAAGAAACAAGAAGTCAACCGACAATCATGAACACTCTAAGGAAATCATTCAATAATGTTGAATGCTTTAAATGTCATAATTATGGGCATGTTGCAGCCAATTTCAGAAGCAGACTATTTCAGTCACAAAAAAACAGATTCTACACAGAAAGGTACTCTGGTTTCTTCAAGGGATATTGTTTTTCATGCAGCAAGTATGGTCATAAAGCAGCTGATTGCAATAGAAGGAAGAATAGAACAACACATTATGATCCTTATGCTTACTTTTATGGTCACATAAGATGCTATACTTGTAACAAGTATGGACATGTAGAAAAAGAATGCAGGATGAATAGATCTGAGAAATTGGAGAACTTCCAGCACACAATAAGAAATTTCAAGCAAAGATGGAAAAAGAAGGAAGACCGGTCAGAAACGTAGGGAATATTGACCCTACTGCAGTTATCCGCTTCTAAAGCTTACTTCTCATAATGACTGCAGGAATGATGTGAGATACATTATAGAGATTAGTAATGTATCATCATAGGGGGAGCAATGTATGATGATTCTCATGGTTGATTTGGTAATTCTGGTTATGTTTATTTCTGACAGTGCATCTGTTGTGAAGAAGACAGGTACATGTGGTACAAATTCAGGGGGAGAAGAAGGAGTGTGAAATTTTCAGTATTTCACTTTCCATACGCGGGTTTAATGAATTAAAGTTGCGTATACACGCGAGTTCCAGTGGACACAGACGCGTATGCATTTATGATAAGAAAATTAGTATGACAGCTCAAGAACAGGAGCACAGGTTCAGGGGGAGCATCAGTCTGACTATTAATGATTGCATTATTGACATTATATCTGCTTATGTCTCAGTTCTAAATGATGATGATATGATACATGATTTATTATGATGAGTTTATGGATGAGCCCTGTTTGCTTTTTGCTGAAGAGTATTCCTTGCTTTCAATGAGATGGAAGTCTTATGATTCAGAGATAAGGATAGATCATGCAAAGATTGTTGCTGATGACTTGCTGTTGAAAGTATTCAGGTTGCACAAGCTAAGGAGGAGCCTTGGTCATATGGAAAGGATGCGTAGATGCACAGTTTCAGGGGGAGCATTAGCCTTGCTAAGTATAATGCATTGTTGGCATTATGATGATTCTGAAATATGATCTCTCTCTTGAGGTCTTCTTAGTTTTGGTTATAAAAGTCATGTTTGTAATTTGATGAAAAGGTCATGATGAGACCTATGACGTAAAATTGTAATTTTCAGTCATGTAAGGATTTGTTCAATTTGTAAACCCACTTGGTTGGGCAGTTAAGTCAAAATGTGTAAACCCACTTGGTTGGGTACTTGAGTCTCATATGTAAATCCACTTGGTTGGATCTTTGATGTAAGTATGAGTCTTTGGTGATAGGAAGGTCATAGATTCATTTACTTCGTTGAAAAATATGTTTGAATATTTAGCTTGAACTCAGGGGGAGCATGGTAACTTCAGTGCACATCAGATCTACAATGCTCTTCTTTCTACATGAGGAGAAAAACCTTCTGTTATTTTTGATCCGCCCTTTGCCCTTGATGTCAAAGGGGGAGAGTAACATGGTGTTTGAATAAGGGGAGAGTAACATGGTTATTGTATAATGGTTAAAATCAATGTATCTATCTGTTGTGGTGATCAAACACCATCGTGGTTGCCATCAAGTCCACAGGGGGAGATTGTTGGCAATATGATGCAGAGTGTTGTCCTTGATGGCAACCCACTTGATGAAGATGATGGCAACCTACTTGATGAAGTTGTTCTTGACTTGATGAGCTTGTTAATGATGTAAATCTGATGTATCTACAATCAGTACAGAAGGTGCAGAAGAAAGAAATATCAGTAAGAGCCAGAGCAATGATGAAAAGTGTGTGTCAAAAAGCATACGCGGGTTCGTTAAGGCGAAGTAGCGTATGCACGCGAAAAAGTACGTGCCAAGTCGCGTATGCCTAATTTCGCTATAAATTTGTAAAATCAGGAGACTTTACCATGGTATTGACCCATTGTATTGAGGGCTGGATTGTCTATTTGATCCCGTCCAGGAATACCATCGGATGTGATGTGGTTTTGGCTCATGGTATTGACAAAGGCTAAATCTATATAAGGAGAAGAAATTCATTGTGCAAAGGGAGAGTAATATTTCTGGGTTTTAATGAATACTTCTCTCTGAAGTATATCTGTATGGAATGGGTAATAGTTGAATGATAGATCTGAATTCATAATGCACCTATGAAGATAATGATGAAGAGGGATCTCTAGATCTGAAATGTATCTTCTAGATCTGTTTATGGAATGTTTAGATCTGAGATGAGGCGAACATGTTTCTGAAGTGAAGGGTAAAATCTAAGCTATGCATCTGTTCTGAAGAATTGTGCTGCCCTAAAATGTCTGAAGATCTATACGCAAGTTTGTAACAGAGGAAGCGCGTATATATGCGGGTTGGCTTAAGCGAAAGCGCGTATGGGTTGTGAAATTAGTTCTGCAATATTTGCAGATGTATACGCGGGTTTATATGCATGAAAGCGCGTATATAAGCAGGATTAGTGAATAGAAAGCGCGTATGAAAACTAGGGTTTGTTGAAGTCTGTGGAATGAAATGTCTGATCTGTTCTGCTGGTTTACTGCTATCTGTCAATAAGGTATTCATACAGATCTGGGTTGTTTGAATGATGATTATGTTACTGATTATATTGATGAAATATCAAGTTGTTGATTGATTGGTTGATAGTTCATTGAATGAATTGATGAAGTTATAAGTATCAGTTTGATGTATGATTGAGCTTAAATGTGTGGAGTGGGTCCAGTCTGAAAATATAATGAAAAGTGGCCTGCAAGTTGTGTTCTAAATGAAGCTATTGGATCCAGTTTGAAAATTGATGAAAAGTGGTCCATGGTGATGCTGAGGGTTGTAGCCTTCAGTCAGGGGGTTGTAGCTCCCTTCCAGGTGAGGCTGGTAACGAGAGCAAGGGGTTGTAGCTCCCTTCCAAGAGAGGCTGGTAAACGAGAGAAGCGGTTCGTAGCTCCCTTCCAGGAGAGGCTGGTAAACGAGAGCAGGGGGTTGTAGCTCCCTTCCAGGAGAGGCTAGTAAACGAGAGAAGGTTGTAGCCTTCTGTAGGTCGGTGCCTGCGTGCTGGTATGAGTCTGCGCCAGTACATGGTTGTAAGATGTTTTCTTTATATAATAAGTATTGAAGACTGAGACGACGGCAGCGGTGGTTTTCTCCCGACTTGGGTTTCCACCTTAAATCCTGGTGTTCATGTGTGATGCTTATGTGTGATGGTTTATTCTGTTATTACTGCACATGCTTACTGTTAACTAAACATCAGAAGAATGAATGTTGCATAGATCTAAGTAAAGAATTAATTGCATAATAAGATCTTTGTATATACGCGAGTTTTATGAAGGATATCCGCGTGTATACGCGAGTTGGGTTCAGAAAAGTAGCGTATGGGTTTTAGAGAATGAAAAAGTAAAAATATTTGAGTAAGTCCTAAATACTGATTATATAAAGAAAACTACAAAAAAAACTTAGCATAAAAAACATAAGTGTGTTAAAAAAGAAATGGTCAAATCCTCTCTGATTCTTACGCAAAATTTGAATGCCAAAATAAAACAGATTAAGGAAAATCAAAAGTGTTATATTCAGTTCAATTCATGATATCGATAACAATCCATTTTTAAGAAATAACCATGAAAAATAAATCAACTCCTTGTTGTCGGATGACTTCATGCAATGTGCTCAGTAATATGATTAGCGTCATGAAGATTTGTTGTGTCCTGCAAGTTAAAGCTTCATAGAAAAATACACAGCAATAATATTTGTAATGCTAAATATTGAGAAATCATCTAAATAATCTTCCAGTTGTTCTGCAAGTCATTATTAAATCTGTCAAATTGAATAGTCATCCGTGTTGCAATATTTTTACTTTTATTTTTTTAATAGGATAAGGTTTTTGGAGATTTCAGGATTCCAATTAAATCTAAAAAAAAAATAATGATGCAATTGTTGGATGATCTATTATGTTGGAAAAATTCCAAGTGAAATTGAGCATGTGAAATTTTCCACAACTCACTCAATTGATTTTTTATTATAATTATTATTTATTTTTTAATCATGAGACACATGTGTTTAAAATAAAATTTATTAAATCAAATTAAACTCTTAAACCACATGCCATGTGGATCAGAGTTTGTTATTAACTTGGATTATTCTACTTTCAACTTGCCATGTTTAAACAGTTCAAAACAAATCGTTTTTTTCTCACGCAATCTCCAAAATGGAGGTCCAAAGAACCCTGAATTTCTCCCAAATGGATGTGAAATCCAGCAAATCACTCATGAAATACCTAATTCACCCCGTTCCCGAAAAAACCCATGTTTTAGTGTTTCCTAATTTTCCTTGGTTTTCTCAGGAAATGTGTTTTAAAAACGAGTGTTTTTAACAGTTATGCATTACTGACAATTTCATTTTCTGGAAATTACTTCTACAAAAAAAAAAAAAAAATTGTTGTGGTTTGATTTTTTTATTTGCAGGTTTGATGTGTAATGGCTTGTCTCTCACACAGAATTTCAGATCGATCTCCCTCATTCCAATTACCTATAATGGAATCTGCAATCTTCTCTTCATCAGCAGTTTCTTCATCTAATACACTTTCAGTGTTTGTCTCCGCAATTGAATCTGCAATTTTCTCTTCATCAACAGTTTTCAATATTCTCTTCATCAGCTGTTTCTTCATCTGATACACCTTCATTTTTTGTCTCTGCAACTTTTAAAATCGATTTCTAATAACTGCTCCTTGGGGAAGATCGAATATGGAAAAGAAAAGGTTCATTTTTTAATGCAGTGCATGGGTCTTTGTGTGGATTGAAGGCCTGCACATATGCATAAGGCCAAGCTAAAGGCTGGCCTCACGCATATGTGTGGGCCTCCTTTCCATGGGCCAATTTTTTTTTTTTTTTTTTTTTTTTTTTAAAGAAAATTTGTGCACATGCAATTCAATAAATCAGAAAAAGATTGAGAAGATGCAAAACATTAAAATTTGCAGAACCTATAAAAAAAAGGATTATGACTCAAACGATGATTTTCAATAGAATTATAGATCAATTTCCAGCAAAAATTTTAACGAAGTTTTGAATTTTAATTTTTAAATTGACTGATCTAATTTTCTGATCTTCCAGGTCGCAACGAGGCGCGGGAAGAGAGCATACTAGTCAGCGTCGTCAAATAAATTCATATTTTCACACATAAATTTTATTTATGATGGTGATAAAATACGAAGTGGTTCTTACTGCATCACTGAAATTGATTCAAAATGAATTAATCAATGTTTATTATTAATTTTTTTTTTTAAACAAAAATAAATAAATAAAAATCTAAAATTCTAGCTAAGTTTGGTTTTATTTTTATTTTTCCTATCTATCTAAAAAAACTATATTTTTATTTTATTTTTAAGTATATTCATGCTTCCAATGAAGCCATTTACGGATTATAATTTTTGAAATGATCATATCCCAACTTGAAAAATGTACATGGTTGTTTGTAAGGATATGCAAAATCAACTTGATCTTTCGATTTGCCGCAAGGATCTCTTGAAGAATTGATGAATGTTGTGGCGCAATCACTTTTTGATACCATTCCTCAATGTAGTCTTTGGACTGCATTCTAGATCCTCTGTCCATAAATTATTAGTACAAAAAAATAAAAATAAAAATAAAATACACTCTAGGTTGAAAGCTAGTTCCTATGCACACTTCCCCGGCAACGGTGCAAAAATGTAGGGGAAAACTAATTTCTTGTCATTTAATTTGTCAATCCGGGGGTTTCATAAGCTTCTGAAGCATGCGTGCACTGTATGTGCTAGAAATTATCTTTCAGTTTAGATCAATCTAACTACAAAATAACAAAAAAAAATTCATCTAATCTATGAAATCAAATAATGAAAATGAAATTCAACTAACCTATGAAATCAAGTAACGAAAAGAAAGAAAGCAAATTCAAAAGAAAATATAGCGCGCGCAATCATACTTGCAGGAATTGAAATATAAATCTAAGAAATAATTTCAAAACATGTAAAGGAAAACAACTAATGTATATTTAGTTACTCCAGCATTCAATATGAAGTGTCACCTTCTTGAGATGATGTTAAGTAACCAACTATACCTAATGATCTAGAAAAGCAAGTAAATTATGCAAAGGGAAAAACTCAATAATTGCATGAATTAAATATTCAATCATTCAGTCTAGAAATATGATAAAATCAACTTCTTGGAATGACCTTTAGTAACATTAGTGATGCAATTAAATGAGGATCTAAATCAAATGTTAAAAGCATATAAAGTTAACTAATGTATGTTTTGATTTACTCCAACATTCAATATGAAGTATTAACCTCTTGAGATGTTGTGTAAGAAATCAATTATACCTTAGTTTTAAAGTTCTTAGAAAGCAAGTAAAATGTGCAGAAGAAAGACTCAATAACTGTATGAATTATACATTCAATCATTTAGTTTAGAATCATCATCATGAAATTACCTTTAAGAACATCTATTGATACAATTAATTGATATTTTTATTCTAGGAAAGTAAATGACAAAAAAGTAAAAGAAACTATATAGCTGTGAATTCTTATTGCTTCAAACTTAGTTCAATTTGAAAATAGAAAGATCTATCTGTTGGGAAAAATACTGAGAGGGGGGGGGGGTGAATTAGTATTTAGGTCATACTCAACAATATTTTTACTTTTTCTTACTTCAAAACCCATACACTAATTTTCTGAACCCAACTAGCGTATACACGCGGATATACTTCATAAAACTTGCGTATGAACAGAGATCTAGTTATGCAGATAATTCTTAACTTAGTTCGTTGCAGCATTCATTCATCTGATGTTTAGTTAACAGTAAGTATGTGCATTAATAACAGAATAGACCATCACACATAAGCATCACACATGAACACCAGGATTTTAGGTGGAAACCCAAGTCGAGAGAAAACCAACGTTGCCGTTGCTCAGCCTTCAATATTTTATTATAAAGAAAACATCTTACAACTTATGTACTGGCGCAGACTCATACCAGTACGCAGGCACCCACCTGCGCTCGTTTACCAGCCTCTCCTGGAAGGGAGCTACGACCCCCTGCTCTCGTTTACCAGCCTCTCCTGGAAGGGAGCTACAACCCCCTGATTGAAGGCTACAACCCTCAGCACCTCTGTGGACCACGTTTCATCAATTTTCATACTGGATCCAACCCATTCAATTAAGCTCAAGGAACTTTCATCAAACCAACAACTTTCTCTATAGCAGCATAATCAATATTCGAACAACCCAGATCATTATTGACATATAGCAGTAAAACAGCAGAACAGATCAGACATTTCATACCACAAACTTCATCAAGCCCTAGTTTTAATACGCGCTTTCCTTTCACTGATCCTTCATATATATGCGCTTCCATGCATATCAACTCATGTATACATCTTCACATACTTCAGAACTGGTTTCACATTACATACGCGCTTTCGCTGAATGAAACCCGCGTATATACGCGCTTCCTCTGCTGCAAACAAGCATATAGATCTTCAAAGATTATGGGGCAGCACAATTCTTCAGAACAGATATATATATCTCAGATTTTACCCTTCACTTCAGACAGATGTTTGCCAGATCACAGATCTAATCACTCCATAAACAGATCTAGAAAATACATATACATTTCAGATCTAGAGATCCTTCTTCATCATTTTCTTCATAGGTGCATCATAGATTCAGAACTATCATCAAACTGTTACCCATTCCATTCAGAAATGCTTCAAAATGAAGTATTCATTAAAACCCAGACGCTTGCTCACATTGCACAATGATTTCCTTATCCTTATATAGATTTAGCCTTTATCAATACCATGAGCCAAAACCACGAACCGCTAATGGTATTCCTGGACGGGGTCAAAATAGATAATCTAGCGTATTAAAAATCGAGCCAAACCAAATTGAAACCCCAACCTTCGTTCTTCCATGCACGAATCATCCCAAAGGTAGTCTTTTATCTCCACCATATAATATTATAATTATAACCCCAATGGTTATTTTAAAACTTTACACTACCTCTGTAACATTACTTTCAATGAACTTTTAACCCGGACTTCAATCTTCAAACAAACGGGATTTCATTCTTTGACCCCGGGCCCACATCGCAGTTGGAAATTTGCGATGTGTAATATGCAATGGCGCGATCAAACAAAAGTGAGCAAATTTAACATTTGCGATCTGCGATGGGATCGCATCGCAAATTGGCGATCAATCATGTGGCGAAACACTTGAATGTGCGATATTGCGATCGTGCGATGGCGCGATGATCGCACATCGCAAACAACGGAACTTGCGATGGCGGAGATAACAAATATGCGATATTGCGATAATCGCATATCGCAACAATCAAAAAACTCTGGCTTGAGCGGAGGGTGATTTTGTGATATTGCGATGTTGCGATGGTGCGATGGCGCGACGATCGCACATCGCAAATATCCACATCAACAAGACACTTAAACTTCAAAACTTGCAATCTTGCGATTTGCGCTAAAGTGGTGGGGACCACTTGTCTTGCCGCTTTCAAAGATTTAAAGTCTTTCCACTGTTTAAACATACTTTCATAAATTTCCTTCATACTTGGTTGTTGAGGGCTTAAATGCACGAAATGACTGTCTTGAATAACTCTGCTCCTCCGTAAATTAGACTTACGGGAATAACTTCGTTCCACTGTAAAAACGGCTCTGCCCATCACCATAATCAACTCTTTCTCTGCTACTTATGAGCTGCTTGTAGATACATCAGATTTACATCATTAATAAACTCATCAAGTTAGTTTCCATCAAGGACAACTTCATCAAGTAGGTTGCCATCAACTTCATCAAGTGTTGCCATCATCTTCATCAAGTGGGTTGCCATCAAGGACAACACATAGCATCATATTGCCAACACTATCCTCACGAAATGTTTCAGAAGAACAATGATTACACAGTTATTCTAAAACTAATACTAAGAAAGAAAATAAACTTTAATCTATAAAAGCAAGTAAATCTCACACATTTTAGGCAGCTGATCTAAAAGTATGAGAGATGGTAAATCGAGATGCTCTATATGTAGGCAAAACCAAATCAAAATGAAGGAACATTCATGAGTAAGGTTCCACAATCTAATTCTGTATTCAAATCCTTGAGCATAACTCCAATTTTACACATGATTCGATAGGAGAAAGCTTCCCCAATGTTATCACTCTAGTAATTTCTTAAGTTGTAGGATTTGAGTTTTTAGTCTAAGAACACTAGAGGTAACCACAAACCTACTTCAAATTCTAGGATCTAGCCTTCCTATAATACAGAGAGGACTCTCTCTTTAAGATTTATCTTGGGTTTTTTTTATGTTTTTAGGCTAGTTATGATAGAACAATTGGTTTTATTTTTAAAGGTTTTGGTGGGAAAAAATTAATCACTTAGAGGTAAACTAGAGAGAAATCTGCTTGTCCATTGGGCTATGGAGTCTAAATCTAGATAGCAGTACTAGAAGTCAAGGCAAAAAAGGTACAAATGTATTTAGGGAAAGATAGATAACCCTCAGAGATTTGAAAAAGTGTTTTTTTGGTGAAATGGTATGATCAGGATAAAGGGAAATGAAGGATCATTTGATCCAGAAAATGAAAGAAGGAGGCAGAGGTCAAACGGGAGTAGGAGAAATTAAGAATTCCTAGCATCAAAAATCAGCAGAAAACATTAAAATGAGAACTAGTTAAAAACATGGAGCATAAGACTAGCCTGTAGTAATATTTCTAGTTACACATTAAGATAGAACAAACATATAATGAATTGTATGAAACTAAAAAAAGAAAACAATGACAAGAAGAAAGTACTTCACTCATCAGCTTATCACAGGGATCATCCTGAATTATGATGCCAGTTTAGCTTTGTCCAATCTGCTACTTCGAAACACATAATAGCCTCCAATGTTTCAGAAAAAAATTCTATAGTAAAGTCTAGCAATTTTATTCCACCCTCAATACTTCAAATGTAGAAGTATTTATACAAAATGTAATTACAAATATCCTAGAAGACATTTAGGAATATCTTTAGGAAATAGAAAATATCTTTACAAAATAAGAGGGACAACTGCTTAACAAATCAGCAAGCTGTCCTCTTATCCAAAATAAATAGAACTACTTTATCTAATCAAGGAGATTTTGAGTGATTAGTTGTCCTGCTTTGCTGGCTGTTAGAAAATATATTCATTTGAGTTTCCTTAGCTGATACTCTTTCATATGATACTCTTTAACGCTGCCCTTTAACTCTGATACACTTTTTGACTAATATTTCCACTGTTTTACTGCTGTAAAAATATTTATTTTTGCAGTGAAAAATCAGCAGACTGTTCTTTTACTTCACTATTTCTTCCTGACTTTTTTCAAGGTAATTTCTTCATTGTTTTACCTTTAATTTTTACATTAAATCTGTAAATTTTTGCCACTGTTCTTCACTGGGAATTTTGACATTCTTTAGCTTTCTAAAATTCTCATCTTCCTCCGTGTATTTAGCAAAATTGGGTTTAAATACAAAAAGATGTTTGATCTCATGTTGTAGAAAAAACAAATCTTCAAAGTGTTGAAGGAGGACTTTACCTGTGGGGGTGCCTTGTGGTAATGGTTTGCTAACTTGCTCCTTGGAAAATTCCCTGATTTTCTTATCATAATCTTTCTGGGGCATTAGTTTTTCATTGAAGACGTGAATATCTGGCAAGCCCTTCTGTCTTAAATTTGTATATTTCACCATAAACTTTGTTATGGAAATGTTCATTGATTCACACTTCTCTTCCAGGTAGTTCATCAAATTTTTCTTTGTTACTACCTTTTTAATATGTAAAATGGTCTATGTTCTATCCAATACCTTTAATTCTTCCAATTCTGCTCTATTCTTGTTATTCAGGAATGTGATGAGTTTTAAAGCCTGAGTTGGCTTATCAGTTAACTCATCCTTAGTCTTTTGAATCTCTGCCTAAGATGCTAACAATAAGTCTCTTTGCTCATATATAATCTGAATTGAAGGCCATTGAGCGTGAATGGCCTCAATTATGTTTGTCCCTAGATGATTCTTGACAAAAGAAATTTGTTCAGTGAATGTTAGCTCTTTTTGTAATCCTTTGATTTGTTCCCCAAGTCTAATTGCCTTCTGCTCATGGGTTTTAGCATTTATTTGAGCTAACTTATTTGTGGCTTCAAGATTTTCAATCATCTTATTTAGGCTATTGATTTCATTAGTTTTCAAGGACATTTCCTCCATAGCCTTAACAATTTGACCTGCTCCATCTGTTTGTTGAACTTGTGTTATAGAAGAATCTGTGTTTGAAGTAGTAGTTAAACTCACTGGCACTACAGTTGCCAGTGGTTCCTTTGTTGCTAGATTTTCTCCTAATGTGGAAGCCACTGCTGTGGTAATCACTGGTATAACTGAAGGAATAATAGGAGTGTCAGTTTCTTTCACAGTTTCCTTCTCTTGGACAAGTTGGTCCATTTGGGATTCCATTTCTTTGATTTGAGCAGTTAGTTTGAGGATGAGCTTCATCATCTCTTATTTTTCACTTTGCTCTTAAAGGATTTCTTTAGTCTGTTGATGCTCACTTTGAGGAAGCTTAAGCTATTTCCTCAAAGCTGCAATATCATCATTATTTTTCTTAATCAATAATTTTGTTGCCTAAACATTTGAGGGATCATATCCCACCTGTAAAAATAAATCTTCTAAGGCTTTAATCCTTAGGTCCTTTGCATATAAAGATCCTTTTTTTAGCTTCATTTGATCATGCATGTTAAGAATAGTATTCTGCAACTTGGTAGCACTCATTGCCTTTGTCAACATAGTTGAATACAACATTTCAGAGCAATGTCTATGGAATTCAATTTGGTCTAGCTCATGAACATTTTAAGTGTAAATTCAAACTCCACCTTTTTATAATGTGCCATTGTCTTTGGTGTTGAAGTAGTTGGTTGCAGAAATGACATAATCATTTTGTTTGTAGAATAGTCAAAGGCTGTCAGTAACCTATTTTGATTCCCTGGTTTTTTCTTGAGGAATTGAGAATATATCTCTGATTTAATTTCCTCATTCTTCTACTTTATCTGCTTATATTTTTCCTTGATATCTAAGTCTTTTTCCTCAGCTGTCTATGAGGAAGAGGCCTCCATATTTTGTTTCTCAATCATTTGAGTATCATCTTTACATGTTGTTTGATATTTTTCAATCTCTGCAAGAGTTTCATTGATTATCACTGTAGCTTCATCATTATTTACCTCTGGGTCATTTGTATCTTCAACATCAATTACCTTTCCTTTCCCAATTGAACCGAATTTAAGCCTTTTATTATAAATCAACTTGAATTTTGTTTCTGTAGTTGTTTCAGCTGTGTATGTTCCTTCTTCTCTGCTTCTTTTGGCTGAAGTCTCTTGCTACTTTACAACTTCCAGGGGTTGTGTTGTAACCATTTTTCCTACTATCTCTGCATTATTGACTATATCTATCAATGTGTTTTCCACCCATTCTTCTTGATTGGAAAACTTTTCAATCTCTGGCTTGGGCTCATGTATGAAGGGTGTAAGTTTACATTTTACCCTTAAATTGCTCAGGATCCCTTGAGGATCATAGTTCCATGGAAAACTTTTTTGAAATTTGAATCCTACTAGTCTCTTTGAGATCTTTTTTTCTGCCTCTGTTATTTATGATGAAAGGACCAACCTGATTCTTCAACTTGAATTGAGTCTTTTTCCTTGCAGCTAAGAAGTTGATAGAGTCAGAATTGAGAATTTGTGTTAAATATTCCAATGCAAAAATTCTCATGTTCATGTATTTTGGCAACTTATAAGGTAATAAGTTGGATCCAAAAATTCTTATCTCTATATGTTTTTCATAAATAAACCAGTCTCCCATTTTATTATGTTCTCATAGTTGTAAGATCCTTTTCATTTCTTCATTGACTCTGGGCTACTCTACTTTGTACAAAATTTTCATAGCTAGATGGAGGAAAAGGTCTGAAAAATCTGTATAAGTGAATTCACTATTCTCTTTCCTTAGCAAGGAAGTCCAGAAGACAATAGATAAAGACTTACCCTCTAAGTCCATCTTTTGCAATGCAATTGGAAAATTATCAGCTTGGAAGAATAAAAACAAGTGAAACAAGTAGGAAGAGTATCTGAAAACCCCTTCAGTGGGTAGTTTGGTAAGCTGATGATGAATGTTGTCTGTTATGAAATTGGCATAATAAAAAATGAGTGTTGGAGGTTGGCCTGGACATAAGGTGGATAGAAAACCAAGAATGGATTCATTAATGAATCCATCTATAAAGTATCCCAGTATAAAATATAGCATTGAAATAATATGCCTAGATACTTCAAGAAATTTGGCAGTGGAATAAGGAGGGTTCAACTTAGGAATGTCAACATGGGAAGGAAAAAAGCCTTGAAATATAATAAACTTCTTTGGGAAATACAGGATTAAGTATAACTGGGTCAAGAATTCTATAGATAGGGGAACTGATATAGGATCAGACTGTAATTGCATAATTTGATTTATGGACTCTGTTGTAATAGTAAAAAGGATCTCTCTGTCAGCATTAACAATGGCCCTTTGGTCTGGCTCATAATGTTTTTGACACAGTCTAACAAGGTCTTGTCCAGGGTGGGTCAATGGAACTACATATTGAGGCAAATGAGTCTCCCAAATAGACATTTCATCTTTGTCCAAGTACTTATCATAGCACCAATTATGTATTTCTAAAAGGTTGAATTCTACCACAGGGTCAACAATCTTGTAGTCCATATCAGTCAATGGAAGGGTTTCTTCAGCAGCTACAGGTGGCTGGAGAGGATTTACTGATACAGTGGATTTAGCAGTGAGGGTTGGAGTAGATTTGATAGCTTTAGGTGTTACAAAATTAGGAGGTTTGGATCCTCGAGGCTTGGTTGGTTTAGAACCTCCAGGTTTAGCTGTTATCTGCTTTTTGGTCATTTTGGACTAACTACTGCAAGCTTAAATTGTTTGCAAAGTGAATTTTATTTATCAGAGGATATAAATTGGAATAAGACAGAAAACAAGGGTTTCCTGAATAGATTGACTGCAAACAGGGGTTTTTAGGATATCTGAAGGCTTTAAACCATTTTTTGTATGTGAAATTGATCTTTAGAGGTCACAAATTGAGGAAATTGGCTAAAAAAAGTGCTTCTTTCAGACTCAGAACTTTCTGAAAAAAATTGGCCAGAGTTTGGCCTCTTTTTCAGTGTTTTTGGGCAATTTCTTCAGGTAAAACCCTTAATTGAAAACCTGGTTCAATGATTCTTGGTCTAAACTTTGAAATTGCAGGTCTTGATTGTAGAGAAATACATTTGAATGCAGGTATTTGGTTGCTCGAAGGGTTCTTAGGAAATCGCGATTGAATTTGAAGTCTGGTCCAGATTATTGGTGTAGTTCAATGGCTTTAATGGTCTTCAATGGGGAATCTGTGGTCAATTTTGACTTTCTCCAGGAATAAGTCGACAATTTTGAGTAAAAGTTTCTTACACAGTCGAACAGAGGTTTTCTACCGTTTGAATGCGCAAAATAAACATCAAAGTGATGTAACAAAGGTTTTAAACTTTGATTTTTAATTATCATTGATGCATTGAATGCAGGTCTTATCAAATGGCGAGAGTGGTTTTTGTTTTAAAATGCAAAACCGGTAGAAGTTTTCGCGTTCAATTCTGGTGGTAAGCTGTTTTTAGTGAAACGAATGTGATCCTATGAGAGGATGTCGTGTCACAGGAGGCGGAAATAGTGAAACAGCCCATTTCGCGTCCGTTTGGGCTTTGGGCAGACGATTAGTTTATGGGCGCGATATTGATTTTGTGTCGTCAGATTTGCTGAAAGGAAGTGAATGGTGAGGATTTGATTGGAAGCTGTGGGAAAAAAGATGGTGGGACCGGGCTTTACATGGGCATTGGCAGTTAATCAAAGGTTTCATATATGTAATGTCGGGGTTTATATATATGGTTTAAAAAAAGGGTTAAATGACGGTATTATATATATATAAGGGTTTTTTATTTATAAAGGTGGAGGCGCATGAGGCGGGGTTAGGTTTGGTAAGTGTATTACAAATGCGCGGGGGGGTTAAACCTTTATAAAAGATTTAATATTTTTAATACCTTAGGATAAAAAATGATGAGCGGTGTAATGTTTTTGCGTTTTCCAAACACATAGGATATGCGCGGAAAGCCATATTTTCATTATTTATTTTATTATATAGTTTTTAGACTTGTTTGAAGGGTCTAATAACCATAGGGGGTGCGGTGTTTAAATTAAGTTTAGTTTTAGACCAAAGGGGGTATTATTTTGGTTTTTTATTTTAGCATGTGGATATTACCTTGGTCTAAAAACTTTATAATAGTGGGTTTTGGGGGGTATTTAAAATAAAGGGATTTATATAAATAGGATAAGGTATTTTTAGGGAATTAAATAAAGTAAGTTAGAATTTAATATGACAAGGGGAAATGGAATACAAAAAAATACACTAAATGACCAAGTAGATTGAATAAATAAAAGCATAGCTTATTATTTCATCATTTTACCAATTTACTTAGGATAGAGTGTTTTTTTAGGGTTTTTGTATTTTTTATGAATGAAGGAAGTTAATTAAATGGGATTTCAAGCTTCATTAAATAAGAAGGATTATTTACTTATGAATATGACTTAAATGTATGAATGAGGGATACATAACGGTAAAGGGGATTTTATCATAAGAATTCAGCATTTTCCACTATCTAATCATTGAGCCTTGGATCCGGTCCCAACAGAAGTTAGAGAAATGCTCTAAGCCTCTTTGACTGGAAGTATACAATACTGAATACCTATAGGGGAAGGGAAATTAGTGATTTTTGCCCGGGGATGAATATTACATGCTTTTTTCCCACTTCTTTCTACCTACCCAACATTATTCGAACATTTTTTCTTCCTTTTAGTAGGTGCATTTAATCTTGCTACCTTGAAGCATTTTATTCTTTTGAAAGCATAAAACTATCTAATTCTACCTTATTTCATCTGAGGGCTTAGATTAAACTGATGAGCTCCTCATTATTTTCTACATAAATAATGATTTGTCAGGATTAAACTATCTGACAAATACTTATTCACTATCTAAAACATGGAAATTGAAAACATGATAAGTCAAGATTAAACAGTTTAACTCATCATGGATTATGGCATTTATTGACACTCTACCATAATCATTTGCAAAAAGTAAAAAGTAGTGGCATTTGGACTTGCACACTTCAATGTTTTATTTTCATCTTTTTTCTTTTGGGGTCTATATTTTTTTAAGTCCTTTGATTTTTCTTTTAGGACTTTGTACTCTCTTTTTTATTTTTTTATTTTTTATTTTTTTTCAAAATATGGGAATACAACTTGTAGAAAGCAAGGTATGTACATATTTTACAAGACTATCAAAAGTCAATTCAAAATTATGAATCCTATATTTATAGGACCCTAACAGCGGCTTCACATGGGGATAGCATTTCCTGGTGAAATGTCAAGAACTCTAAGACTAGTAGCCTTCAATTTTGACCAGGATGATCCAGTAATTGTCTTTTGTTTTCTGCAAAAAACTCATATTTATGATATTTTTCTCTTTGAAGCTTAGGGCCTTCTCTCTAAGCTTCAAATTTGGAAAGAAAATATCCAATCTAATCTAAACTTCAATGGATATTTACAATGATGTAAAAAGTAACTAGGACTAACTATTGGTTAACTCAGAAGAATAGTAGTGTTTGAGCATTCTACCATTAACTAGTCCTTCTTGAATATCTGTTCCATCCAAATATTTGATGAAGAAAGAATTGTTACCCCTATATCCATAAATTACATAAGGTCCTTTCCATAGAAAGTCAAACTTCTCATGCTTACCTTTGTCCTCTCTCCTGGAATCCCACTTTAACACTTGATCTCCAATGTAAAAGTCATCTTCTTTACTTCTTTTATCAAAAAATTTCATGATTTTATCATGAATGACTTGGGATTTCTCATGGACTTCTTCCCTTGTTTGTTGTAGATGAATAGTACGATTTATCCTCCTTTGTATATCATTGATTTCTACTTGAGATTCTTGAATGATCTTCATTACTGGAACACCTAAGGATGATGGGAAAACTACATCCATCCCATAAAAAATTTGATAAGGGGAAGTGCCAATTGACTTTTTGGTGGTAAGTCTATTTGCCCATAAGGCATATACTAACTTTTTATTCCAAGTCTTTTTGTTATCTTCAAGTAATTTTTTGATAATATTTACAAGGCTTTTGTTTGAAGATTCAGCTAGGCCATTACCCTTAGGGTAATAAGCAGTAGAGTGGCCTAGGGTAATATGATACTTGTGACAAAAGGCAATCATTTTCTTAGATTTAAATGCTGCTGCATTATCAGTAATTATTTTCTGAGGGCATCCAAATCTAGATAAAAGGTTGTTTTCTATGAAAGAGATAATGACTGTGTTAGTGGCTTGTCTGGTAGGAATGGCTTCAATCCACTTAGTAAAATAATTTGTGGCAGTCAAAATCCACTTATGTTGGCCAGAGGATGGGGGGTGAATTTCTCCAATGAATTCTAAACCTCGTTGTTGAAATGGCATCTTAGTTGAAATTGGTTTTAAGGGTAAAGGTAACAATTTCTTTTTTCCTTCAAAAATTTGACATTTGTGACATGAAGTAACAAATTTCTTAATATCAACAAATAATGTACGCCAATAAAAACCAGCTCTAAGGATCTTATCTATAGTACTTTTCCAATATAAATGCCCTCCACAGTCACCTGCATGAAATTCTTCAAGAATTTTGTTAGCTTATGCTTTCAGTAAACAATTTAGTAATATCCCACTATGTTCTTTCCAAAAAAGCACATTATTTAAAATACAAAATCTCATTGCTTTAAGTTTAAGAAATCTGGATTTTGTCTTTGATATGTTGGGAAAAATACTGAGAGGGGGGGTGAATCAGTATTTAGTGCTGATTGAAAACTTTTTAACTTTTTCTTGCTTTTAAACCCATACGCTACTGTAATGAACACAACTCGCGTATACACGCAGAAATCCTTAAGTAAACTCGTGTATGCTCAGATATCTAATTATGCATTTAATTCTTAACTTAAATCATTGCATCATTCATCAGATGTTTAGTAAGCAGTAAACAGGTGCAGTAAGAACAGAATAAATCACCACACATAAGCAACACACATGAACACCAAGATTTAAGGTGGAAACCCAATTCGGGAGAAAACCACCGCTGCCGTTGTCTCAGTCTTCAATATTTATTATATAAAGAAAACTTCTTACAGTCATGTATTGGCGCAGACTCATACCAGCATGCAGGCACCCACCTGCAGAAGGCTACAACCTTCTCTCGTTTACCAGTCTCTCCTGGAAGGGAGCTACTACCCCCTGCTCTCTTTTACTAGCTACTACTGGAAGGGAGCAACTACCCCCTTACTGAAGGCTTCAACCCTCAGCACTACTGCCGACCATGTTTCATCAATTTTCAAAATGGATCAAACAGCTTCAACACAACCCTTCACTTATCAACAGACATACTTTGCCCAATGCTTCAAACAGAATAGTGAAACCACTGTAACGAGAATACCAGAGATAACCCAGACTTCAGAATAGATATGCAGAAACACATTCAACCTTGAGCAACTATTGGTTCAGATACCATATGCACTTTTATTTAATTAGACCCGCGTATACACGCGCTTTTCATGAAACTAACCCGCGTATACATCTGTGCATTTTTCAGAAAAAAACCCTAACTGCCAATACGCGCTTTTATTTGATCAGATCCGCGTATACACGGACTTTTCCCGAAACGAACCTGCATATAGATTTATAAAAGATAAACTTTGCAAAACAGATCAGATCTATGAACTTACCCAGATCTCTTCAATTTCTTCATCAGATTTGCACCAGGTCTTCATTACTTCTTTTCAGATCATCCTAGAGATTCATCATTTCTAGATCTAGAGATCTTTAACTTTCATCATATTCATAGGTGCATCATAGATTCAGATTTGTTAATTAAAAAAAGAGTTCAACCATGCAGATATACTTCAGAGTGAAGTATTCATTAAAACCCAGACACTTGCACGCGCCCTTGAACTATGATTTTCTTCTCCTTAAATAGATTTGGCCTTTATCAATACCATGAGTCAAAACCACTCAACCGCTGATGGTATTCCTGGACGGGATCAAATAGATAATCAAGCGCTCAATACCTTGGGCCAATACCATGGTAATGCCCCCTGGTTTTATAAAATTAGAACGCAAATTGGCATACGCAACTTGGCACGTTCATTTCCGCGTACATACGTGACTTCTCCTTAACAAACCCGCGTATGCCTTGTGACATACCTTGTTCAACATTAATCCGGAACTTTCTGAATTCCTTTCTTCTGCTACTTCTGAACTGATCTATAGATACATTAGATTTACATCATTTCCATCAAGGACAACTTCATCAAGTAGGTTGCCATTAACTTTATCAAGTATGTTTCCATCAAGGACAACACTCTGCATCATATTGCCAAAAATCTCCCCCTTTGGACTTGATGGCAACCATGATGGTGTTTGATCATCACAACAGATAGATACATTGATTATAACCATTATGCAAACATCGTGAAACTCTCCCCCTATTCAAACACCATGTTACTCTCCCCCTTTGACATCAAGGGCAAAGGGCGGATCAAAAACCACAACAAGTTTTTTCTTCTCATGTAGAAAGAAGAGCTTTGTAGATCTAATGTGCACTGAAGTTACCATGCTCCCCCTGAGTTCATGCTGAGTCTTCAAACATATTTTTCAATGAATTACATGACTCTATAACCAAGGACCCATACTTACATCAAAGATCAACCTAGTGGATTTACATATATGACTCTTGTACCCAACCAAGTGGGTTTACACATTTTGACTCAACTACCCAACCATGTGGGTTTACAAATTTGAACGAGCCCTTTACATGATTGAATATTACACTTTACATCATAGTTCATAGCCTTTTCATCAAATTTCACATATGACTTTTTATAACCAATATCAAAGAGACCTCAAGAGATATCATATTTCAGAATCATCATAATGCCAACAATGCATTACATTCAGCAAGGCTAATGCTCCCCCTGAAACTGTGCATCCAATGCATCCTTTCCATATGACCAAAACTCCTCCTTGGCTTGTGCAACCTGAACACTTTCAACAGCCAATCATCAAGGCATCTTCACCCAATAACAAAGAATGAAACAGAAATATAAGAGCTGAAACATCATCAGAGATATCATACAGCATTAGAGATACCAAACAGCACTGCAGTTCTGCTGAAGAATGCTGACCCCAAGTAAAATTTGTCAGCAACTAACCATACGCGGTTTTATTGGTATAAACTCGCGTATATACGCGACTGTCTTTCAGGAAACACGCGTATCCACTTTAATCTTCTGAATTTAAGCAGTTCTGATTTTCTGCATGGCAGAGACTACTCCCAGCTTCTGTCTGAGATATTCGAATGCTTCCCTGGGCAGAGGTTTGGTCAGTATATCAGCAACTTGTTCTTTGGAGGGAACATACTCCAAATTCACCTTTTGTTCAAGCACTTGTTCACGTAAAAAGTGATACTTTATGGGAATGTGCTTGGTCTTGGAATGCATAACAGGATTCTTTGAGATGCTGATGGCACTTGTATTATCACACATGATGGAGATAGGAGGTGAACATTTGATTTGAAAGTATTGTAAGGTTTGCATCATCCAAAGAAGTTGAGTGCAACATGATGCGGCAGCCACATATTCTGCTTCTGCTGTAGATAAGGCAATAGAGTTTTGCTTCTTGCTGAACCAAGATACCAACCGGGGCCCCATATAGAATGCGCCACCACTAGTGCTTTTCCGATCATCAATATTTCCAGCCCAATCTGCATCAGTGTAAGCATGAAGTGTGAGATCAGCATTCTTTGGATACCATAGTCCAAAGTCTTGAGTTCCTTGTAGATATTTGAATATTCTTTTGATAGCCTGAAGGTGAGACTCTTTTGGATTAGCTTGGAATCGTCCAACAATCCCAACTGCATGCATAATGTCTGGTCTAGTCCCAGTGAGATAAAGTAGACTTCCTATCATAGATTTGTATTCTGGTTGATTCACCGTGGGAGAATCATCATGAGAACTGAGATTACATCCAGTTATCATTGGGGTACTTACAGGTTTGCACTCTTCCATGCCATACTTCTTCAGAATTTGCTTAAGGTATTTTACTTGTGATAAGAATATGCCATCTGTAGTTTGATGCACTTGCAAGCCAAGAAAGAATGTTAGTTCCCCAAGTAAAGACATTTCAAATTCTTGCTGCATAGCTGAAGCAAATTTCTGACTCATAGATTCTTCATTGCTTCCAAAAATGATATCATCAACATATACAACCACAATCAATAGTTTGTCATTGTCAGTTTTTGTGTATAAGTTGCTATCAGCAGACCCCTTTGAAAATCCTTGTTGATGAAGATATTTGTCAAGACGATAATACCATGCCCTTGGAGCTTGTTTGAGACCATATAGAGCCTTTTTAAGTCTACAAACAAGATTTTTATCATTTCCCAAAATGAATCCTTCTAGTTGTTCTATATAAACTTCTTCTTCTAGATCACCATTGAGAAAGTTAGATTTAACATCCATTTGATAAAATTTGATTTGTTGGAAGCTTGAAAAAGCAAGAAACATTCTTATGGCTTCAAGTCTAGCTACAGGAGCAAAATTTTCTTCAAAGTCTATACCTTCTTGTTGAGCATACCCCTTGCAAACAAGTCTAGCGTTATTTCTTATAACATCCCCATTCTCATTTAACTTGTTTTTGAATATCCATTTTGTGCCGATGACATTTTTATCACGAGGTGTTGGTACTAATTCCCAAGTGTGATTCTTTTCAATTTGATCAAGTTCTTCATTCATGGCTTGAATCCAACATTCATCTTTGCTAGCTTGATTGACATTGTGTGGCTCAATAGTGGATAAAAATGCCAGATAGCTAGAAGATCCCACAAGAGTCCTTCTTGTTTGTACACCTGATCCCTTATCTACTAAAATTTGAGATTCTGGATGATTCTTTTGAACATATCTAGATGGAGCTTTTTCAGATAAATCATGTTCAGGTTCTTCATTGGGTTCACTGTCTATATCATTACTATTTGATGTAGAAGGATATATGTCCCCATCGTCTTCATCTATTGTTTGTTTTTCTTCTTTTGGAGCTGCAGGAGACTCATCAATAACAACATCAATACTTTCAACAATATTCCTATGTCTTTTATTGTAACATTTATATGCTCTACTCCTAGAGGAGTAACCAAGAAGTATTCCTTCATCTGCTCTGGGTTCAAACTTGCCAAGTTTTTCATCATTATTTTTGATAAAACATCTGCTTCCAAAAACTCTAAAATGCTTCACAGTGGGAGGATTACCATACCAGAGTTCATATGGAGTTTTGTCACTATTTATACGAACATGTGCCTTGTTAAGAATATTTACCACTGTATGAGCTGCTTCTCCCCAAAATGTGTTAGGTGTTCCGGAATCATCAAGCATAGCTCTAGCCATTTGTTGAACTGTTCTATTCATTCTTTCTGCTACGCCATTTTGTTGTGGAGTGCCGGCTACAGTAAACTGTCTTTTTATGCCATGTTGCTCACAAAATTCAAAGAATTCATCTGAATTATATTCTCCTCCTTGATCAGATCTAAGACACTTGATTTTTAGATCTAATTCATTTTCAACTAGAGCTTTGAAATTCTGAAATTTCTCAAATGCTTCATCTTTGTGTTTAAGCAACCCAATCCAACACATTCTAGAGAAATCATCAATAAACAAGATATAGTATTGTTCACCACGTGGTGACTTTTTCCTCATAGGTCCACATATGTCAGTATGAATAAGTTCAAGAGGCTTACTTGATGATCCTTCCTTGGCATTAAACTATACTCTGGTTTGCTTACCAAATTGGCAAGATTTGCATATGATATTTTCGGGTGGAGTAATATTGGGAAGATCACGGACAGCTTTAAGTCTGCTTGATTTGTTGATCTAAGAGAAGCTCAGATGCCCCAACCTTCTATGCCATAGCCAGTTTTCAGAAGATTTACTCAAGTAATATTGTTCTTTGCATTTCATCAATACATACAGGTTGCTTGGAGTCCTTTTTCCTTTTATAATTGTTTTACCTGTATCAAGATCACGTACCACACATTCTTTTGAACTAAAGACAACTTCAGTTCCTTGATCACACATTTGACTTACAATTAACAGGTTATGCCTTAATCCATCCACATACATGACGTCATTAGCCTTTACCTTTTCTTTTAGAAACACAGACCCTTTTCCTTTAATTACAGCAGGAGTATCATTTCCAAATGTAACTTTCTTTTCCTTTTCTAGAGCACTATATGCAAGAAGTTTGTTTTTGTCACCTGTCATGTGTCTTGACCATCCACTATCAATGTACCATTGATTTTCTTCACCTTCTGCAAATAACGCTATGCCACATTTTTCAACCTGTAATTCCTTCTTTTTCCATACTTTGGAACTTGAAGGAAAATGCTCTTTTGGCTGAACTTTGCTCTTGCATTCAGATTCTTCATGCCCAAAGTTATTGCAATAAGCACACTCAACTTCATTTAGAAGAGGATAAAAGTTGTTATAGGTATTCTTCTCAAATTCAATCCTTTTCTTTCTTGCTTCTCTAGTCATGATGGTTTTATATGCAACACATTGAACAACTTTCTGAGCAAAATTGTGACATGAGAAACATTGTCCATTGAAGAAGAAATTGCTACGATCATGAAATCTTCTACTTGAATTTACCTGTTGATTGGTGTTTCTTTGAGAGATATTCCTATTAGTGTTCTTTGAATTGAGATGATCATGCTTTACCTGTAATGATTCTTTATTCCCTTGCTGAGTGGCAGAATTTTGTAAACCAGCTGTAGCTGCTTTTAGATAATTTGGTGCTGAAGCCTGAGAAGACTCTCCGGTATATCCAAGACCTGTCTTTATAAGAAGAGAACATTGTACCTTGATAATCTCATCTAAGGTTTTAGATCCTTTAGCAAATCTAAGATTCAGAGTCTTTACTTTCTCAAAATATTTTCTTAGACTTACCACTTCACATTCTAATTTCTCAATGTGTTTCTTTGCTCCTTCAACCTGCTTTTCCAGAGTCTCTATGGTTATTTTCCTTTCTTCTAAGAGTATTTTTCTTTCTTCTAAGCGTATTTTGAGTTGATTGTTTTCTTCAAGAAAGTCATTGTCCTCTAGAGCATCCACAAAAGTATCATTTTCTTCTCTAGATTCAAATGCCATGAGAAGTCTAAGATCTTGTTCACATTCTTCCTCACTATCAGATAACCCATCGTTGTCTTCATGAGTATAGTAACTTTTTCTAGTGTTAAACCGATTCTTATTCCTTCTTGCTACTTCCTTCCCTTTTGCAAGTGTTTCTTTATGAGGACACTTAGCAGCATAATGACCAAATCTTCCACACTCGAAACATTTGAAAGGAAGCTTACCTCTGAACCGTCTGGTGCCAAGTTGGAGTTTCTTTACAAAATTTGTCTCATCTTCTTCTGAGATATATCTTGATCTTTCTACTTCTTATAATTCTTTCCCTTTTGTAGAAGCTCTGAAGACAGCCTCTTTGACTTCAGATGGTCCTCCTCTTCTCATTTCATATGCAGTTAATATGTCGTGAAGTTGTACCACAATAAGATTTTGAAGATCCTGTTTTTCTTCAAGAGCGGAAACTTTTGACTCAAATTTTGTTGTTAGCGATCTTAAAATTTTCTCAACCAAAGTAGATTCGGTTATTGTTTCTCCTAGATTTATCATACGATTTACAACATCATCAATATGTAAAAAGAAACTGGCAATATTCTCATCACTATGCATTCTTAAATTTTCATATTCAATTCTGAGCGTTTGAATTTTTGCACTTTTTACCTTTGCATCACCTTCATAACTTAGAATGATTTTGTCCCATATCTCCTTTACTGTATTCAGTTGCATGACTTTAAAAAATTTAGAATCAGTTAGACTTCTCGTTAGAGCATTGACTGCCTTTGCATTTGTTTCATAATTCTTCTTTTCAGTTGGATCTGTTGGTACTGCAGTTGGATATTGATATCCTCGTTCAACAATGGCCCATACATCTGCTCCCATAGACTGAAGAAAGGATCTCATCCTTATATTCCAGAAGATTAAATTACTTCCATTAAAGAGCAGAGGCTTGATAGATGTTGTTCCATCTTGATTGCTCATCTTACTTGATCTTCCTTCTAACGGCTAAGATTTTTCAGAAGGACCTGCTCTGATACCAATTGTTGGGAAAAATACTGAGAGGGGGGGTGAATCAGTATTTAGTGCTGACTGAAAACTTTTTAACTTTTTCTTGCTTTTAAACCCATACGCTACTGTAATGAACACAACTCGCGTATACACGCGGAAATCCTTAATTAAACTCGTGTATGCTCAAAGATATAATTATGCATTTAATTCTTAACTTAAATCATTGCATCATTCATCAGATGTTTAGTAAGCAGTAAACAGGTGCAGTAAGAACAGAATAAATCACCACACATAAGCAACACACATGAACACCGAGATTTAAGGTGGAAACCCAATTCGGGAGAAAACCACCGCTGTCGTTGTCTCAGTCTTCAATATTTATTATATAAAGAAAACTTCTTACAATCATGTACTGACGCAGACTCATACCAGCACGCAGGCACCCACCTGCAGAAGGCTACAACCTTCTCTCGTTTACCAGTCTCTCCTAGAAGGTAGCTACTACCCCCTGCTCTCTTTTACCAGCTACTACTGGAAGGGAGCAACTACCCCCTTACTGAAGGCTTCAACCCTCAGCACTACTACCGACCACGTTTCATCAATTTTCAAACTGGATCAAACAACTTCAACACAACCCTTCACTTATCAACAGACATACTTTTCCCAATGCTTCAAACAGAATAGTGAAACCATTGTAACCAGAATACCAGAGATAACCCAGACTTCAGAATAGATATGCAGAAACATATTCAACCTTGAGCAACTATTGGTTTAGATACCATACGCGCTTTTATTTAATCAGACCCGCGTATACACGTACTTTTCATGAAACTAACCCGAGTATACATCTGTGCATTTTTCAGAAAAAACCCTAACTGCCAATACGCGCTTTTATTTGATCAGATCTGCCTATACACGCACTTTTCCCGAAACGAACCTGCGTATAGATTTATAAAAGATAAACTTTGCAGAATAGATCAGATCTATGAACTTACCCAGATCTCTTCAATTTCTTCATCAGATTTGCGCCAGGTCTTCATTACTTCTTTTCAGATCATCCTAGAGATTCATCATTTCTAGATCTAGAGATCTTTAACTTTCATCATATTCATAGGTGCATCATAGATTCAGATTTGTTAATTAAAAACAGAGTTCAACCATGCAGATATATTTTAGAGTGAAGTATTCATTAAAGCCCAGACACTTGCACGTGCCCTTGTACTATGATTTTATTCTCCTTAAATAGATTTGGACTTTATCAATACCATGAGTCAAAACCACTCAACCGTTGATGGTATTCCTGGACGGGATCAAATAGATAATAAAGCGCTCAATGCTTTGGGCCAATACCATGGTAATGCCCCCTGGTTTTATAAAATTAGAGCGCAAATTGGCATACGCGACTTGGCACGTTCATTTCCGCGTACATACGCGACTTCTCCTTAACAAACCCGTGTATGCCTTGTGACATACCTTGTTCAAGATTAATCCGGCACTTTCTGAATTCCTTTCTTCTGCTACTTCTGAACTGATCTGTAGATACATCAGATTTACATCATTTCCATCAAGGACAACTTCATTAAGTAGGTTTCCATCAACTTTATCAAGTAGGTTGCCATCAAGGACAACACTCTGCATCATATTGCCAACATGATAATCCATAAGGAGCTTGTAATTTAGTAAGTACAAAGATAATATCTGAGTACCAAGGTGAATCTAGAAAGGCTTCACTAATCATTAGAGTCACCATCTCTTCCTGGTTATCAATCTGAGCAATAAAATTTATGTCTAATGCATTACAGTTGGATTCAACTATTAATCTCGCTAATCCTTGTCATTTAATGAGTTTTGTTGGTTTGATTTCTATGTCATATTCTAGGATAGTGGCAATCCACTTATCTCTTCTTCCATCAGGGCCATCTTGAGTAATAATGTCTTTAACTATTGAATTAGGGACATAGGAAATTATGTGCGAATAGATAATGTAAACTCTGAAATCTTTTATAGCTTTAACCAAGGCTAAGGCTTGTTTCTCCATTATGTTATATTTTAGAGGTGCATCTCTAAGAGTCTTACTGAAAAAAACTATAGGCTGTTCAAAACCTTGATCATTCTTTTGTAGTAAAACTGCAGCAATGGTATGTTCTGATGCAAAAGAAAAAATTATAAAGTCTTTCTTGAAATCTGGACTAATTAAGACTGGTGTTTTAGTTAAAGCCTGTTTTATGGAATCAAATGATTGTTTGGATTCAACAATCCATTTTAAATTTGAGTCCTTTTTGAGCATATTGTTCAATTCTCTAATGATTTCAACCAAGTTTGAAATAAATCTTCTTTAAAAGTTAATTTTACCTATGAAAGCTTGTAATTCTTTGATATTTCTAGGTGGATGAATGTTCAAAATTTCTTCTATCCTAGCAGGATCAATTCTAATTCCTTCTTTTGAAATTATATGTCCTAGTAACTTACTTCCTCTAGTCCAAAGAGAGTTTTCTTTGGATTTAAAGAAATGCCAAACTTCCTACATTTAATAAATACCTGTCTCAAATGATCCAAGTGTTCATTATTTGTTTTGGAAAATACAGTAATGTCATCTAGATAAATTACCAAGAATTCATGAATCTTCTTAGCAAAGGCTATGTCCATAACTCTCTGAAAGGTTGCTCCTGCATTCATCAAACCAAAGGGCGTTTTCACATACATGAAAGTGCCCCAAAGAGTGGTGAAAGCTATTTTAGCCTGATCTTCCTTTTGGACTAGGATCTGGTTGTATCCTGAAAAACCATCTAACAAAGAAATTCTAGAGGAACCAACTACCCTTTGTAATATATGATCCATCTTTGGTAAAGGGTAATTATCCTTTAAAGACACTTTGTTAAGATTTCTAAAATCGACACATAACCTAATTTCACCTGTTTTCTTTCTTGTTGGGACTAGGTTTGAAACCCAATCAGAATGTCTGATTGGCGCAATAATTTGAGCATCATACATGCGTTTTACTTCTTTTTCTATCAAAGGTAATAGAACAAGTTTAATTCTCCTCAATTTTTGTTTAAATGGCTTTTGATCATCTTTTATGAGAATTTGTGTTGGATTATGTTTGTGTCATAAGCTTTAAGATCTTCATAACTCCAAGCAAACACATCTTGATATTCCTTTAAAAGATCAATGTATTGTTCCTTTTCTTGTTGAGGTAAATATTTAGACAGTTTAATCATTTTTTGTTTTAATTCTGTCCCAATGTTACATTCCTCAATGTCAGGCCTAAGGTCCCATTTTAGGCTTTTTAGGCACATCATTGGAATCAAAAAGGTCTTCCAAAGGGGTTAAACCTTTAGGTAAAAAATTATCTTTCAAATCTAACATGTCAATTTCTTCTTCAATGATTTTCTCAACATCTATATTCTATAAGTTATCTATGTCAGATTGAGTAAATAAAGTTGATTTGTTAAACTTATGTACATCTATGTTATCTATTTCACAATCAAAATCTGAATGTATATTACAGTCTGTATCTATTTTACAATTTTGAAATTCTTCCTCATTATTCAAAAAATGGTAAATTTGTTCATCCTGAGAGAAAATCTGCCAGTACTTGAGGTTGTCTGGGATAATTGGTCTATGTTTAACCTCAGCAGTATATCTATGAGTTGGTTGGAATGGTAAGTTACAAGTACTAGCAAAATTTGCTAGACAGTGTGCTTGAATATTTTGTTTTTTGGGTATAGAAGCAAACTTACATTCCAATAAATCATTAGTTAAATCAATTGCTATATCTTTGTATCTGGCTAGTCTAGGATTATAAACAGAATAATCTCCATTTATTTGTTTTATGATTAATTTCGAATCTCCCATAATTAGTATTCTTTTTCCTCCTAAGTTTCTAATGATATAGAGGCCTAGAATAAGTGCCTCATACTCTGCCATGTTGTTTGTACATTTGAAATTGAGTCTGAAGGCATATCCTTCTGAATGATTAGTTTCCATATTTGTAATCCATACCCCTGCCCCTGCTCCTGATTTGTTTACAGAGCCATCAAATTCTAAGTGCCAATGGAACTCATGAAATATGTTGTCATTGTTTGGTTTTGGCTTTTTGTCAATCAGTTCAGTTTGGATTCCATTGTTATCAAAGTTACACAAAATAAAAGAGTCAAGGTCAGTTGGTGTAAAATAAATGGAGTAATTTATGGATCTCTCAGCACTACTGACCATGAATTTCATTAAAGTTTCCCTATATAGCTTTTTGGGTTGACCAAACACTGATATTGTAGCATAGCTCATGTCCAATTGTAGAGATCCCTACAACTTTGCTCCCCATGAGCGAGAAAGAAGCATACCATACTTTGGTCGGATGTCAGCTACTACAATGTCCATTACCATACTCTTACCAGGGTATTGAACTAAATTCACACATAAGTCTTTAATTAATCCTAAGCACTTAACTTTGATAGAATCAAATGAGAACAAATCTTTGTAAGGCCTGGTTATTTCTAGATTAAGAGTTTCCATGATAGCTTTGGGCATTAAATTATGGGAAGCTGCTGAATCTAACATAGCGTTGTGTAAAATCTGATCATGGATGGTAAGACTGATATAGAAAGGAGGGACTAATCCATCTGAATGCTTTCCATTCACATCAGGGCCAAAAATCAACTCAGGTTGATCATCATTCAAATTAATAGCATCTTCACCATCATTCATATTCAAATTTTCAGTTATAGTTGATTTGGGAAGGGAAATTAGTGATTTTTCCCCAGTGATGAATATTACATGCTTTTTTCTCACTTCTTTCTACCTACCCAACATTACTCGAACATTTTTTCTTCCTTTAGCAGGTGCATTTAAGCTTGCTACCTTGAAACATTTTATTCTTTTGAAAGCATAAAACTATCTAATTCTACCTTATTTCATCCGAGGGCTCAAATTAAACAAATGAGCTCCTCATTATTTTCTACCTAACTAATCATTTGTCAGGATTAAACTGTCTGACAAATACTTATTCACTATCTAAAATATGGAAATTGAAAACATGATAAGTCAAGATTAAACAGTTTAACTCATCATGGATTATGGCATTTATTAACACTCTGCCATAATCATTTGCAAAAAGTAAAAAGTAGTGGCATTTGGACTTGCACACTTTCATGTTTTATTTTCGTCTTTTTTCTTTTGGGGCCTATATTTTTTAAGTCCTTTGATTTTTCTTTTAGGACTTTTTACACCTTTTTTTTTCTTTTTTTTCTTTTTTTTTTCTTTTTTTTCAAAATATAGGAAAACAACTTGCAGAAAGCAAGGTATGTACATATTTTACAAGACTATCAAAAGTCAATTCAAAATTATGAATCCTATATTTATAGGACCCTAACACTCTATTTATACAAAAATTGAAAAGCTATCTCATTAATGAGGGTCCATGAATCTCTCCATATATCTCTAGAGTTACAATCCAAATATGAAGTGATAAGGCACATGTCTTCTTAGAGTTGCAATACAAATAATAAATGAGACACATATCCTTATGATCCCATGATCTTCTCGATCCAAATTCGAATTTTGCCTTAGGAGGCCACATAAGAGTCTTTTGGAAGCTTCAATTTGACCTACACATGACAACAAACTCATTCCACTTGTTAGGTATAAGTATGTGCATATTATTTTCTAATTTTTAACCGCAAATTCACTTAAAAATACTCGGAATTAATAAGTTTGGAAAAACATAAACGTAACCCAATAGTGGTAATGGTAAGGTAAATGTAATGAAATGGAGGTGGAGTGAAGGTGATAATATGAACATATAAGCGAAAATGTAATGGAAGTGAATGACAATTTCAAGGCCCAACATATCCCCCAACTAAAGTTATTTCATGTCTTCATGCAATCTATTACATTAATTCTTTTTTATCTTTTGAGCCTTGGCTTAACTTTGCATGATATCATTTGATAACTTCATACTTCTACAAAGTCTTTTAGTTGAATTGCAACATGGTTGGTTCTTGTGTTTCAACCATATTTTGTTGTTGCATTCAATTTTGATCTTTGAACTTTGCATAATGATAATTTGATTATTGTTGCAAAATAAATTTCTATTGGATTGCATCATGGTTGACTCTTGTGTGACAATCATGATTGTGTTTGTATCCAATTATATTTATGAGTACTTTTGAAAAGCCAATGTATGCTCATAATAATAATGTAATAGTTAATATCTTTTGAAATTATGCGGACTTTTGAATGTGGTATGAATGTGGCAAAATGTGAATATGAATATATCGCCCCCAAACTGATGGTATTGGAAATTTTATGAAATGAGGAAAATAAATCTTTTTTCCAAAAATTATCATTCTAGATTTTCAAGGAATTATATGGTAAAAAGTTAGAAAATGACATACCTTAACTTACCCTTTGGAAATGGATGAGTTTCATGTGTGGTGGCTGCAAAATTCTGATCATAATCTTCTTCATGTGGTTATACAAGTTATGTATAAAAGAGTCAAGATTACTTTTTATTGCTTCTATTAAAACTATTGAAATTGCTGCAAAATGGTGGCTGCAAAATTCTGATCATAATCTTCTTCATGTGGTTGTACAAGTTATGTATAAAAGAGTCAATATGACTTTTTATTATTTCTACTAAAATTGTTGAATTTTCTACAAAATGGTGTTGATTCTGTAGTTGTCCTCTGATTTTGCAGTTGCAGAATGGTGTTGATCTGTTGTGGCTGCATATATTCTTCATTTGCTTCAAAATGCTGAAAATGATAATCTTCATGTCTTCAAAACTCATTGGCATAATTCCTGCTATGTGAATAGATGTTCTGATGTCGAACATAGCAGGAAATTGTTGACTTAGTGGCCATTAATGGACGCCACTAGTCAACACGTGAACTCTCACAATTGATGACAATGAGAGTCAAGATGCCAAAACACATCTTGCTAGGTACGAATAATTTTGTTGTTGTCGAGCACCTAGAAAATTCGATGAACAAGGGATAGTAATGTATTCCCATTGTTTGTCAGCAATAAGACTTTCCATTAAGGCATGCAAGCCTCAAGGTGTTTTTGTAAATATTTTAGACTCAAAGGACTTATTGACTCAATAATTTGCATTGAAGCAAGGTTTATTTGCGAAATGAAAAGGATAGGAGAAGAAAAATGGAAATGGAAGATGAAAATGGAAAATGAAAATGGACAATAATCATGTAAGTGAGATTCTTGCTTTTATTTGTGGGTTAGGAGTAGAAAAAGAGTAATGGAAAGTGTATGTGAATAAAAATGAACAACCGACTCTTGCTGGGAAAATGACTATGGCTTGCTTTGAATTGCTTGGTTGGATTTATAATTCAAAAGAGAGCAAAGGTAATGGTCTTGATGGATATGGACATGGACTTGTTCTTTTGTCTCTCATGAAATTTGTCCTTTGAAGACCAATTGTGCCGGCAAATTGGTTTCCTTCAATGATCATTCGATCATCCCAAACCTGCAAAAAAACTTGACATAAAGAACATAAGTGTATTAAAAAAGAAATGGCCAATTTCTCTCTGATTCTTACGCAAAAATTTGAATGCAAAAATAAAATAGATTAAGGAAAATCAAAATTGTTATATTCAATCCAATTCATGATACTAATAACAATCTATTTTTAAGAAATAACAATGAAAAATAAATCAACTCCCTATTGTCGGATGACTTCATGCAATGTGCTCATTAATATGATTAGCATCACAAAGATTCGTTGTGTCCTGCAAGTTAAAGCTTCATAGAAAAATACACAGCAATAATATTTTTAATTCCAAAATATTTAGAAATCATCTAATAATCTTCCAATTGTTCTGCAAGTCATTTTAAATCTGTCAAATTGAATTGTCATCTGTGTTGAAATTTTTTTTAATTAATTTTTTAATATATTTTTTTATAATGTTTTTGGAGATTTCAAGATCTCAATTAAATCTAAAAAAATATAATGATGCAATTGATCGATGATCTATTATGTTGGAAAAATGCCAAGTGGAATTGAGCATGTGAAATTTGCCACAACTCTCTCAACTGATTATTATTATTATTATTATCATGAGACACATGTGTCTAAAATAAAACTTATTAAATCAATAATTTGTTATTAACTTGGATTCTTCTGCTTTCAACTTGCCATTATAAACAGTTCAAAACAAATCGTTTTTTTCTCACGTAATCTGCAAAATGGAGCTCCTAAGAACCCTGAATTTCTCCCAAATGGCTGTGAATTTCAACAAATTATCATACGGTTACCTAATTCACCCTATTCCCGACAAAATCCATGTTTTATTTTTTCCTAATTCGTCTTGGTTTGCTCAGAAAATGCATTTTAAAATCGGGTGTTTTTAACAGTTATGCATTTTTGGAAATTTCGTTTTCAAGCAATTACTTCTGCAACAAAATAAAATTGTTGTGGTTTGATTTTTTATTTGTAGGTTTTTATGTGTAATGGCTTGTCTCTCACAGAGAATTTTAGATTGATCACCCTCATTCCAATTACCTGCAATGGAATCTACAATCTTCTCGTCATCAGCAGTCTAAAACCTTCTCTTCATCAGCAGTTTCTTCATGTGATACACTTTCATTGTCTGTCTCTGCAATTGAATTTGCAATCTTCTCTTCATTGGAAATTTTAAATCCTCTCTTCATCAGCAATTTCTTCATCTGATAGACCTTCATTTTCTATATCTACAACTTTTAAAATCGATTTCTAATCATTGTTGCTTGAGGAAGACCAAATATGGAAAAGAGAAGGTTCATTTTTTTTATTGCAGTGCATGGGTCTTTGTGTGGATTGAAGGTCTGCACATATGTGTAAGGCCAAGCCAAAGGCTGGTCTCACGCATATGCATGAGCCTCCTTTCCATGGGAAAATGAACTTTTTTTATTTATTTATTTATTTTTAAGAAAAATTGTGCACATGTAATTTAATAAATCAAAAAAAGATTAAGAGGATGCAAAAAAAATTAAAATCTGCAGAACTGATAAAAGGATAATGACTCAAACGACAATTTTCAATAGAATTGTAGATCAATTTCCAGCAAAAAATTTTAACGATTTTTTTTTTTTTGAATTTTTAATTTTTAAATTGACTGATCTGACTTCTGACCTTCCAGGTCGCAACGAGGCGCGGGAAGAGAGTATACTAGTCAGTGTCATCAAATAAATTCATATTTTCACACACAAATTTTATTTCTGATGGTGAAAAACAAAGTGATTCTTACTGCGTCACTGAAATTTATTCAAAATGAATTAATCAACAAAATAAAATAAAAAATTCTAAAATTCTAGCTAAGTTCGGTTTTATTTTTATTTTTCCTATCTATCTAAAAAAAAACTATATATATATATATATTCATGTTATCAATGAAGCCATTTACGGATTAGAATCTTTGAAATATTCATATTCAAACTTGAAAACTGCACCTGATTGTTTGTAAGGATATGAAATATCATCTTGATCTTTTGATTTGCCGCAAGGATCTTTTGAAGAATTGATGAATGTTGTGGCGCAATCATTTTTTTTTTCCATTCTTCAATGTAGTCTTTGGGTTGCATTCTAGATCCTTTGTCCATAAATGGTTAGTAAAAACAAAATAAAATAAAATACACTCTAGACTGAAAGCTATTTCCTATGCACACTTCCCCAGCAATGGCACCAAAATGTTGGAGCAAAGTGATTGCATGTCATTTAATTTTTCAACCCGGAGGTTTTGTAAGCTTGTGAAACATGCGTGCACTGTATGTACTAGAAATTATCTTTCAGTTTAGATCAATCTAACTACAGAATAACGAAAACCAATTCATCTACTCTATGAAATCAAATAATGAAAATGAAATTCAACTAACCTATGAAATCAAGTAACGAAAAGAAAGAAAGCAAATTCAAAAGAAAATATAGCGCGCAGAATCATACTTGCAGGAATTGAAATATAAATCTAAGAAAGCATTTCAAAACATGTAAAGGAAAACAACTAATGTATATTTAGTTACTCCAGCATTCAATATGAAGTGTCACCTTCTTGAGATGATGTTAAGTAACCAATTATACCTAATTATCTAGAAAAGAAAGTAAAGTATGCAAAGGGAAAAACTCAATAATTGCATGAATTAAATATTCAATCATTCAGTCTAGAAATATGATAAAATCAACTTCTTGGAATGGCCTTTAGGAACATTAGTAATGCAATTAAATGAGGATTTAAAGCAAATGTAAAAACATGTAAAGTTAACTAATGTATGTTTTGATTTACTCCAACATTCAATATGAAGTATTAACCTCTTGAAATGTTGTGTAAGAAATCAATTATACCTTAGTTTTTAAGTTCTTAGAAAGCAAGTAAAATGTGCAGAGGAAAGAATCAATAACTATATGAATTAGACAGTCAATCATTTAGTTTAGAATCATCATCTTGAAATGACCTTTAAGAACATCCATTGATACAATTAATTGATATTTCTAATCTAGGAAAGCAAATGACAAAACAATAAAAGAAACTATATAATTGTGAATTCTTATTGCTTTAAACTTAGTTCAATTTGAAAATATAAAGATCTATTCTCACGAAATGTTTCAGAAGAACAATGATTACACAGTTATTCTAAAACTAATGCTAAGAAAACAAATAAACTTTAATCTATAAAAGTAAGTGAATCTCACACATTTTAGGTAGCTGATCTAAAAGTATGAGAGATGGTAAATCGAGATGCTCCATATGTAGGAAAAACCAAATCAAAATGAAGGAACATTCATGAGTAAGGTGCCACAATCTAATTCTGTATTCAAATCTTGAGCATAACTCCAATTTTACACATGATTTGATAGGAGAAAGCTTCCCCTATTTATACAAAAAATGAGAAGCTATCTCATTAATGAAAGTCCATGAATCTCTCCCTATATCTCTAGAGTTACAATCCAAATATGAAATGATAAGGCACATGTCTTCTTAGAGTTACAATAGAAATAGGAAATGAGACACATATCCTTATGATCCCATGATCTTCTCCATCCAAATTCGAATTTGGCCTTAGGAGGCCACATAAGAGTCTTCTGGAAGCTTCAAGATGGCCTACACATGACAACAAACTCATTCCACTTGTTAGCTTCAGGATGGTCTAATTCGTAAAAGAGTCAAGATGACTAATGTATATTTAGTTACTCTGACATTCAATATGAAGAGTCACCTTCTTGAGATGATGTTAAGTAACCAACTATACTTAATGATATAGAAAAGCAAGTAAAGCATGCAAAGGGGAAAACTCAATAATTGCATGAATTAAATATTCAATCATTCAGTCCAGAAATATGATAAAATCAACTTCTTGGAATGACCTTTAGGAACATTAGTGATGCAATTAAATGAGGATCTAAAGCTAATGTAAAAAGCATGTAAAGTTAACTAATGTATGTTTTGATTTACTCCAACATTCAATATGAAGTATTAACCTCTTGAGATGTTGTGTAAGAAATCAATTATACCTTAGTTTTAAAGTTCCTAGAAAGCAAGTAAAATGTGCAAAGGAAAGACTCAATAACTGTATGAATTAGATATTCAATCATTTAGTTGAGAATCATAATCATGAAATGACCTTTAAGAAAATCTATTGATACAATTAATTGATATTTTTAATTTAGGAAAGAAAATGACAAAACAGTAAAAGAAACTATATAACTGTGAATTCTTATTGCTTCAAACTTAGTTCAATTTGAAAATAGAAAGATCTATCCTCACGAAATGTTTCAGAAGAAAAATGATTACACATTTATTCTAAAACTAATACTAAGAAAGAAAAAAAACTTTAATCTATAAAAGCAAGTAAATCTCACACATTTTATGCAGCTGATCTAAAAGTATGAGAGATGGTAAATCGAAAGGCTCCATATGTAGGAAAAACCAAATCAAAATGAAGGAATATTCATGAGTAAGGTGCCACAATCTAATTCTGTATTCAAAGCATGAGCATAACTCCAATTTTACACATGATTTGATAGGAGAAAGCTTCCCCTATTTATACAAAAAATGAGAAGTTATCTCATTAGTGAGAGTCCATGAATCTCTCCCTATATCTCTAGAGTTACAATCCAAATATGAAGTGATAAGGCACATGTCTTCTTAGAGTTACAATAGAAATAGGAAATGAAACACATATCCTTATGATCCCATGATCTTCTCCATCCAAATTCGAATTTGGCCTTAGGAGGCCACATAAGGGTCTTTTGGAAGCTTCATTTTTACCTACACATGACAACAAACTCATTCCACTTGTTAGGTATAAGTATGTGCATATTATTTTCTTATTTTTAACCACAAATTCACTTAAAAATACTAGGAATTAATAAGTTTGGAAAAACATAAATGTAACCCAATAGTGGTAATGGTAAGGTAAATGTAATGAAATGGAGGTGGAGTGAAGGTGATAATATGAACATATAAGCGAAAATGTAATGGAAGTGAATGACAATTTCAAGGCCCAACAACAGGCTCAAGAAGGTGATGAGCAACTGTCCAGTTTTAGTGTTGTCGGATTTCACACAACCTTTTTTCCTTGAGTGTGATGCATCTGGAGAAGGGGTAGGTGCAGTATTAATGCAAGGGGGCCACCCCATAGCTTTCAAGAGCAGGAAGCTATTGCCGCATGAGAGGTTATATCCCATATATGACAAGGAAATGTTGGCTATCATGCATGCACTAGCCAAGTTTCAGCAGTACATGGTGGGGAACAGATTTAGGGTGAGGACTGACCACAATAACCTTCGATTCTTTTTTAAGTTGAAGCAGTTGCAGGAGAGGCAGTAGAAGTGGGTCAGCAAGATCCAAGAATACGATTTTGACATTGAGTATGTCAAGGGGAGGAACAATGTGGTGGTTGATTCTCTTTCACGTAGACCAGCAGCGTTGTCTCGAATGAGTTTAGGCACGAATTGTTGGTGGAGTACTCCAAAGACCATTTTTCCTACGAGATCTTGGATAGATAGGTCATTGATGATAGATACAGGGTGATGGATGAGGTGATATATTTCATGGATCAGAACTTCTTGACTGGGAATTCTCAGCTTAAGGAAAAGGTGCTACATGCCTCACATGACTCACCACTATCAGGCCACCAGGGGTTCACCAAAACCTACAGGGCCATCAGGGAGAGGTTCTCTTAGAAGGGCCTTAAGGAGGACGTACTCTGGCATGTCAGGGAGTGTGAAGTATGTTAACGGAACAAGGGGGAGACGAGCCATCTAGCATGATTACTACAGCCACTTCCCATTCCAGAGGGGAATTGGGAGAGAATTTTGATGGATTTCATCACAGGGTTTCCCAAGGTGCAGGGAAAGGATTGTATATTTGTAGTCGTTGATCGACTAACAAAGTACACACACTTATTTGCTATATCAACACGATACACAGCAGCACAAGTGGCGGAGTTATTTTTCAGGGATGTTTTCAGGTTTCATGGTCTCCCAAAGACCATTGTTAGTGATTGAGACAGTTGTTTCATGGGCGGATTTTGGCAAGAGCTCTTTCGTTTGATCGGTACAGAGTTGACTCCGAGCACCATTTATCACCCTCAGACAGATGGGCAGACAGATATAGTGAACAAGTGGCTAGAAGGCTACTTGCAAAAATATGTTATAGGGCAGTAGAAGGCATGGTTACGTTGGTTGCACTTGGGAGAGTATTGCTACAACACTACTTTCCATATGTCCATTGGTATGTATATGTTTTATGCTTTATATGGAGATCATGCTTTGTCTTTTTATGATGTGATGTTTGGTGTTATTAAGGCCCCTAGGGCCAAGGACTGGATCCAAGAGAGTCAGGATATACTCCGAGCTCTTAAGGACAACTTAGCTACAACACAGAACCAGCAAAAACTGTATGCTGACAAAGGATAGGTTGAGAGTCAGTTTGAGGTAGGGGACTTGGTCTATCTATGGCTTCAGCCATACTGACAATCCACACTGAAGCAAAAGGGGTCCGAGAAGCTCAAGCCCCACTTCTATGGACCATACAGAGTGATACGCATGATTGGGGAGGTTGCATATGAGTTGGAGTTACCCACAGCTATCAGGATCCATAACATATTCCATGTATCCTACCTGAAAAATGCATTGGGGCAGCAGGTGACTGCAACCGAGGAGCTTCCACCAATAAATGATGAGGGGCATTTGGTGTTACAGCCATAAGCCATCATAGATACCAGGGAGAGGCAGCTATGGAGCAGGACGGTCAGGGAGTATTTGGTGAGGTGGAGGAACTTGCCGGATGAGGATGCCACTTGGGGGAGTGAGAATATTTTGCAGCATCCATCATTGCAGTTGCTTGAGGACAAGAAACATTTTGGCAGGGAGGATTTCAATATTCCCAATTAGCAGCAGCTAATTGGAAATATTAATTTTTGGCCAATTTACTTTTTTAGAGTTATACATTCACTAAATTCACTTGAGAACATTATTATTTGACAGCATGGGGCCCAGGGGTCAAAGTGGTAGCATGGGCCCATGAAAACAAAGAAAGAGAGGGACAGCATGGCCAATAGGGACAATGTAGTTTGGTGGGGCCTGGGTGAGATCAAGGCTCTCCAAGCACAAATAGAGGAAGAGGCTCATCATTCAGGCATTTGATTATGCATCTATGTTTTATCTCTTGACATTGAACACACTTCTGTCGTTGAGCAAAGTCTACAACTGTTATTCAGCACATCGGGTTTCTCAGAGCGGAGATCCAAACCTCAGCCCTGGGGGATTTCGAGTGCCTGCTCGGGTGAGGAGTTCCATCCATTTATTTTCAAGTGGGAGCCATAGCATCTTCAGCTAGGGATTACGCACTGTTGGGACAGTGTAGTCTTGAGGAGAGATCACGCAGTTCTTAGAGGAAGTAGTGCCGAGGGTGGAGATTTATCAAGGGATTCAGCACGGTATAGTGAGAAGGGATCAACCCTCAGTTATTCCTTCATTTTGGTAGAGGAGGAGGCCACCATTTGCATAGATACATTCAGGGCTAGTGTATTCCACTGGAGCAATGTTATTCCTCAAGGGAGGTGATTTTCCGGGGTCATCCATTCCGGAAGCCCTTTAGGGGCTTTTATGGGTATTAGGAGGAGAGCTCATTCCCGAAGTTTCTTATTTTTATGAGCAGGGGAACAGCTCCAAAGAGCCATCCTATTCCAGTAGTAACAGCAACAGTTTGGAGATAACACAGTTACTGATAGAGTAGCCATTCCAGGAGTATTTTTGAGATTATTTCCATATTGCCTTGTGTAGGCCAAGGTGCCATCATTCTGATCACATTTGTACTCATTGTATCTTCAGTTATATAATAAAATGGCTCAATGTTCTCCATATTTTGCATTGTTTATGTGATATCTCTCTATTTGTTGTGAATAATTGTTTATGTCACTTTATATTGCTATTTATTTCTACATGGAATATTACATATTCTAAGGCCCTATGACCTAGCTAGTTGGTGTATGATTAATGAAAATAAAAAAAACTTCTAGTTCATTTTAATTAGAGTGCTTGATTTTAAATGGATGTTACTTAAGTTAAAGGTAGATGGAGGTGAAACTGATGATGTTTTTTCAACGCAAAAGAAATCAATGAAAACCTACTACATGAAGATGCAATATTTTTCTTTTGATGAAAGGATATTTCTAAATCGGTTCTAAGAAACTAATAATAAACAAAAAAACAAAAAAAATCTTTTCAGTTATCACTCTTCACACACTTCAAAAAACTATCAAAAAGACTAGAATGCTTCAGTGAAAGTAATGCAAAAACTACCGATGATATGCAAATTCTAGGAATACTCACAAAGGAAGCAAAAAGAGTTTCTAGAGAGAATCGTTTCAATCAATTTGATATACAAGCAAGGCAAGTCCCAACAAGAACTCCTTTGCATACAAAAATTCCAAAATACATTTGATATAAAAAAGAGAGAAATCTAGACAAAGAGTCCTTTCAAGATCAAGCAAATGAACCAAAAAATGAGAAACTAACAAAATTCTTAAAAATGGATGTAAACCAAAAAAAGGAAACCAAAGAAAAAGCTACAGACAACAAAAAAAAAAAATTGGCTTTTCACTTTTAAGGAAAACATGAAAATTTCACTGAGACAAGCACAAAACTACTCAAGAACCAAAATCAAGAAAATGAGCCACAAGGAGACTTCAACATGCACAAGCCAACTATGCTACTTTCGTAGCAGAACTCAAACAAGCAATAAGAAGCAATAGACCCAGGAAACTGATTCAGAACAGTAGCACACATTTCTAGCAAACAAAAATTCAAGAAACCAAGAAAATGTCACTCCAAGATTCACTAGAAGGCTAGTCCCAAGAAAACAAGAAAACCAAAGAAGTCAAAGAGGCAAAAACCAAAAGCGAAGCAATGCATAATGCAAACACAATAAAATAAGCAAAGGCTCAGTGTTTTGAATGGTCAGAACAGTCAAGAGCTACAAGAAGAGGTATTGGTGCTACAGCCGCAATTAAGACTTCACAAAACAAGCAAAACCATAAAATGACTAGGTATTCATAAGAAAAAGAGAGGAACTGACATACAACCACAAGAATCACAATCTAGACACCTAATAGGTTCCACAAGGGTGGCCAACCACAGACAAGAAAGACTTACAGGCCTTCAAAATTTGTTGGGCATACGCGGGTTTGTTGTGTGCAACACGCGTGCATACGCAATTGTAACGAAAGAAAAACGCATATACACGGGTTATTTTGGAGAAAACAAAGGGCATACATGTCTGTGTACAGATGAAGCAGCGTATTAAAAAAAAAAAAAAAGAGGTCTGGTCAAGAAGATCAGGGCTTCTGCCTGGTTGGGAAAAAGACCTGCTAGACTGCAAAAGTGATTAAAATGTCAGGGAACCCACAATACAGATAAAACAACCCAAAATAGGAATTACACGGATGTAATCCCGAGCAGAGTTGCCAGTTCTGTTAGGGAAAATCTACCCTAAGGCCTTGGGTTGGGAGACCTAACAAAGCACATGGAATGTCATTACAAAGACTCTAATTATCAATTTTTATGATTTAAACTAGAAAATGAGGATTGTGGACCTTACCCATTTATCCTTCGTTTGAGTTCGATCCCGTAGGGTGCAAAGCCTCTGCTACTCCTCATGCTCCAGAACCTGCAGATCAGTCAAGAACAAGCACACAAAATAATTGTACAACATATATGTCCTAGATGTTAGCATATTAGCATACATAATCTCATAAAAATAACATGAAATAAACTATTCAAGATTATTAAGCATGTATAAGAGACACATAACACATGAACATCAGGAACAGGATGGTACTTCTTTTATTGATAATATGTACTGAAAGTATTGGAGAAATCACCAAAGATTTGCCACGGCCTTGAGCAAAAACATCCTCCGAATTCGTCTAGCCCTAGCCTCACAAAGCTTCTTCCATAAATGGTGCACAAAGGATGTCACATAGAATGAGGGTGATTATCACAAGGAAACAAGGACTTCCTGGACCTGGGAAGTGCTGGAGGCACAAGGGAAATATCAGACTTGATCAGGGCTATAACAGGCTATAATATCAATAATATTCTCTCTCCTCCCATAGGCCATTCCCTTGAGGTGTATTTATACTGCCTCAAATTAGTTTTTTCAGTTGGGGAACAGCTAGGCCACGGGTTGGGGTAGTGAAGTTACAGGAAAAAAACATAAAACCTACCTTAATAATAGGAAAATTATATATTTTTTAATATTTTAAATAGCATACGCGAGTCAGCTATGGATGGACCCGCGTGTGCATGCAGAAAAAACTGGGCAAAGTGGTGTATGGATTTTAAAATATTGTTTTTTGAGAAATGTGACAAATTCTGAATGGAATGGCTGCCCAAGGCCAATGCATTAGTCATCAAGTATATAAAGGTGATAAATGATGCTATAACAATGTGTATTTATGTATTTCATTATATTCTTGCATAAATCTGGATCAGTGTTATTAGAGCGGTCTGCTCTTTCTCGATCCTTCTTAGCATGTCCCTAATGAGGTCGAGGTATAAGGAGTTAGGGCTTGATCTGGTTGAACCTTTGCAAGATCAGCTTCGTAAACCCCGATAGTCGCCCATGGGGGAAGAAAAGAAAGATGAGGGAGCAGGAGATCCTACCAAAATATTTCTCAAGGAGGCCCTCAAGAAACAAAGGAACACGATGATGGGTAACTTTTCCTAGATCCTTCAACGACTGCCCACCAGTGGCGCATCTACATCCAGTAGTCACTCTGGAGGTGCCACTCCTTTTAAGGTACAAGTAAACTTTGGCATTCCCATATTTGAGGGAAAAATAGATGCAAACATCGTAGATAGATGGTTGAATCTATTAGAAGGATATTTCTCAGTTCATGACTTTTCCGACCAAGAGAAGATTATTTTTTCACTCCTCAAAGTTGTCCCCCACGTCAAGGACTAGTGGGAAACCTAATGTGAGAAAAAGGACGAGGGGGAACCCTCTCTATTCTCGGCCATACCCACTTGGAATTCTTTCTGAGATGCCATCAAGCAACAATATTATTCCGTGGGGAGATATGAAGACAAGTACATAAAATGGACTATGTTGCGGCAACAAAAGATCAAGATGTGCATGAGCTGACGAATATGTTTCATACCCTACGCACAAAGTTAGGCATAAAAAATTAGAATAAACATTTGGTGCTGAAGTATCACAGTTGTTTGCATAGATACATTCAGGAGGAAATGGAGTTCTTTTACAACTCCTCTCTTGGTACGACATACCGATATGCTGCCAGGATTGACCAGAAATTCAAACAGAAGAAATGAGACTTTGGATTTGGGAATCAAAAGCAAGGGAAAGGTTCCCCCAAACTGCAGAACAAATGACAAAGGCAAGGCATGGTGGCCCAAGACAACCTGCCAAAGCCGCACGCAAAGAACAACACCACGAAGCCGAAGAAGGACACAGGGAAGTGGTGTGAGTTCCATAAGAGCTCCACTCATAACACAAGTGAGTGTCGGGTCAAGCAGTCACTGATGGCCGAGATGAAAGCTTATGAATCAGATGCATGCTCTAACTTTGAATCATAACCTGACAAGGGGAATGATAAAGGGAAGCATTAAATTTTAGGGAAGGAAACGAACGGTCATCCACACAGATCACTGACCCCTGCAATTCATACAGACGCAAGGGAAGTTGCAGAAATATCGCCATCATAAGTGGTCCACATATCTGCAATAGTTTCATTTGAACATCAAGTACAAGAAGGGAAGCACCAATAATGTTGTAGACTGCCACATCCGATCTCCAATCATGGGGATAACCACCGTTCTCAACTCTTGTGGGCACGAGACTTCTGATTGACTGCTTCTCTACAAGAGCGATCGAGAATCTGGCCACACATACAAGACACTCTTCGAGGGTACGCAATTTCAAAAAATTCACCTCCAAGATGCACTGCTATGTCACCTAGGACACCTTTTTGTTCCTACAAGCGAGCATGCCAAGATGATTTGGGAAGCGCACTACAGTAGGGTCGCTGGGAATTTTGAGGTCGAGAAAACAGTGGTAGTATTGCACAAGTATTTTTATTGTTCAAACCTTCAACATGATGTCGGGAAGTACTTCAGATCCTACATTGCTTGTGTTATTGCAAAACTAACCATTAAGAAGAAAGGCCTCTATACTCCGCTACCTACCCCAAGTCGACCATGGGAATCTATCTCCATGGATTACATGTCGAGCCTTCCTTCTACTAAGCATGGAAATGACTATGTTTTCGTGGTCGTTGACAGATTCTCGAATATGGCCATTATGGCGACCTACAAGAAGAATATCACAGCAGAAGCCACTACTAAACTCTTCTTTAAACGAGAGTGGGTGCACTTTGGTATCCCACAATCTATCATCTCATATTGAGACAGCAGGTGCCTCAACACATTTTGGTCCAACCTTTGGTCAATGTTGGACACCAAGCTCACCAATTCCATAGCTTTTCATCCCCAAATTGATGGCCAGACACAGGTCGTGAACAAGATGATCGTACACATTCTGTGCATGTAAAATTTAAAGCATCCACGCACATGGGATGAGAAACTTCCATATGCACAACATAGTTATAACTAGACTCTCCACAACTCAACCGGCCACAACCCCTTTCAGGTGGGCTTGGGATTCCAACCACTATGTCCCACTGACGTATCCATGCCACTTGCGACAACTCAGGCCGATTAGGCTCATGTCCAGACTGAAGTTGACAATGTGAACAACTTCATTGAGTGCATTCAGCACATCCTTGAACAGGTTCATGACATATTGGATAGAGCCAATGCTAAGTACAATCAATGACATGATCAACATCGGGTGCCACACAAATTCTAGGTGGGCAACAAAGTATGGCTACATTTGCAGAAGGAGCGTCTCGCTTGACCCCACCGCAAGCTTCGCCCGCTCTGATATGAGCCCTACACCATCACCAAGGCTATAGGGGCCAATGATTTTGAGCTCAGTATTCCACCATTCCTTGGTCTGCAACTAGTGTTCAATGTGGACCACCTTCGGCCCTACTTCCCACCTCTACTGGACACCTCCGACATTGTAGAACAACTCACACCAACAGAGTTAAACCCATACTGCATGGAACAAGCCACCACAGATCGTATCATGGAAATGCAAATCAAGAACACTCTCCAGTAGAAGGTCAAACTTTATCAGGTTTTCAAACCTGGCCAACTCCTGCACCAAGGAAAATGGTTCACCAGGGACCAAGTTTAGTAGAAGTTTCCTCATCTCATGGAGGAACTCAACGCAATGGGGGCCATTGCTTCCTATGGGGGAGAGGAATGATCCAGGTGGATATTGTGGCCACCCACCTATTCCACTCAGGACCCCACCATTACTTCTTTCAGTTTTTCAGTTTCCTTAATTGTAGCACAATTTACTATTTTTAGCAGTTTTTGGTTCTTGAACTTTCGGAGCCGTTTTGAGGCCCTAAACGACGTTTTTTGGAAAAACCGAGAATAACATGGGAGTTCCTCTAATCTTTCTCACATAAAAATTTCTAGTCCTTAGATAGATCTTTCTAACGAGGTACTGTGCGCGTAAAACATAGATCGTATGCTAAATTTACGTCCTCGGGAAGATTGATGTACTAATTTACCCAAACGTGGCCCATAAATTTGGTGCTTCATCTCCTAGGATTAATTTTTTGGATGTTTAGGGTTTTTCATTATTTCTCAATAATAAATAGGCCCTCGAGCCTCATTTTAACATAGTTCATAGGTCTGTAGCGGCCACATCTCTTCTTAAAGATAAGGTACCAGCACCCTGGCTAGTTTATTTCCATTCTGTCTGTAAGCATATTTCAGTGATTTGCTATCAATGAAATGAAGTTTTATTTTTGTTGAATCTCTGCTTTCATGTTTACTTCTTTATTTCATTATCTTCTCACATAAATCCATATCAGTGGTATCAGAGCGGTCTGCTCTTTCTCGATCCTTCTTTGCATGTCCCCAACGAGGTTAGGATATAAGGAATTAGGGCTCGATCTAGTTGAACCTTTGCAAGATCAGCCTTGCAAACCCCGAAGACCACCCATGGGGGAAGAAAATAAAGATGAGGGAGCAGGAGATCCTATCAAATTATTTCTCAAGGAGGCCCTTGAGAAACAAAGGAACGCAATGATGAATAATTTTTCCCATAGCCTTCAACAACTACCCACCGATGGCATATCTACATCCAGCAGTCACTCTGGAGGGGCCACTCCTTTTAAGGTACAAGTAAAATTTGACATTCCCATAATTGAGGGCCAAATAGATGCAGACGCCGTAGATAGATGGTTGAATCTATTATAATGATATTTCTTGGTTCTTGACTTCTCCGAACGGGAGCAGATTATTTTTGCACTCCTCAAAGCCGTCCCCCATGTTAAGGACTGGGGGGAAACCTAACGTGAGAAAAAGGAAGAGAGGGAACCCTCTTTGTTCTCGGCTATACTCACTTGGAAATATTTCTGAGTCACCATCAAGGAACAATATTATCCCGTGGGGAGCTATGAGGACAAGTACATACAATAGACTACATTGTGGCAGCAAAGACATCAAGATGTGCATGAGCTAACGAATATGTTCCATACCTTGTGCACAAAGTTAGGTATCAAAGGTTTGGAGAAACATTTGGTGTTGAAGCACTGCAATTGTATGCATAGATACATTTATGAGGAAAGGTATTTCCTCGACATCTCCTCTCTTGGTACGACATACCGGTATGCTGCCAGGATTGATCAGAAATTCAAACAGAAGAAGCAAGACTTTGGATCTGCGAATCAAAAGCAAGGGAAAGGTGCCCCCTAACCAAAAAATAAAGGACAAATCCAAGGCATGGTGACCCAAGACAACCTACCAAAGCCGCAAGCAAAGAACAGCACCGCAAAGCCGAAGAAGGACATGGGGAAGTGGTGTGAATTCCGTAAGAGCTCCACTCACAACATAAGTGAGTGTCAGGCCAAGCATTCACTAATGGCCGAGATGAAGGCTTCTGAATCAGATGCATGCTATGACTCTGAATTAGAACCCAACAAGGGGAATGAAAAAGGGAAGCATTACATTTTTGGGAAGGAAATGGTCATCCACGCATACCACCGACCCCTGCAGTTCATACAAACGCAAGGAAAGTTGCAGAACGATCATCATCAGAAGTGGTCCACATATCTGCAACAATTCCATTTGAACATCAAGTACAAGAAGGGCAGCACCAATAATGTTGCAGACTACCTCAACCGACCACCAATCGTGGCACTGACAACCGTTCTCAACTCTTGTGGGTACGAGACTTCTGATTGGCCGCTTCTCTACAAGAGGGATCAATAATTCGGCCACACATAGAAGACACTCTTGGAGGGTACGAAAGTTCCAAATTTTCACCTCCAGGATGCACTACTATGTCACTTGGGACACCTTTGTGTTCCTTCAAGCGAGCGTGCTAAGATGATTTGTGAAGCGCACTACAGTTGCGTCGTTGGGCATTTTTGGGTCAAGAAAACAGTGGTAGTACTACAGAAGTATTTCTATTGGCTAAACCTTTGACAGGATTTTGGGAAGTACATCAAATCCTATATTTCTTGCGCTATTGCCAAACCAACCATCAATAAGCAAGGATTCTATACTCCGCTACCTACCGTGAGTCTATAATATTCCCTTTTTTGGTGTCACCTATGACAGGGCTAGGATGGACTTCCAGAGTTAGAAGCAGATCGGTCACAGGTACAGGTTGGTGTCATCAGTGGGCCCAGGGGCTTTTGGAGGAGTTTTGAGGGGTTTCTATGCGTTTGGGTGGCATTCTCTTGATATATTCCATCATCCGAGCAGTTTGGCTTTCGTTCCGGTGCATTCCGATAACTTACAGAAATTTGAGTTATTTATGGGCTTAACTCAACTAATTACGCTCAAGGTGGCATTCCGAGAGGAATACATGATGGAACACCTTAGTGTAATAGCTCATTAGAACCGAGACGAGGATACCTACATGGTGGAACGGTTAGACACTGGTTTCAGTGACCGGAGGAGGCGTGGTAGCCGATTTACCCTTTTCTGCATTAAAAAGGAATATTTTAATAAGAGGGAAAAGTGCTCCATGAATAAAATAATGCTCTAGAAGGCTCCAAGAGATCTATAAAAGAAAAGGAGGAGGCCATTGAGAGATATCTTTTGGATCATATCATTTTATTGTATGAGAGGTGTGAGACGTGGTTCTCTACTTCAGCCATAGCCCCAAGACGGAAACCCTTGGGTGATTTGTGAGTGTTGGACGAAAACCCAACTCTCTTGAGGAGACTTCACTCAGAATTTTCGCAGAGCTTCAGGGATTGGTGTGAGGATCATTCAAATCTTCAACTTGTGCTTCATCATCTTCAATGGGTTCAGTGACAGCTGTTGTCGGAGGGAGAGTGTAGCAGTTCAATTTTGAGGCCAGCGCAGTGCAGCAGCTCATCTTGGTGGCCAGTTCTCCGTCTCAGCTCTTTCTTTGGGTCAGATGTCTTTGTAACCCAAGTTATTATCTATAATAAAATGTTGAGATTCTTCCTATTTGATGTGTTGATAGTTGCAGTGCTTATGTGTTTATTTTACATGGCAATCTTATGTTGAGTAAATAGTGATTTTATAGCATATTATAGAGTTTAGTTATTTTTCTGCATTTTTAATTAAAATATCCCATCCAAGATATTACAGAGTCGACCTTGGGAATCCATCTCCATGGATTACATGTCAAGCCTTCCTTCTACTAAGCATGGAAACGACTGTGTTTCTATGTTGATCGATAGTTTCTTGAAGATGGCCATTATGGTGGCCTGCAAGAAGAATATCACAACAGAAGCCACTACTAAAATCTTCTTTGAATGACTATGGGTGCACTTTGGGACCATAGTCTATCATCTCAGATCAGGACAGTAGGTTCCTTAGCACATTTTGGTCCAGCCTCTACTCAATGTTGGACACCAAGTCCATAACTTTCCATCCCCAAACTGATGGCCAGACATAGGTCATCAATAGGATGATCGTACACATTTTGCGCATGTATAATTCAAAGCATCCACACACATGGAATGAGAGCCTTCTCTATGTAAAAAAAATTTCTAACCGAACTCTCCACAACTCAATCGACCACAACCCCTTTTAGGTGGGCTTGGTATTCCAGCCACTATGTCCCATTGACGTAGCCATGCCATTAGTGACTACTCAGGCCAATCCCGCTCATGTCCAGTCTTAAGTTGACAAGGAAAAAAACTTCATTGGTTGTATTCAACACATCTGGCTATATGTTCATGACATATTGGACTAAGCCAATGCTAATTACAAGCAATGACATGATCAACATCAGGTGCCACACAACTTCTAGGTGGGCAACAAAGTGTGGCTACATTTGTAGAAGGAGCACCTCGCTAGACCCCACCGCAAGCTTCGCCTACTCTAATATGGGTCATATACCATCACCAAGGCTATAGGGGCCAATGATTTTGAGCTCAGTATTCTACCATTCCTTGGTCTGCACCCAGTGTTCAACATGGAACGCCTTCGGCGCTACTTCCCACCTCTACTGGACACCTCCAACATTGCAGAAAAACTCACACCAACAGAGTTAAACCCAGACTGCATAAAACAGGCCACCATGGATCATATCATGGACATGAAATCGAGAACACTGACTAGCAGAAGATCCAACTATATTGGGTTGTCAAATTTGGCCAACTCCTGCACCAAGGAAAATGGTTCACCAGGGACCAAGTTCAGCAGAAGTTTCCTCATCTCATGGAGGAACTCAACGCAATGGGTATCATTGCTTCCATAGGGGGGAGGAATGATCCAGGTGGATATCGGTAGCCACCCGCCTGTTACACAACATTTTGTCACTGTCCCTGCAATCCCCATCTCGCCCATTGGAGGGTCGTTTCTGTGACCAATAAGCAGTGTCGTGCCTTCAAAAAACCATCACTGCATTCATTTGCATGAAAGTAACATTCCTCTTGTTGACAATTCCCTAAGCAGAACTATAAAAACCCTTGTTTTTGCCTTGGCGCAAGTAGCCAGTTACACTCCCACACCGAGCTAGAAAATTAACACTGAGCCCGCGCCAGTTGGCGCTCTGTCCCAGTTAAGCGCACGTGCCAAGCTGTTTATGGAATGTTTTTTAAAAATACAGGCGGGGGTTCTATTCCAACCACCTCGAGGATGAGTCATTGGGAGTGGTTGAACTGAAACAACCATGGAATCCCTCCTTTATTTAGTAGTTTCCACCTCCCTTGGAACTCTCCTAAAGGATAGGACTCCCTCCCACATTTAGGGATCCCAACCTCCTCCTTTTCCTCTATAAAAGAAGCTATCTCTCTTAGTATAAACTAGTTGAATGGCTGAATAGCTGAACTTGGAGAGCTAATACTATATTTGAATGACTAGAGAAGATAGATAGAAGGAATTATGTTGATGAGATCTTGAATCCACGCCCTCATCTCATCTGAATCCCTTGACAGGTGCTGAGACGCGCTTCAGTTGAACCCTGATGGAGGAGACTACGACATCAAAGCATCGGTTGTACCTCTTCCTTCTACTTATATATACATGACTACTGTTTGGTTCCACTATTGTGTTATGATGTTTGTGTAATGTGATAGCTTTAGCCCTCTTTGACTGGTTAATAGTTGTGAGTGAAACTATGATGTCGTATGTTGTTCTTGTTTCTTGTTCTATGTGTAGGTATCCGGGCGTAACAGTGAACGGATTGTGATTTTCCAAGGCAGGAGCGAGGGGCTACTAATTTTTTTGTAACGACGAAAGGTTTGGATTCTAGGTAGGTCTATCTATCGTGTCTCTTGTTCATTCATTAACTAGGAAGCAACACTTTAGTGTGTCCTTTTTTTTCTAGACCCACCCTAGGGCTAGAGGGATCGTCTCTGTCATCAGAGAGGATTTACCTACATAAAAAATTGGCAACTTCACTGGGGATGAGTGTGAGTTTGTCGTTTCATCCTGTTGGGTCAGTTTTGATTATTGATTTCGTTCTCTGTCTTTTTTCTGGTTTGTTTGCTTAATTTCTATTCTCTGTTCAGCTCCAGAGTGTCAAGGTTGGCCTCTGCTCATTAAGTTTTGGGTTTTTCTCTTTTTTCCATAGGTATCTAGCTTGGCGCGGTTTTTGTCTAAACAGTCGCACCGATTGGCACAGGTTTCTCTCTTTGCACTTGTGCCAACCCCTGTATGGTGCGGATTACAGCCTTACAGTCGCGCCAACCCCTGTAGGTTTTATTTTGACCTCCTTAATGAGTCCTTTAGTCAATTGTGCTTGCTTCTGGGTTATTTTTTGGGTGTGATTTAGCCTTTGGAATTGTGTTGACTACTGTAGACTTCTTTCTTTCAGTTTTTTGTCCATTTTCTTGTTAGTGTCATTTAAGGCCTTAGGGTTTCTGAGCGTTATTGTACACTGAGCCTTCTATTTGAAATGCAAGTCTCTTTGATTGTTGTCAGCCTCATTTCATTTTGCGTTATTACACTAAGTTTTTCCTGATCTTTTTGAGTGTTTTGGTTGAATGGTATTTTCGTTTCATCGATTGATCCTTTCCCTTAGTGCTCCAGGCATCGATTACATTGCTTGTGTTGGGTCAATTTGGGAAATTCTCTCTTATTTGATTGAAATTTTGCTGCATTAGTTTGAATGTTTTGTGTTTGTTTTGCTTCGATTGATTCATTAAATTTTAAATCCCTACATTTGCAAAACTCAAACTAGTGTTTATTTTGTTTTCCATTTGAATTAGTACATTGTGTGCTTTTTTCATTGAAAAATCAAAAAATATGTTTTGCATTCTTTCGTTGCATCAAAATTGAAACATTCCTTTGCATAACTAGCCTTTGTCATCTAGGAAGGAATTTCGTTTTAAATTTATTTCATTAGAGGCATTAGAAGTTTTCTTCATATACCTTCTATGTTTTTTGTTGTTTGAAATATTTCTATCCTTCTTCTAACTAGCATTCATCGAACTGAAATGATTTTCGTTTGCATATAGTTTGCATTTAGGAAGTTGAGCTCCAAATTCGTTAGGGCCTGGAAATTGAAACCTAATTCAAGATTAACTTTAAAATTTATTTAATGAACCTAAGGAACCATTGAAACCTAACGCAATATTTCTAGCGTTCTAGGCTAGAGATGTGTTCTGGCGTCTTAAAACCTAGTAGTTGTCGCTCGCCTGTTGGCTTCAGACATCGCTAGTATGGACTTGTGCTCCCTGTACCGTCGCGTATATAAAGGGAGACCCCTCTAGGTTGCAATCCTTTTATCCATAGGAAGTCGAGTCTGTCACCTTGTAACCATGATACACCGAACACAGCATTCGGGGAGACTACCTACACGTACATCAATTCCTTGGTCATTTTTGTTTCATTTGATCACCAAGGTGTATATGGCAGTTCACGGAAACCTGGTACACCTCTTGCTTAGAATTCCTGAGAAGTCATTTTGATCTTTTCATGACTCTTTAAACAAGAGAAGAGATCATCGAGCACTTTTCCTTTCACGCTTGTTTCAAATTGAAAGCGACTAGAGTCATCTTTTCCATTTTTCTCGACTCTTAAAACATGAAACAATGACTTTTGGTTTCAATGTTGTAAAATTAATAACCTACGATCACATGCCTATTAAAATTTTAGTACTTGGCCTGATTGATTTCTTTGTTTCTTGTTTTTTCACCTTCGATTGGTTATCTCTTTTCCTTCCTGTTCTGATATACAGTCAAAGTGGCGGAACATCCAGTTTCGTCGTCCTCACTGCCTCCTAGTGGTGGTTCTTTTCCAGATGTTTCTTTTGAAACCCCTCAGTCCACTAGGTCTGTCGAGTTATCGCAGCCTATTCTTTCGTCTATCCAACCCCTTGCTACTCGATCTCTGCTTGACGAGCTAGTTGATTTTAATTGGCCTCCTTCAATTGCTTGGTCTGGTTTTGGGGAAGAAGGGGACTTTCCTCCTCTTATGTCAGGTTCGCCTTTTGTTGCTGCTGCAGTACCTCCTAGTCCCCGTCGTCTTTTCGAAGATCTTACGGTGGACTCAGATATGGATTCCTCCAGTCCTGTTGTTAGTGAAGGAATGCTTGTTTCCACATGAGAATATCAACTCTTTCCTGAAGATCTCTCTCGTGCCTCTATCCAATCTTCTCCACCGTCGGTCTCACTTCCGCTTGGATATAGATCCTTGAGTCATATCATGTCTGGCATTGCCTCCATTGCGCAATCCAGTACAGTAACTCCTCCTCAGAGTTCGGTTTTACCTTTGTTAGGGCTATCACCTTCGATTCTTGGTTCATCGGTTACCGTCACATTTGTTCCAGTCCAACTGATGGTTTGTGTGGCTTCTAGTTCAGTTTCCACTCCTCCTGTGATTCCTGGCGGTCTTACTTTTGAAGAATATCTATTGGTTGTTCAGCAGCAACGTTCTTAGGGTTCTCAGTAGTCTCAGGCTCCTGGTAATCCTCGATTCCATCACTATGATGTTGTTGGTAATCCCGTATATATCTATCCGCACCATTATGATGTGTATGGTAATCCGGTCTATTTGCCTCATATTGATCCTTATCAGGTTTTTTATGATCCTTATCAAACTATTACTCATTTGGGACCTACCCTGCCTGCGCAACCCTCTGGCTTCCAAAGACAACCCTCATCGGGACAACCTTTAGCTCAGCAGGGCCCTGCTTCTAGTCCACAGGGACAACCATACAATCCACAAGGCCACCATTCACAAGGTCAGCCTTTGGCCCAACATGGACAACCCTCCGGTCTTTCGAGTCAATGTTTGAATCAACCAGGATCATATTTTGATCCCGGGGGGCAAAATTATCCATCACAGGGACAACCTGTTGCACCTCAATCACAGTCGCACATTCAGTATAGCCCAAATATTTTGCAACCAGGACAATCCTTTGGTCCTTCTCCGGTTCAACCTGGTTATCAGGGACAACCAAGTCTGTTGCAACCATCAAGCCAACCTTTCCCACAAACCTGTTGGTCCCCAACAATAGTTTCAACAGCCGGTTCAACCAGCTTAGCAGCCGTTTCAACCTGCCCACCAGCAGATTCCTTCGGTTATGTAGTCGTTTCTACTTGTTTACCCTGCTCAGCAACCTGCTCACCCTGCTCCGCAAGGTCAACCTGCTCAAGCACAGGGTGCTTATTACCCTCAAGTTTCATATCAATCGATATATAGTGCGCCTCAGATTCCTTACCCTCAAAATCCACCTGTGTATCATCAACTTCAAAGCCATGTTTACATTCCACAGCAGAATCCTTATACTGCTCAGCAAGGACCTCCGTGGTCTACTTCAACTCCATATCCTAGTCCTCAACCCCAGTATCAACTGAATTATCCTACTTCTAATCCCTATGATATAAATCTTTAGGGACAGAATCCTGCTTGAACTTTGTGTAATGTACACACGGGTCCTTATCAACGACCTCCGATGACTTTTAATACTCAATTACCATTTCTTTCTACGTTGAAATTACCTGATGTGTCAAAGCTGACAAATGATCCTATTCTTCATAATCCGTATTGGCCTCTGGTTCTGACCAAGATTCCTGGTGATTGTCCTAAATTTGAGGGTAAACCTGGTGAAGACCCCCAAACGCATGTTATGACTTACCACTTGTGGTGTTCCTCTAACTCTTGGGTTGACGATTCTATTCAGCTCCGTCTTTTCGAGCAAACTCTTACTGGTGCCAGTGCAAAGTGGTACATTGAGTTGACTCATGGAGTTTTTCAAGATTTCAATTCCTTAGCTATGGCATTACTTACACATTTCCAGTTACCGGTCCACTATGAGACTGGGATGCACCTCCTCACTTCATTGAAACAGGACTGAGCTACTCATATCTCGGATCATATTCATGAGTAGAGGCGACATCGTCACATGATAAAATTTGAAATTCCTGATCAGCTTCTAACTCATTGGTTCACTACCTCCTTTTTCAATCAAATCGCCAAAGACATTGCTATGGGGGCATGTGTAACCTAGGAACAAGCCATTGCTATGCCCAGTACCTCAATCTTGTGTACTCTCAATCCATCGCTTTCTATTGTATCTTGCTTGATGCTTCTCGACCTAGAAATTATAAACCTCCAACGACTCCATCCATTGATGATATTATTGGTTCCATATCTCAGACTCCTCAAAATTTTCCATCTAATTCTGGGAAGCAGAAGTCTACTTCTTCCAATAATGTTGCTTCTCAGCCAAATCCAAATTCTGGAAAACCCGCGGAAGTGAATGATGTTCAGGCCAATCCTACGGATAACACTTCTAAAGGTAATAAGAAGGGTAAAGGTAAGGCCAAAGTCGATACCCTGAAACAGGATTCTTCAAAACCTCATTCTACTTATAGTTCTCAACACAAACCGAAGTATCCTTGTTTAATTTGTGACGAAGAGCACTTCACCAAAGACTGTCCTCGATGGTCCGAAGTGAACCGATTGCTCAAAGGCACTCAAGGAGCTCTAGCTGTTCTTAAAGAACCTTTTCCTACTCAGAAAACTCATATGGTAGAGAAACCTCAGTCTTCTACCCCATTTGGTTCTCAGGTTTTTATGATGAACGGTTCTGCACCCGTTTCTATTACTACTCGATCGAAATATTATTATGGTTCATGTTAGGCAACAGGGAAGGATATTGCTGATGGTCCTCCTCATCCACCTATTTCTGGCCCTCTTGAGATTGAACGGCCTAATACTGAATCCATTGTGTGGCCACCTTCCAAAGGTGTGCTCCGTAAGTCTTCATATAATCCAAATGCCCATGCCGCTCAGCATTACAGTATTGTTGAGGATTTGGCTCAGGCGCCATCTGCAATGTCTGTGTTAGAAGTACTTTAGAGTTGTCCGTCACAAAGGAAAGCATTGTTATCTGCGATAGGTGGGTTTGATCTTGCTGATACTAGCTTGCTTTCTTTTGATTTAGATAATTTCGTCCCGCGACTCCCACACCAAATTGCGCTCATCATTCAAGTTGGTATAAATGGTTTGAACATTCACCGGGAAGTCGTGGACGAGGGTACATCTACCTGTGTTATGTAATCTAATTTTTGGAAAGCCATTGGCTCTCCAGCTCTCACCTTGTCACCCAATGCCCTTGAAGAATTTGATGGAAGAGAGTCTAAACCTCTTAGTGTTCTCACTAGTTTACTGATCACATTAGAAGGCAAAACAGTCAATGTCGAAGTTGAAGTCATTGATGCTAAGCTAAATTATAATCTTCTCCTCGGTCGCAATTGGACTCACGCAATGTTATGTGTTCCATCCACTCTCTTTCGTGTTTTGAAATTCCCACACGAAGGAAAGATTATTATTGTTGATCAATTGTCTTTTTTCACTTCTTCTTCCAAGAACAATGTTCTGTATGTGGATAAGATTCCTACTCCCTACGAGAGCATAGGCCTAGGCCTTTTCAAGGATCCTGCCCTCATGGGTATTTTCCCTCTTCACCACCAAACACTGTTCAGGTCAACATGATTTCTCACACCGATGACCCATGGGTTATCCCTTCCCCTGAACAGATCAATTCTTTCGGAGATTCGATGTCGTTGAGTCCGATTGAAATTGATTATTGTGAACTCATCGCCGCGTCGGATACTTCATTCCCTGATTCTGCTCCTTCGACCATGTCTCTTGAAATTTATTCTCAATCCCCTTGGCTTGGTGATTTTGATTCGTCGGATCCTTTGAAAGAAGTGTTTCCCTCCGATGAATTCATCCTGGAAACCATGTCTCTCAAAGATCTCCCGTGGGACAATAATCATCATCGTTCCTCATTTCTCCCAAGTCTTAGGGCCATGTCTACTTTTCTTGAGCGTTTTGCTTCTCAGGTTCCTTCTCCTCTACTTCAAACGTCTGTTCAGATTCATGAAGTTTTTTCGGAAGGTAACTTGATTAACATTACACAGACGATGCCTATTGATATTTCCGTTCAACTAAGAATTTTTGAGAACATCCATATAGGGGTCACTCGTTCTTCCGATGAAGTACAACTCTATACTATCCTTTTTCACGAATTCCGTGATGTCTTTGCATGGTCCTATGAAGAAATGCCTAGCATTGATCCTAGCATTGTGGTACATGCAATTCCTACTTATCCCAGCTTGAAACCTGTTTGCCAGCGTCTTCGTTCGGTTCATCCTCGGAAAGCTATTTCCATTAAAGCTGAAGTGGAAAAGCTTCTCAAAGCTGGTTTCATTTATCCAATTCCCTTGACAAAATGGGTCTCTAATACTTTTCCTATAGATAAGAAATAGGGCACTATTCGTGTCTGTGTTGACTATCGTGATATCAATCGAGCTTGTCCCAAGGATAATTATCCTACTCCCTTCATCGATTAGATCATTGATGACTGTGTCGAGAGCGAGATTTTTTCCCTTATGGATGATTTTTCTGGTTATAATCAAATAAACATTCTCCCGACTGATCAACACAAGACTGCCTTCATCCGTCCTTGGGGTACCTTTGCGTATAAGAAGCTTCCTTTTGGTTTAAATAATGCTTGGGCCACATTTTAGCGCGCAATGTCCTACGCCTTTCATGATATTCGTCACACATGTAGCCTTATCTGGATGACCTTCCGGCTCATTTGGCTAAGCGTAGGGATCACCCTAACCATCTTCGTTAGACTTTTCTTCGTTGTAGACACTATAACATTCGGCTTAATCCGCACAAGTGTGTCTTCTGCGTTGATTCCTGTAGAATCTTAGGGTTTATCGTGTCTCAAGATGGGATTCGTCTCGATCCTCTCAAAGTTGAGGCTATTATTAATCTCCCCTCTCCTTCCTCATTGCACAAATTACAGAGTTTACAAGGGAAAGATAAATTTTTACGTTGTTTTATACCTAACTATGCCGAAGTAGCTAAAGGATTCACACGATTGTTGAAGCAAGGCGTTCCTTTCTGTTGGGATGAAATCGCTCATAAATATTTTGATGTGTTGAAGACATTTCTTGTCAATGCTCCTATACTCCGCCCTCCAAATTATCATCGTGATTTTTACCTTTATTTAGTTGTCGCTTTCAGCACGATTCTGATGGTTTTGGTACAAGACGATGATGACGGTCATGAGCATGTTATTTATTACTTGTCTCGTAACCTTCTCGACCCAGAAAATCGTTATGCTCACGTTGAGAAGTTAGAATTGGCTACAATTCAAGCAGTCTAACATTTTCTTCATTATATTCTCTTACACACAGTGACGGTGATTTCTGATTGCAACCCCATTGTTACACAGTAATTTGTCACCGTCCCTGCAATTCCCCATCCTGCACAATTGGAGGGCTTATTCTGTGACCTGTGAGCAGTGACACGACTTGAAACCACTTTCATGACATTCCCCTAATCATGTACTTTCATTGCCCTGAAGACAACTCCTCGTGAAAAACCCTAAAAACACCCCTTTTTGCATTGGCGCGGGAAACCAGTTCAGCACCCGCGCTAATGGGGGAAATCATTCAAAAAGGGCGCGCCAATTGGCACTCTGTCTCAGAGTCGCACTAGCGCCAGCCATTTTAAGGAGTGTTTTTAAAAAATAAATGGCGGAAGTTTCGTCCTAACTAATCCATAAACTGGTATCTAATTTGAGTTGGGAGGTTTGGCTCCGGATCTCCATGTAGAGGAAGTGGTTTGCCACCTCTCATGGAAGTTTCCTTGAGGATAGGGCTAATCCCATGATTATAGGGATCCCAACTCCCCTTCCTCCATCTATAAAAGCTTGCTCATTCCCTTTGCAAGCTAGTCTCCAAGTTCCCAAGAGCCATCAAAGCCTTATGCTACAAGAGCCTCGATTCATTCCCTTAAGGCCAAATCCAAGCAAGGAGATTATCGTTGAGACATCCAAAGAGAGAGGTTTGTTCCATCCCCGACAGGCTCTTTTGAGACGTGTTCCACTGGCGACCCTCCGAAGGAGAATTCAGCGTCAGAGCCAGGTTGTATCCTCCTTTGATTGATTAATGATAAACGACTATTGGTTATGGTTCCACTCCTGTTGTTGATTATGATGATGAGTTATGTCTTCTCTTACTGACATATAATTGCATATACTAGATTTTACGCTTGTGTTTGTTTTGTTTCTTGCGTGTGCAGGTGTTCGATCACAGAGATTGTGAGGATTGTGATCTGCCAGAGCTAAGGAACAGGAGCGCTACTTTCTCTACGAGCGACAACGTTAGATTCCAGGTAAGCCTCCATCGCTAGTTGGTTTATTTACAATTAGGAACCTGCACTATAGCGTGTGACGATTGTTGCTAGACCTGCTCTGGGCTAGTAGGGATCGCCTCTTTCCGTAGAGGGGATTTACCTTCACAACAAATTGGCGACTCCACTGGGGAGTTAGCTTGTTGTTTGCTTTATAAACTACAGACGGAGCTTGAAGTTAGCCAGATACCCTTCGAAACGCTCTTGCTCTGCATTAGCGAAAGTAGATCAAAGCTGCTTCATTCAATCTTCGGTTTAGTTTATGAACTGAACACTTGGAGTATTGTCTTGAATTTTTGGTTGTTTCTCGATTCTGCTTGCTTGTTCGGCTCTTTTGGCTTGCTCTTTTTGTGATTTTGGCTTTTGGTTAGCTTGATCATCACTGGTCTGCTTGTTGGATTGTCTATTTTTATTTTTTCATAGAAAACTCGACTGGCGCGCTTTACAGCTTGACATTCGCGCCCATTGGCGCAGGTTGCTTGTGTATTACCCGCGCCAATTCGTTTCTGGCGCTATTTTTAGCCTCACAGTCGCGCCAATCCTGTGAGGTACTAGGGTTTGCTCTGTTCTGACCTTCCTGAGCTTGATCAATGTGTTTGGTCTTGTTTTTTCAACTGCATGAGTGTTCTAGAGCCTTGTTTGACTGGCTGTGACCTTCGTCCTTTGGTTGTTTTCCCGTTTCCATCGATTTCACATTCTAGCCCTAGGGCATCTAGGTGCTCTTGTGTGTCGAGCCTCCCTTGGGATTTTTATTTTTTTTTGGTTTTTATCGGTTCAGTCAACCTTTTGATTACTCCTCTGCATTCGTTTGGTGGTTGTTTGTCTTTTTATTGCGTTATTTGAGTGTTTGTTCTCTTCTTCATTCGAATTTCGCTTTGTCTCGTTTTGGGCCTAGATTACATGGTCCATTTGAGTCTTTGGGATTCTTTTGGTTTTGAGGGACTATTTTGTCAATTTGAGGTTTGATTGCATGTTTTTCATTGAGTGAATTTTCTTATCTTTTCTCTTTTACTATCGCATCTCAAATTTCTCTTCATTAGTTTCATTTTGTTTAGTGCACGTTGCTCTTAAACATTGAAAATACAAAAAAATCTCTTTTGCTTTTGATTAGTTAGTGCAAATTAAAATCTTTTCGGTGTTATTAGTGATTAGTGACTATGAGAGAAAATTTTTTGGTTTCCATTAGCTGCATTAGAGACCATATTAGTTGTTTTCTCATCATTTTGTTTGTGTGAAAAGGCTCTCAACTCTCTCATAATTAGCTTTCATCGAATGAAATGATATACTGTGGCATATAGTGTGCATTTAGGATATTTTGAGACATCACACTCGCTAGGGCCTGAAAACTGAAACGTAATTGAAGATAAACATTAAAATTTATTCAATTTACACTAAGGCAACATTGAAACATTAACGAAATATTTAGAGGTCTAGGCTAGAGACGTGTTCCGGCGTCTTTAAACCTAGTAGCTGTCGTTTTCCTCTTGGCTTTAGACAGCACTAGTATGGACTTGTGCTCCCCGTACCATCGCGTATATAAAGGGAGACCCCACTAGGTTTCTATCCTTTATCCATAGGAAGCTGAGTTTGCTGCCCTATACCTGTGATACACCGGACACAGCATTCGGGGAGATTGCCTGCACATACATCAAGTCCTTGGTTGATTTCTCTTTCATTTTGAAACCAAGGTGTATATTGCAGTTCACGGTTATTTGGTACACCCTTTGCCTAGTATTCCTCAATAGTCATTTTGATCTTATCTGACTCTTTAAATTTGAAAAGATCACCAAGCACTTGTCCTTTCACGCTTGCTTCAAAACTGAAAGAGATAGAGTCATCTTTCATCTGTTTCTCGACTCTTAAAACATGAAACGGTGAAGTTTCTAAGTTTCAATGTGGTAAAATAAATCACCCGCGATCACATGCCCTTTTAGAGTTTGCTTGTTGGCCGTTTGATTGTGTGCCTTGGTTTTTAGCCCGTGTGCGGTTTTGAGTTGTTGATGGCAACTTTTCTAGAGTTCACCAACCAAGGAATCCCCTCCGATGGGAATCCTGGTCATTTTCCTCCTTTTGGAAATGTTGGTGCTCCTTATATGGCAACGTTGTCCCTTCCCGGGTTAACTGTTGGGTTGCCTTTTTGGTTGTTTTCAACCTCTGTGGTCCCGAATGTCTCGGCTATTGGTCAATCAATTCCTCCACCTGAACAACATCATGTTGATTCTAAGGTGGACCTCTACCCTTCTTCGCCTGTTTCTGCGTCCTCCTCTTCTACTTCGCCTGGTGAAAGTCTAGATTCGAGTAACCAGGTGGCTAAGAAGAAGAAGAAGAAGAAAAAGAAGAAGAAGTCTGATAAGAGAGAGACTAAGGCTGCAGCTACTGCTTCTTAAACGTCTCCTCTTGATAAACCTTCCAACCCTCCGCGGAAATTAAAGTTCCCTTGCATGTTGTGCACATAAGACCATCTCCTTCGAGATTGCCCTGGCATTCCCAAGGTGCTTGAAGAATGGTCCAACGGTCGTCCGCTGTTGCCTTTGGCTTCCAGGAGTCAGGTTGGGGGCACGTCTTCAACTGGTGTTGGTAAGGCTCCTAAGAAGCAGGGTAAGATTACCAATCCCTGTAATTTGTGTGAAGGGCACCATGCCATTCACCTTTGTCCTTATATGGATGAAGCCAAGTGAGTTTTGGACAACTCAACTGTTTCTACACCATGCCTTCTGGCTGGTTACGAACAGCTTTCTTCGAGTCCTCCACCAGCTAATCCTACGATTGGTCAAGAGTCATCCTTGGTCGATCCCCCTCCCCCAAAAATTGAAATTCAAGAATCTGTTCCTGACCAACCATTGGTCGTGGGATTGGTTGAGCTGGCCCCATCAGCAGTGCACCAAGTCTTTTCTGTTGAGAGGGGATCTCACACCCCCCATGTCCTTCTGGTTTCTTCAGATTCTTCGGACTTGGAGAAATATTCTCCTGTCCCTATACCTCAAGAAGCTGCTCCTCCGCCTCCCGTGATAGAGGTCCTGGAGGATACTCCTCCCACCTTCGAGATGGAGGTTGTGGAGGATGCTCCTTCTTCTTCCGTAACACCAGGGGAAGACCATCTCGGTTCGATGGTAGCCCCTCCAAGTAGTTTGGTTGCTTCCTTTGATTGGAATCGATTTGCGGGATACTGCCTTCCATCTTATGTGCCTTTCGAGATAATGGTACAGGCCTTTGGTCTGGTTGTACCCAGCACCATCATAGACGAAGGTGCGTCTGTTTGTATTTTATCCTCAACTACTTGGCAAGCTTTTGGTTCGCCGCCGCTTGTGCCTGTTACGCAGAATCTGTTGACGTTTAACAAAAGAAAGAGTCAACCGTTAGGGATCCTTCCAAGGTTACCTGTTACTTTGGGAGGTAAAACCGTCCATATGGACGTAATGTTTGTTCCAGGCCCCTTGGATTTCAATCTGCTCCTGGGGCACGATTACACCTATGCCATGGGAGCGCTTGTCTCCTCCATTTTTCGTGTGGTCTGTTTTCCGCATGAAGGATGGATCTGATATGGTAACTGGCCCGCCATCATCCCTTCCTGGTTTTTATCCACCCGTTGTATCTTCCCCACCACAGGTCAAATATGTGGCTACCTACCCCGTGTCTGTACTCAGTGATAGTGTCGTTGTGCATCAGGTGCTGGGGGCATTGGGTCCTGACTTCCAATATGTTTTCCTTCCATCTGAAGGGAAACTCTTGGAAGCGCTGACTTCATATTCATTATGATGAGGTCGCCAGAGCAGAGTTCCTTGTCTTGTGTCAAGCTCCTTAAAAAATAAAATAAGGTTGTCGGAGCATGGTTCTTTTCCTGTGTCAAGCTCCTTAAAAAATGAAACCGGGTCTGGTCGGAGCAGAGTTCCTTGTCTTGTGTCAAGCTCCTTAAAAAATGAAACAAGGTTGTTGGAGCAGAGTTCCTTGTCTTGTGCCAAGCTCCTTAAACCATGAAACAAGGTGTCCTGAGGATAGTTCTTTTAATGTGTCAACCTCGTTAAAATAATGAAACACGTTCTTGTTCAATTCGAGTCTTTGATAAGATCTCGTAAAATCCCAGTCGAGTCTTTCTCTTGATCTCGTAACTTGAACCTTCACTCCATCTGCCTTTCATATGGATTGAAGCTTGGGGGGCATGTACCTCGAATTGAGTCTGTCTTTGGGGGCATGCTTACTTTTCTAAGCATAGTTTATTCAGTTTTCAAGCATTGTAAAAATGGCTTAGGTTTCAAGCATAGTTTTTTTCCGTTTCAAGCTTGTGTAAAAATGAAACCGGTTTCAAGCAAATTTTTCTGATTTCAAGCTTGTGTAAAAATGAAACCATTTCACCTCTCGTGATTGCCATTTTATCAGCCTGTTTTTGCCAGATGGGCCTTGGTTTTCTCACTCCATTGTCACTATCTTCTTGGCCGATCATATGCCTTCACTTGGTTGTTTCACCCATTCCTGAGGAACCGCTGCGATGAGTGGTCTTGTTAGCCAGCCTCTTAACCTTTACTTGTTCTGAGCAGTTCCACCATTACCGGAACCAGTTGCTACCCTTTATACCACTCGTTCCTCCAGGTGGAGTCATCTTTCAGCTCTTTTCTGACTCTCTAAACATGAAAATATCGTTGAGTCCCTTGTCGTTTTGATCTCGTTAAAGTGGACACGAAACCACATCTACCCAATATACGTTTACCCCTTTTTTGAGCTGGGATAGATTATTTACGAAAAAGGAATACCCTACCCTATTGCGACTAGGAGGTTTCCTCAGACATAGTTTTCTACCTTTTTGGATTTGAGGAAATATATACAAAAAGGGACTGTTAGAGTTTACTTTTCCACTGTCTTTTCAAACTCTCTAAACATGAAAATATGCCGAGTTCTCCCTTTGTCAGACTTGTTAAACCCTGATGACATCGGATTCAATCGTAATGACGATATTCGAGTTTCTCCTTCCTAGGGCTCTTTAAATGTACTAGGATGGATTCGTCCGAAGGACGAATTTATATGACAAACATATGGTATCCTCTTCAAGCTTGTGTAAAAATAAAGAGGTACTCGCCAGAAATGGTGGGGAAAGTGGAACTAACATCATTGTCGTGTCGGTAGTATGTCGCTCTTGAACATGGCACTTGTTTGCATTCGTGTCAGGTTGGGGACATCTCATCTCGTTTTCCACTTGCCTCTGTGGGTTTGGGTGATCCCTTTTGACCTCTCATCGGCTCTTTGTCCCATCATCATGACCTCTGATCTGTTGATGCCAAATACTTCCAAACTCACTGTCGTGCCGCCATATGTTCAAGAGAAGTTGACCTCTGCAAATTTCAACCTTCCTCTGATTCTCATCTGATCTTGATTCACAAAGACATTATGTTCCTCTGCCTCGTGTCGATGATGTGGGAAACACTATGGCCCACCTTCGATCGGGTCACTTCTGTGACTTTGACTCATTATCCGGGAAGCTGATCTAGAGACTCCCTTACGGTACCTTGGAGCATGCATGCCTCAATGGCGGGTTCCCGCATTCGGCATGAGGTTTCATCATTGGCCTACAATCGAGTGATTCTATGGGTGTTTGATGCCATTTCATTGATTCACATGCCATAGATTGTACCTATAGTACCTTGAGGGAAATTTTCATCATTGGTGATACCTATCGCGTCTGTTAACAGCTTTCATCATTGGCTGGTAATCAAACGATGGTCTCACATGTTCGACTTCAGCTCACATATTCGCATGCTTGAACTTGTGCTTTTTTCGGGTCGAGATGGAGTGCAAGACCCTAGATTCCTGTCTGTTATAATCCAGGCTGTGATTTTGTGGATTCTTATGATTAGTTACATGACTCACTGATTGGATGGCTGCGACCATACCTGAGTCTATTTATCGATCCTCACTGGATGGCTGCGTCCATGCCCTGGATCTGGATTATTGTATACTCTGTTATGGATGGTTGCGCCCATACATATATATCATGTATATGAGATATCAGTTGTACTTCTCAACACAGGTTTTCCGACGGCGATGTTTTCAGTTGGACACGTTCTCGTAAAGCATTTCACCCCTCTCTCTCTCTCGGGCCTCATGCTTTAGGGGGCATCTGTTACACAGTAATTTGTCACTGTCCCTGCAATTCCCATCCCGCACATTGGAGGGCTCATTTCGTGACCTGTGAACGGAGACAAGACTTGAAACCATTTTCATGACATTCCCCTAATCATGTACTTTCATTGCCCTGAAGACAACTCCTTGTGAAAAACCCTAAAAACACCCCTTTTTGCATTGGCGCGGGAAACCAATTCAGCACCCGCGCCAATGGGGGAAATCATTCAAAAAGGGCGCACCAATTGGCGCTTTGTCTCAAAGTCACACTCATGCCAGCCATTTTAAGGAGTGTTTTTAAAAAATAAATGGCGGAAGTTTCGTCCTAACCAATCCATAAACTAGTATCTAATTTGAGTTGGGAGGTTTGGCTCCATATCTCCATGTAGAGGAAGTGGTTTGCCACCTCTCATGGAATTTTCCTTGATGATAGGGCCAATCCCACAATTATAGGGATCCCAACTCCCCTTCCTCCATCTATAAAAGCTTGCTCATTCCCCATTGCAAGCTAGTCTTGAATCTCCAAGTTTCCAAAGAGCCATCGAGCCTTATCTTTGCAGAGCCTTGATTCATTTCATAAGGCCAAATCAAGCGAGGAGATTATACGTTAAGACATCCGAAGAGGTTTGTCCCATCCCCGGCGAGGCTCTTTTTGAGACGTGTTCCAGCGGCGACCCTCGAAGGAGGAATTCGATGTCGAGAGCAGGTTGTATCCTCCTTTGATTGATTAATGATAAACAGCTTGTGGTTATGGATTTCCCTCTTTGTTGTTGATTATGATGATGAGTTATGTCTTCTCTTACTGACATATAATTGCATATACTGGATTTTACGCTTGCGTTTGTTTTGTTTCTTTCGTGTGTAGGTGTCCGATCACGATGATCGTGAGGATTGTGATCTGCCAGAGCTAAGGAACAGGAGCGCTACTTTCTCTATGAGCGACAGCGTTAGATTCCAGGAAAGCCTCCATCGCTAGTTGGTTTATTTGCAATTAGGAACCTGCACTATAGCGTGTGACGATTGTTGCTAGACCTGCTCTGGGCTAGTAAGGATCGCCTCTGTCTGCAGAGGGGATTACCTTCACAACACCCATGACTTACATCTTGTCTCGACAATTTCTGGGGGGGAAATACTATAAATGGATTGTTATCCTCCAAGATTTTGAATTGGAATTTACTGCTGCCAAGTCTAAGAAATCATTAGTTTTTGTCGATTTTCTTTATTCCCTCCCTTCCGACTCCGCTCATTTTCGTTTTGAGGAATTCATTCCAGACGATTCACTTTTCTTGATTAGCACCCTCGATCTGTGGTATGGTGATATCATCATTTATCTCCAGACTTCGTCTTTTAGATCTGAGTTGACAAAGGATGCCTGCCGACGCATCTGCCATCAGTCGCAAACTTATCGTATAGTTGGGGATACCTTCTATCGTGTCGGAGTAGATTACATTCTCCGTTGGTGTTTGACCCTCGAGGAAGCTAAGAAAGTCCTCAATTATTGTCACAATGGCGCCTATGGCGGTCACATGTCTGGTTATGCTACTACTCAAAAAATCCTTCGTGTTGGTTATTTTTGGCCTTCAATTTTCAAAGACTGCATTGTTGCGGTTCGTAAATGCCATGATTTCCAGATTTACCAACGCAAGATGTGTGCGCCACCCATTCCTCTTCATCCTGTCATTAATGTTGGTCCCTTTTCTAAGTGGGGCATTGATTTTATGACGTGTAACCCTCACTCGGTCGGGGGGCATGCTTATATTATCGTAGTTATGGACTACTTCATGAAATGGGTCAAAGCAATGCCTACACTTTCCGTCGATGGTAAGACAACTGCTCAGTTTATATTCAATCACATTATTGCTAGGTCTAGTATCCCGCAAGCCATCATTACCAATCATGGTTCCCATTTTCGACATTATATGGTGGCGAAGTTGACTTCTAAGTTGGGTCTGCGTCACGACAGCTCAACACCGTACTACCCTCAAGCCAATGGCCAAGTTGAAGTTGTGAACAAAGTCCTTGTCACTATGAGTTAGCGTATGATTTGGATCCATAAATGAAATTGGCATCTCATGCTATTTTCAGCTCTTTGGGAATATCGAACCTCAGTTAAGAATGCAACTGGGTTCACTCCTTTCCAATTGGTCTATGGCTTGGAAGCTACTCTCCTGAATGAATGTGAAATACCTTGCTCAAGTTAGCTGTTGAATTATTGTTGAATACTTCACCAGAAGAAGAGCGTCTCCTTTATTTAGAAATACTGGATGAAACCCGCCACTTTGCTGCTTTGGTTATTGAAGCAAAAAAAAAGCGGGTCAAGGCTCATTTTGACCAATCAGTTTCCCCTTGTTCTTTCATTGAAGGAGATCTCGTTCTCTTGTATGACCAAGCTCATGATAAGCTGGGGGCAGGAAAATTTCAACCTATGTGGCATGGGCCCTACATTATTAAACGTGTATTATAGAATGGGGCCTACGAGCTTATTGATTACGAAGGTCATCCTCTTTAACAACCACGAAATGGGTTGTATCTCAAAAAATATTATGCATGAGTCATCCATGTGTAATAGGTGTACATAGGTGTCATTTTCATTTTTTGTACATATTTTGGTTTGATGTGCTTTGTGAGCGTTTTCCTGCTTATTGGGTCTTGCTTATGGTGCAGATGTCTATTACCCCTTATGTCGATTTCGCGGATGGTGCTTCTCGCAGTACCAAGAATTTTTCTTCGGCAGCCTGGGTAATTTATGATCTTGCTGGTGAGTTAATAGATCTGCAAGCTATTTTTATAGGATGAGCTACAAAAAATTTCACTAAATATAGCGCTGTTATTGAGCTATTAACCGAAGCAATCAACCTCGGCATACACGCATTGCTTGTAAATCTAGATTCACAGCTTGTCGTTCTGCAACTCAATAGTCATTATTCAGTTAGAAATCTGCACATTCTGAGATTGCATTTACGTATTCGTTTGCTAGAAAGACATTTTGATTTTATTACATATCAGCATATTCCTAGACGAATGAATAAATTAACTGATACAGTGGCTAACATTGTATTAGATAGACATTTGCGTAATTTGTAAAATCATCATCACATGTAAAATATCCATGTAGGAAAAAAAAATAATAAAAAAAAAATATATATATATATATATATATATATATATATATATATATATCGCATGTTTTCAGCTTTGTGCATCATAACTTCAAAATAGTATGTGTGTTACTATTACATCCTGAGACATCACGTCTTCAAAATATGCAGAAGAAAATAAAACCTAGGTGTCTAATCAGCATGGTGCTCTTGAAAACATGTCACTGCCCGTACGAGCCACCTCAGCAAGCGGTGAATTCGGCTGGGCACCCCCATAGTATGCCTCTGGTAGGCGCGTGGAACATCATAAAAACGTGCATAGTCTGGAACTCCTCAGGTGATTCCCTCTAGATTACACACGATCTCATCTTCCTCGATGCCCTCGCCTTGAGGGTTGAAATCGCGAGGGATTCGCCTCGCTATCGATGACATACATGCAGGTCTCTCTGAGCCAACATCTGCAAACACATGGATTTAATGTTAGAACACACATAGATAAAAAAATCATAATACTCATAAAACTTCCCAAAAAAAAAAAAATGAGTCTCACCCAAATCTTCATCCCAATCCTCTCCCTCCAGGAGTGGGAGGTCTGGATCATCAGTGAAATCTGTACCAGAATAGGGCTAGTCCTCCATGACAATCAGTTGTCGGTGGAGCCAATTGAATAATTTCGGTCTCCAGGACATCTGTTGACCGCCCCCTGCCCTTGGCATCAGAGCTGCCCATCGGGCCATCTGTGGTTCTCTTGCTGGTGGTGTTAGGACTATGACCTCTTGTTGCTAGAAAATGGGTAGTCGTTCCAAGAAGAACGATACCAGAATAGATCCATAACCAAATTGCTTCAATTTGGTCTTATTGCATTTTGTTAGCTGTCGTTTCATGTTTATTATCACAGCCTCTGCCCAGTTGTAGATGGTCAGTGCCAAGCAGTCTATAGCAAGAAGCAACTGTGTCTTTGTTGCTTCGTGCGGTGCTTGTGATCCCACAACTCGTGTGATGGTATGTAGCACTACTATGAGTGTTAAGTCTAGAATAGTCTGGATATCAGCTTTCCCACTGCCTGATCCTTTCGATGCTCCTGGACATACCCTGTCTATCACCATGGTCATGTTTCCCATGCAGGGCCGAGTGCTGGTTAGGATGGGTGCTACTCCCCTCCGCGATAATCTTGTTATGAAATAGACGTCAGAGACTTCAATCTCAAGTTCTTGATCCCGAAGGATGAAATTCTCTTGATTTTCGTCCCATATGCTAATCAGATACTACAATAACTCTGGTTGGGCTCGGAGACGTGGCGTTAGGAAGAATTTTTTCAGACCACAATTTCTGAGAGATTCCATGACTCTCTCATTTTCCATGGCAAGCACGTCTTCTTCGTTATGTTTCCGTTCTTTCCATTCTATGACCATTTTTCCTCTTTCTACCTGCAAACACATTCATATGAGTGCTATTAGCCATTTTTGAACCTTAAATTGTGAATAATTGGGGTATTTGAGTGACATTTTACATAAAAAATGGTTTGCGTCGTTGGCACGACTGTTTCCAATGGGCGCACCCTAGTGTAGAAAATTGGGCGGTTGGCGCGAATCCATGCCAGAAACCCGCGCTGACCGTGGTGCCCTAATATTTACATTTCCTCCCCCAGAATTCAAAATTGGAAATTGCAGATAGTAAGAAATGACTTAAAATGACAAGAGGGATCTCGACTCTTACCTAGAACTAACGGATTTGAGATTTATCTGCTGGATTGACCGCTATCGTCGCCGCAAGATTGCACAGTGAAATGGGTAACTATTGCTCCACAAGAGGTAAAAAGTGAAAAGTAATTATTTTTACCATTTTTGGCATTTTATAACTTTTTCACAATCCTAATTAGGTTTTGAGACATATTTTTCGATTATTTTATTATATTATTTTTGAGAAATGGGTTTTGCACGTGTCTCTTGTGTAGCAATAGGTTTTGATGCGACAGTGATGAAGTAACGAGTTATATTTTATACTTTTTTCAGACTCGGTAAAAACACGAAAAATTCACTACTGGAGTCATCTTTCAGCGCTTTTTTGACTTTCTAAAATTGAAAATATTGTCGAGATTCTTGTTGTTTTGAACTCGTTAAATGGCTACGAAACGATATTCACCCAGTATACGTTTAACCCTTTTTCGGGCTGGGATGAATTATTTATGAAAAAGGAATACCTTAGCCTATCGCGACTAAAAGGTTCTCGCATACATCGTTTTCTACCTTTCCAGTTTTACGAGACTACCTACGAAAAGGGATTGTTGGAGTTTTCTTTTCCGTCTTCTTTTCAAACTCTCTAAGCATGAAAATATGTCTAGTTCTCCCTTTGTCAGACTTGTTAAACACTGATGACATCGGATTTCGTCTCCATGACGTTACTCGAGTTCCTCCTTCCTAGGGCTCGTAAAATGTACTAGGATGGATTTGTTCGAAGGACAAACTTACAGCGCAAGCATATGCTATCCCCTTCAAGCTTGTTTTAAAAAATAATTGGGGTACTCGCCAGAAATGGTGGGGGGGAAATGGAACCAAGTTTTAGTTATGTTGGTGGTATGTAGCTCTTGAACATGGCACTTGTCTGCATTCGTGTCGGGTTTGGGACATCTCATTTCGTCATTTTTTGCTTCCATGGGTTTGGGTAATCTCTTTTGACCTCTTATCTGCTCTTTTCCACGTCATCATGACTTCAGATCCTTTGATGTCAAATACTGCCAAATCCAGTGTCGTGCTGTTGATATGTTAAAGAGAAGTTTGCCTCTATAGTTTTCAACCGCCCTCTGATTCTCTGTCGGCCCTGATTCACTATTATCATGTTCCTCTGTCTCGTATCGATGATGTGGGAAACATTATGGCCCACCTTCGATCAGGTCACTTCCTGTCGACTTCAACTCATTATCCAGGAATTTGATCAAGAGACTTTATTCTGGTACCTTGGAGCCTGCATGCTTTAATGGCAGGTTTTTCGCATTCAACGCAAGGTCCACATCATTGGCCTTCGATCAAGTGATTCTGCGGATGTTCGACGCTAGATCACTGTTCACATCCCGTGGATTGTACCAGTTGTACCTTGAAATCCATTGTCATTATTGGTGGTTTCTCTCGTACATGTTAACAGCTTTCATCATTGGCTGGTAATTAGGTAATTTTCTTGCATGTTCAACTTCAGCTCATATAATCACATGCCTGAAATTGTACTAGTTCGGGTCGAGATGGAGCGCAAGACCCTAATTTTTTTATTATAAAGTCCAGGCTGTGGATTTTGGTGGATTTTTATAACTTATTGCATGACTCTTTTGATTGGATGGCTATGACCATACCTGAGTCTATTTGTTGATCCTTATTGCTGGATGGCTGCATCCATACCTCAGATCTCAGTTTTTATATATACTCCATATGGATAACTGCGCCCATGCCACATGTTCATGTATCAGATATGTCATTTGTATTTTTAATTGCGGGATTTACGACAGCGATGTTTGGTTCGAACGCGTTCTCATAAAGCATTTCGCCCCTCCCTCTCCCTCGGACCTCATGCTTTAGGGGGCATCTGTTACAAAGCATTTTTTCATTGTCCCCGCAATCCCCATCTCTCCCATTGGAGGGTCATTTATGTGACCAATAAGCAGTGTCATGCCTTCAAAAAAACCATCACTACATTCCATTTCATGAAAGTAACATTCCTCTTGTTGACAATTCCCTGAGCAGAACTATAAAAACCCTTGTTTTTTCCTTGGTGTGAGTAGCCAGTTACACTCCCGCGCTGAGCTGGAAAATTAACACTGAGCCCGCGCCAGTTGGTGCTCTGTCCTAGTTAAGCGCTCGCACCAAGATGTTTATGGAATGTTTTTTAAAAATAGAGGTGGAGGTTCTATTCCAACCACCTCGAGGATGAGCCATTGGGAGTGGTTGAACTGAAACAACCACGAACTCCCTCCTTTAGTTAGTAGTTTCCACCTCCCTTGGAACTCTCCTAAAGGATAGGACTCCCTCCCACCTTTGTAGGGATCCCAACCTCCTCCGTTTCGTCTATAAAAGAAGCTATCTCTCTTAGTACAAGCTAGCTGAACTTGGAGAGATGATACTATAGTTTAATGATTAGAGAGGGTAGATAGAAGGAATTACGTTGAGGAGAGCTTGAATCCATGCCCTCATCCCATCTGAATCCCTTGACAGGTATTGAGATGCGCTTCGGCTGAACCTCGCTAGAGGAGACTGCAACAAAGCATCGGTTGTACCTCTTCCTTCTACTTATATATACATGACTACTATTTGGTTCCACTATTGTGTTATGATGTTTGTGTAATTCGATAGCTTTATCCCTCTTTTACTGGTTAATAGTTATGAGTGAAAATATGATGTCATTTGTTGTTCTTGTTTCTTATTCTATGTGTAGGTATCCAGGCGTAATAATGAATGGATTGTGATTTTCCAAGGTAGGAGTGAGAGGATACTACTCTTTCCACAATGACGACAACATTGGATTATAGGTAGGTCAATCTACCATGTCTCTTGTTCATTCATTAACTAGGAAGCAACACTTTAGCGTGTCCCTTTGTTTCTAGACCCACCCTAGGGCTAGAGGGATCGTCTCTGTCTATAGAGAGGATTTACCTACGTAACACCACCTATTCCAATGGGGCCCCACCATTTCTTCTTTCAGTTTTTTAGCTTCCTTAATTGTAGCACAGTTTACTATTTTTAGCAGTTTTTTGGGTCCTGAACTTCCACAGCCATTTTGAAGCCCTAAATGACGTTTTTTGGAAAAATTGAGAGAAACATGGAAATCCTTCGATGTTGCTCACATCAAAAGTTGTAGTCCTTGGATATATATTTCTAACGAGGTATTGTGTGCGTCAAACAGAGATAGTATGCCAAAGTTACGTCCCCAAGAAGATTAATGTACCAATTTACCCAAATGGGGCCCATAGTTTTGACGCTTCATCTCCTAGGGTTAGGTTTTTGTATGTTTAGAGTTTTCCATTATTTCCCAATAATAAATAGGCCCTTGAGCTTCATTGTAAGACAATTCAGAGGCCTGTAACTTCCACATCTCTTCTCAGAGATAAGCTACCAGAGCCCTAGCTAGTTTATTTCCATTCTGTCTGTAAACATATTTCAGTTATTTGTTATCAATGAAATGAAGTTTTATTTCTGCTGCATATCTGCTTTTATGTGCATTTCTGTATTTCATTGTGTTTCTGCATAAATCCAGATCATTAGAGGCCCAAAATCTTCTGTATGGGTACTACACCAGTCGATTCACAGGTTGCTTCCTCTATGAGTGCATCCCCAATTAGCTAGAAAATCTGCAGCTTTGTTGCCACTACGAAGAAAATGTTGTGGAATGATATAGTCGAATCTGATGATCTCTGTAGTCAGATTTTGGACAAAACTCGTCATTCGCCAAATTTTTCTTAACTTTTACCACGTGGCCCCTTGGTTTAGGTGTTTAATAGTGTCGATTACCAATGTCGAATCACCCTCCATAACTAATTTCTTGTACCCCTTCTCCCGAGCGATGGTGAGCCCCTACTTTGCTGCATGAAATTATGCTTCGTTGTTTTTGGCATTGCCACAATCCGTCGCATAAAAATTTAGATTTTTCCCTTTACTATTCTGGAAGATGCCACCAAACGTAGCCTCCCCTGAGTTCCCTTTGGAGGCCCCATAAAAGTTCAATTTGATGAAGTTTGGAGGTGGGGCATGACATTGTTTGGGAGACAATTGTCTTGGTGGTTGAAGCTTCCAATATGCCGAGGAAAAAATCTATGGCATAAGGTTTAGGCCAGCAAGAATGGGAGCTTCATTTGGAGCCACTTGCCAGTCATCCGGGTACTATTTTTCTGACAATATTGTCTTCTTGATGTTCTCTATTACCCCCTTCCACACTACTCTACTTGGGGTTTGTATGTCCTTAAATATTATCTAATTTCTTTCCTTCCAAGTGCCCCATATCAAAATTCCCATACTTATTATCCATACCTAGTTGATCATAGTGTTTTCGAATATCCATGTTCTCCAGTTCTCTAAGGTTGACCGCATATTAGCTATGTCCCTGTCTGCATTGCCAAAGAGATCTGCCAAGTGTTTCCACAATGCATCCGCGTAGGAGCATCCATTTATCAAGTGTTCGCCATCCTCCTCTGCCTCTTCACACATGTTGCACCTGGAAGGACCATAAAGACCGCATTTTTTTAGCTGATCCCATGTCAGAATTGTCCATCTACCTGTTAGCCCCCTATAAATTCCTTGACAAGCAAGCGAGGGGCTAATTTGTTTTATGAGCCTTCAAGGAATGCATTTCTCTTGAAAACACATCATCCTTGAAGCCTCTTCATGTTCCCTGCCCTTTGATTGTTTCCCTCTATTGTTCTTGAGTCAATAAGCCTCACTGATGATGAAAATTGTGCTCCAAAGGCCTTTATTTTCCCCTTGTACCTCTGCAGGATTCTCCATTTTACCCTTTTTTACCCTTTGTCAAAGTCCCCCTTTACCCTCTAAATCCTCCCAAAAACTCCTTTAAATCCTACATTCACCCCTGGATTGGTTTAATTTCCCCTTTCTTCCCTTATCGCTACCCTTCATGGGCCTTGAAATGCACTTAAAATAGGAAAAAACCCACTTTTTAACTTATATCATGGCCTAGCCCCTTTTCCTCCAGCCCTTTAAACCACTTCCCCACGTGACCCTCGCCCAGAACCAAGCGCTAATAGTCCAAGCGCTAATCGCAGTCGCACTGTCGGGTGAAGCACATTCCTTTGTTAAACGAAAAGCTCCGATGCGATTGAGTTTTGGTCTATAAGGCCTTCGCCACGATCTCCACCGTTGATCTATCATTTGGATCGGACGGCCCGGTGCTAATCGCACTCCCGCTCTGATCGCAATCGCAACTTTTGCCGTGACACCCCTATGTTCCTTTCGATTGCGATACCCCGATCCGATCTGAGCCGTCCATGCCTCCAAATCCAACGACTCAGATTTATCCCACTCCCCTCCCGTCGCTCCATTCTTTTCCCCCGCCGATGCAATCTCCGCCGTAGATCTGTCATCTGGATCAGACGGCTGGCACTCCATTGCATCGCACCAGTCGCATCGCATCACCTCCTCTACACCTCCCAATTGTGATCCGCCGATTGCATCTCCACCATTGATTCCCCTGTTGATCCGATGGCCCTCGCTCTCCCGCCCCAATTGCAATCGCATTTTCCAACTGCTGCCACCTTTCGCCCTTTGCGATTGCGATTTCCCCGATCCAATCTCGACCGTCCATTAGTCCAAGATCCAACGATTATGATCTAATCGCACCATCGTCCATAGGACTGTCGACCCTCCCATTTCTCCCCTCCAATTGGATCGTAGCCGTCGATCTCCTCCTGAGATTCGACAGTCCTAAATGAATCGCCCTCCACCCATGCCGGGTCCCACCACACACGATCATTTTCATTACATTTTCGTTCATTTATATGCATTCTGCCAAACTTCATAAACCATTCCGCTGTTTAATCTCCGCCGTTGATCTCCACCACTAGACCATGATCGAACGGCCCACGAGCATTTCTCCACTGAAAACCGATTAGTCGTTGTTACACCATATTACTGCATTGTTCAACATTGGTTCATCTAAAACCAAAATTTCTACCACCTCTGCGCTATCATTCTCCCCATCCTCCATAGCCATCCTCCCCTATGCATAGATTTCATAACAAAGTTGCGTGTTTTGCAGGGTACGAGCGGCGGAAACAACCATGATTTGCAGTCTCTGTTACAGTTGCAGATAACACAGGAAAGGACCATTTTCAGGAGCTGAAATCATGAATAAAGGTCTGAAAAGACGTTATGACAGGGTTTGCATTAAAGGAACAGAGTTTAAACTCTGTAAAATCATCCCCAAAGCCATTAAAGCATAGATTTCGCAGTCAGAGGCAAACATGGAATCAGCAAAGAGTATCAGTGGGAAAACACAGTGTTTAAGGCCTGTCATTGAAGATTTTGAGCCTTAATCCAATGATTTTAAGGCAAGGTACCAGATCGAAGACATCATGTATCACACAGAAGGCCCAGCACACAGAAAACTATGTCATCAGGGTAGCTACATTAGCAGAATGCTCCTACTTGTGAAAGGACAAAGCACCCATATTGTTCCCGTATTTACCATGTTCCTTAGAAGATTTCCACCCTGACGGAACAGTCCTATGCTACCAAAGCATTTGTTATGCAGCATGGCAGAACTCAAAGTCATTTATCTGCCTTTTGTTTATTCACCAAAAGTACTACAGAGTACTGCATCCAGAGTGCATCAGAGCCATACCTGGAGTAAAGGGAAGCCTGACGAAGACCACCATTTCACCCAAAGAGTACCAGGGATAAATGCACAGAGTCTAAACAGAATGGGCTTCGACCCTCTTTCTTTTCAGAGTTTTAATGCTACATTTAGTTTTCACCTACCTCCTCTGCTCATCTTTTAGCTATATAATTCAAGAAGGAACTCACTGTAAAGGTTGTTGATCGGTTATCAAAGAATTATAAGATGTTTCTTTGAGACATAGTCTCTGTGAAAAGTTGTAAGATAGGCAGAGGAATATGTTTTCAGATTGAATATCCAGCTATTGGTAATGTTGTACTTGACTGGTGTTGATTTTTAATATGATAAGCACATTTCTTTGGATCCTGATCTAAAGCAGCGGTGATGTTTTCTATCTCTGTGTTTTACTTCATTTCATTTCATTTCTACTGGCTCGCATCAGAAATCTGGCATAGGATTTACCCTTGTTACGTACCCTATGTTTCTGCTCTCCTTGCCTTTGATGTTTTCTACTAAATGTGTTATCTAAGGGTTGATTTCAGTTAATTTAACCAGTGTAGTGGATGTCATTGCCTGCTAGCTGATGTATGAATTAATGAATATGTTCTGGTTTGGATTTAATTGAATGAATTAGGAACACTGGGAGGTCTAGAACTTTGTCTCTGTCTCACTAGGATCCTTTTCAATTAATTAAACCTTACTAAGATCCCTCAAGCTGGAGGCCGAAGCATTGAGATTTCAAAGTCTCTCTCTGATCTCAGGTCTTTAGCTTTGTGTCCTAAATCTTTATTGTCTCTTCCACTCTTACCATTTCATGCCACAATGTCATCTTTAAGATCCAATGCTTTAGATGACTAGCCCAACTGAAAGCCTGCACATTGAATAGCAAGCAAATCCTTTCCTGAATCCATTGCCCAATGGTCTTGAATGTCCCCTAAAATCATCGCTCCTTTGCCTGAAATCCTCTTTGCTCAGCCTTATCTTAGATTGAGCCCTTCTTTCCTGATTCCCAACAATCAAACAAACACTCAAACACCGAGCCTTATAACTACCCTAATATCTTAATCCTTGAACTTCCAAGACATACACCTTTGACAATCATAGAGAGATCCCTCTCTGGACCCAGGAGGGCTAGATCCTGAGGTCTGAAAGTGGTTTGATGTTGTCTCATCTTTTGGTATTGCCAACCTTGCCAAAACATGGGAACCCCAACACTACCTACTAGCCAGAGGAAATAAGTTACTTTGGGCCATTGTTGCTGAGACCATATTTTGCGCCATAAGGAATTCCCTTGAAGGAGAAAATCCTCCATGGCGATGTTTTAAGCCTCCTTTACTGTGAACATTCCTTTGGAGGTGTACCCCCATCTCAGTACATCCCTACCTTTAGAAACCAATATTTTCCTGGATTGTAGCTCTTCTTCCAGCGTCCTCCATTGTTCTGATTCAGGTGCATTCGTCTAGTCTGCTTTGGTTTTCTAGGTTCACCATCCCTCCCATCTTTCCTGCTTCCAATATTGATTCACCATTTTGTGTTGCCCACTAGATGTATATAGGAAAATCTCTCCAAGGTCCATTCAACTGAATAAATTTTCTCTCTGCTACCATGAATCTTGCCAGAAGAGAGCCCTACTTCCATCCTTTATCTCCCAAAACGAATGCTTCCTGACTAGTTCTTTATTAGCCGAGGCTAGGTTCCATATGGATGATCCATTTGGTGATCTTTGTGTTCTTAAAATTTCTTCTGTTGTTTGAGGCATCCCGTACTTGCGATTCCATGTGTTTTTCTAGATATCTTGACTGCCCTGCATCCATCTCCACCATATTTTTGCCCCTAAAACTAGGTTTAGGGTATGGGGATCTCGTAGCCCAAGCCCCCCTTCCAACTTGGTTCTAGTCACTTTGTCCCAGGAAACCAAGGCCCACTTCTTAGTTTTCTGAGCCCCTCTCCTTTTAAAACTTCCACCATGGCTAAGCAAGTTGTCTTGGTTACGGTCAGGCCAGATAACTGATAGATAGGTATGGATTGGAGGACAAATTTCAAGAGGACCACCCTCCTTGCCATGTTCAAGGCTATGAAATACAAAGAATACAGTCTATACTGGATTCTTTCTATGAGATCTTTCCAGCATGTCATGTGCAAGGAGTTTAGGACAAGGTTGAATCCTAAGTATTTTGTCGGGAGGGCTCCTATTTGGAATCCTAGAGTTCTAGCCAGAAAATATTTGGTAGCCATCGAGGTATTGAAGAAGTAAATACTGGATTTATCCTCATTAATCATATTTCCAGAAGCTTTCATAAAATCATTCAGGATTTTCTTGATGGCTTTTGCTTCTTTGAGGATTACTTGATAGAACAACATGATATCATCAACAAACTGCTAGTGGATAAGATCTCCCCCCACAGATTAATACCTTTTAGGGAGCCGGAGCTCACATCATTTTTTATGTGACGCCCTAGACCTTCAGCAGCTAGGATGAAAAGGAAAGGGGACAAAGGATCCCCTTGTCTAAGGCCTCTGGTCGAGTTGAATGAACGGGTTAGGGAGCCATTCAGGAGGATGGAGAAGACAAGGGTGCAAATTAAGGAGGAAACCCAATTTATCCATCTGAGGTCAAAACCAAAAGAACGAAGAACGCTGGTAAGGTAGCTCCAACTAAGTATATCATAAGATTTAGATAGGTCGAGTTTAATGAGCATACCTTTTGCTTTCAGACTTTTAAGGGAATGAATGAATTCTTCGGAGGCTACAATACCGTCCATGATTTGTCTGCCCTAAACAAAGCCTGTTTTCTCCGGAGATATGAGAGATGGGAGTAGCGGTTTGAGCCTTTGACCAGGACCGTGGAGATGATTTTATAAAGAACATTACACAACGTAATCAGTCTAAAACCTTGTGGTTCCTCCGACTGCAAAGTCTGAGGAATTAAAGCATGGTTTACATGTTGGGTGCGTCTGGATTCTTCCACGATTTCTCATATATCATTGCCCAGGAAATGCCAAGTTTCCTGGAAGAATTCGACCGTGAAGCCGTCGGGCCCAAGAGCCTTATTCCTGGCCAGTCCTTTTACCACTTCCTCTATTTCAGCCAAGGAGATGGCCATATTTTGATATCTACTTATCATATGCGGAATGTTCCAGGTTATGCATTGGATATCCTCCTCTCTATTCTGGACTGGTTCCGTGAGTAGCGATTGAAAGTGATCTACCAATAGATTCTCCATTTCTTCATGCTGTGTTTGCTTATTACCATATGAATCCTTCAGGGAAAATATCATGTTTTGCTGGCGATGCTGGATCATTGCTTTATGAAAAAATCTAGTGTTGTGCTCCCCTTATCTTAGCCATTGAACTCTCTATTTTTGCTTCCAAAGGAGCTCCTCATGTTGCCTCTTCTCTTCTAACTGATTTAGGGTTCTTCCTTCTTCTATTATCAGGGGTTCGGTTCTGCCTTCCGTTATTATTCTTTGTTGTATTTCATCCATTTTTGTCTACAACTTCCAGTGATCCTTCTGGATGTATTTCTCTTCTAGGGAGGTGATAAGGTTGAAGTCCCCCCCCACAATACAATAATTGTCATGATTTATGTCTCTGAAATTCCTCATTTTCTGGAGGAACTCTGCCCGCTCACCTAGAATATGAGGCTTGTAGACCGTTGAGAGCAGTACCCAATCTCTTGTGCCTATGAGGTGAAAGCATCCCAAGAGAATGTGTGAAAGGCTTACCCAGTGTCGAAAGTAACCTCATTCAGATTCCATAGGACAGCCAACCCTCCTGCACTCCCTCTAGCATCCTCCGCCATTACCTCGTAACCTAGACGCAACTTATGGATGATCTCCTTTAACCTGGCCTCCGAGAGTTTTGTTTCTTGTAGGCACATTATACTGGGTTTATCTTTCCTCAACCAATCCTTTAGGTATCTATGTTTTCCCTTGCTATTCAAGCCTCTGATATTCCAATATTGTGCAATCATTGAGACGGTTTGTTTAAGTAGTGAAACACTGCTGATAGCGGTGTTACACTTCCCGAGTTAACCAACATCTCCCCTACCAATTGTATCGATTCCTGTAAGGTATTCCTCCCTCTTTTTTTCCCACTTTTACTCTGGCTATTCTGATCTTGGGCGGTTCCTGCTGGCGTTCCCGACGAGGTAATGGATTCTACTTGTTTTAAAGCTTGTTGCGCTTGATACCTTTGAAATGTATCCCTGTAAAGTCTCTTTTGGTCTTATGGGATGAATCTTTTGTCCAGATTCTTCCATTCTTGCAATAGCGTTTTTAGTGTTTTCTCTTCATTGCTCAAATCTTCTCGTATTCCATCAATTTCCATGGATTGCTCGGGTCCCGTTTCTGGTCCTTCTTGTTCCGCTGGTTGCCCTTGGGCTTTCCTATTTTGTATTAAGGTTGTTCTGGGTGTCTCCCTTTCCCCCCCTTCATTATCCCTCCTTTGGCCTTTCGAGCTTTCCCCTTCTTCTTGGAGAACTTCAAATCAATTTTGAATGACTTGATTTTTATGGGTTTGCTTATTCTGATTCGCCATTGGAGGTTTTTAGTCGTCTTCCTATGGTTGGATACCTCTTGAAAGTCTTCATCTTTTGCACCCTACTTGACCCCCTTTGTCTTCTCCTTTATATCTTGCTTTACCATCTGGTTCAAAGGGAATTCCTTGAACATGTGTCCATATTCATGGCAACATCAACATCTGAACGAGATATGTTTATAATCTATCGGTTGTTGCCAAACTTGCCAGTGATATTCTAGATCTATTGAATCTGGTAGTGGTTTTGTAATGTTCATGTATACACGGATTCAGGCATAAGATGTGTATCTCTCCCTTCTCGTAGCATCCGCTACTTTCACAAATCTTCCTATTGAGTTTCCAATCCCTTCTAGGATCTCTAGATCCCAAAAGTCCATTGGTAGCCCGAAGAGCCTAACCCATACCGGTGCTTCCATAAATTGTTCCCGGTCGGGGTTATAGCACTCTTCCCAAAATCTCATGTAAATCCCACCATTGTAGTAGAAGTACGCCCTCCTTCGAAGATTCATTCTTTATCTTCCAGGTTTGCAAAAGTGACTATAAAAAAGCCCTTTTCTCCTAAATTTAGATCGATGTGTCCTTTTGGTTACCATTTTAGCTAGATCCATTTGATGAGGTCTTTTTCTGTTGGCCAAATGCCCACTAATTTGCAGATCAATGCATGATCTTTCATTTATTTTTTGTAGCTTTCCAACTTATTTTCTAGAATGATGAACCTAAGTTTTTTCGTGGCTCGTGGGAGGCATTGCCCTCGAAAGTGATTATGCTATTGAGCCCCTAAAATTGGTTCTCCTCTTGCTCCTGTTGCTTGTGGATCCGTGGGAGAGGCGGATTTCTTCCCATGCATTTCCCCTGCTGTCACGTCCTTGTAGGAGGGGATCTCTCCCCTCTCCCCTGAAATGTTCATGCCTACCATCGGATCCGTGTAGGTGTGACACAGGTTGTAGCTAATGATTCAGATCTCTGTCAAATTCATGGATTTGGCTAAAACTCTAGATCTACCATGCCCTAGAAGCGATGTCCTCTATCGAAGTCCGTCAACAACTAAAAATTGTTTATATTTACATATATACACACTTTAATATATTTGTTTTTTTTTAATATATGTAATTTTTTATAATTTAATTTATTAAAATATATTCATAATCCTAATGATGTGATTAATCCAAAGTTTTTTTATCTATAATAAAAGACATTTTAAATTGCAATTATGGAGAAAAAAACTATAATTCACAAACAATGGAAATAATAAAAAAGAGAATTTAAAAATAAAAAAAAATTAAATAAAAATAAAATAAAACAAAAAAACAAAAAATTAGTAACTAAGAAATGGAAGTTACTAAACATCTCATAGATCACATTGGTCTTGGTGTATCTTAATCATCAGCATCAATAAAACTTTAATCAATCACATTACAAATAAATAAATTTAAATAATAAAAAATAACAGAATTAAATTCTCATAGATAAACTAGAGAAATTTTTAATCATAAACTCACTAATTTACCTTAAAAAAATGGTTAATACCATCATGCCCGGCAATAATAACTATAACCAGCCTAGATCCATCTTAACTCTGGATCTATCAAGCGTCGAGAGGGATAAAATCTCTAGAGGTGCAAACCTCTTTTTTTGAGTGCAAAACTTGAGGAAAGGTTTGCACCTCAAGAGATTTAATCCCTCTTGGCGCTTGATAGATCTAGAGTAGATGGATCTAGGCTGGTTTCAATCATGTGCAATCAAGGAAAATCTTTCGAACATATGATTAATTTTATCAATAATATGCAAATAAAGATAATATAAATATAATAATTTTATATATGCTAAATATGTCTGATATTTATCTGGTCATTTTAATTTTAAAATTTTCTTAGTTTCCTCATTTTTTTGAGATGATAAATATTGTTAATAACTTTAATAACGAAATAATTTTTTTGAATGCAAAGTGACAATGTAATAGTGTTGAATGATAGAAAATGAAAATAATAAGAATGTAGTCAATTACAAATAGTCTTCATTGTGATCAATCTCAAAATATTTTCTTTTACTATTCTTATTGTCACCCTTGTTAGTTTTGTCATATTTTCATATTGATTATATGAAAAGGACAATTGAAATAATAAACCATTTAAATATTTAGCTTGAACTATTGTACTAGACATCATATATTGTCTCTCTTGCTCTTTAATGTTAATAGGTTGATTTACTATAACACAAATATTAATGTACATTGTTAATAATTTTGTGTGCTTACACTGAAATCAATGCACAATCTTAATCCAATCACTTTAAAATTAATGTACCATCAATGTACATCCAATTACATCAAATATCCAATTACATCAAATCAGAAATCAATGTCTACACTGAAATCAATGCACCTAATGCAAGCAATCAAATAAGATTACAAAACAACATCTACACTGAAATCAATGCATCTAATGCAGGTAATCAAATAAGATTAGAAACTAACATCTACACTGATATCAATGCATCTACTGCAAGCAATCAAATAGGATTATAAATCACCATCTACTTCCCTATCTCCCCCCTCGAACTACATCTCTCTTTCCCTCCATCTCTACACTCTCTCAAATCCTCCCTCTTCCTTCCTCTCTCTCCATTTCTTTCCCACATATATATCTCCCTCTCTCTCCACCCTCCAACTATGTTACTATATCTTTCCCTCTCTCCTTCTCTCCTCCCTTCTCTCCATATTTCCTTCTTTATCTCTTTATCTCACCCCAAAACATATACACACTCTCTCCATATCTTCCCTGTCACTTCTCTCTCTCTCCACTTCTCACTCTCTATGTATTCCTTCTTCCCTCCCTCTCTCCCCCTCCAACTCCATCTCTCCATCCTTCCATCTCTCCTTATATCTTCCTCCCTCTCTTCTCCTCTCTCTCGTCCTTCCTCTCTCTCTCTCTCTCTCTCTCTCTTTGCCCTCCAATTTTCTCTCTTCCCCCATAACTCTCTGCCTCTCTCTCTTGTCCTTCCTCTCCTACCTTCCTCTAACTTTTCCTTTCTCTCTTTCTCCTTGCAATCCAATTCTCTCTCTCTCTCACTCAACATCTACACTAAAATCAATGCATATAGTGCAAGAAAAATAGGATTAGAAATCACCATCCACACTGAAATCAATGCATCGAGTGCAAGAAATCATCTTCCCTCTCTCCCCCCTCCAAATCCATCTCTCCTCTTCTACACTGAAATCAATGCATCTAGTGCAAGTAATAAAATAAGATTAGAAACCAACATCTACACTGATATCAATGCATCTAGTGCAAGCAATCAAATAGGATTATAAATCACCATCTACTTCCCTATCTCCCCCCTCGAACTACAACTCTATTTCCCTCCATCTCTCCACTCTCTCACATCCTCCCTCTCCATTTCTTTCCCACATATATATCTCCCTCTCTCGTCACCCTCCAACTATGTTACTATATCCCTCCCTCTCTCCTTCTCTCCATATCTCCTTCTTTATCTCTTTATCTCACCCCAAAACATATACACACTCTCTCCATATCTCCCTTGTCACTTCATCTCTCTCTCCACTCTCACTCTCTATGTATTCCTTCTTCCCTCCCTCTCTCCCCCTCCAACTCCATCTCTCCTTCTATCTCCCTCCCTCTCTCCTCCTCTCTCTCTCTCTCTCTTTGCCCTCTAATTTTCTCTCTTCCCCCATAACTCTCTTCCTCTCTCTCATGTCCTATCTCTTGTCCTTCCTCTCCTACCTTCCTCTATCTTTTCCTCTCTCTCTCTCTCCTTGCAATCCAATTATCTCTCTCTCTCTCTCTCTCTGCCCTCCAATCCTCTTTCCTCCCCCAACACACACACACATTCTCTCTCTCAACATCTACAATAAAATCAATGCATATCGTGCAAGAAAATAGGATTAGAAATTACCATCCATAGTGAAATCAATGCATCGAGTGCAAGAAATCATCTTCCCTCTCTCCCCCCTCCAACTCCATCTCTCTTTCCCTCCCTCTCTCCACTCTCTCAAATCCTCTCTCTCTTCCTTCCCCTCTATCACTTTCTCTCCCACATCTATCTCTCTCTCTATCTCCCTCTATCTCCCTCTCTTCACCATCCAACTATGTTACTATATCCCTCCCTCTCTCATTCTTCCCCCCATTCCCTACATATCTCCTTATTTTTCTCTTTATCTCACCCCCACACATACACATACTCCTCTATTTCTCCCTTGTCAATCCCTCTCTCTCCACTTCTCGCTCCCTATGTAAATACATTACTTTGGATCCAGAGTTTGATATTATTTGTATTTACACTGAAATCAATGCATCTAATGCAAGTAAGAAAATAAGATTAGAAACCCACATTTACACTGATATCAATGCATCTAGTGCAAGCAATCAAATAGGATTAGAAATCACCATATCAAAAGTTTACATTACTCTGGATCTATCAAACTTTACGTTAGAAATCACCATTCACACTGAAATCAATGCATCGAGTGCCAGAAATCATCTTCCCTCTCTCCCCCCTCCAACTCCATCTCACTTTCCCTCCCTCTCCACTCTCTCACATCCTCTCTCTCTTCCTTCCCCTCTATCCCTTTCTCTCCCACATCTATCTCTCTCTATCTCCCTCTCTCTCCCTCTCTTCACCCTCCAACTATGTTACTATATCCCTCCCTCTCTCCTTCTCCCCCGATTCTCTCCATCTCTCCTTATTTTTCTCTTTATCTCACCCCCAAACATACACATACTCTCTCTATTTCTCCCTTGTCACTCCCTCTCTCTCTCCACTTCTCACTCTCTCTATGTATTTTTTCTTCCCTCCCTCTCTCACCCTCCAACTCCATCTCTATATCCCTCCCTCTCTCCGCCTATCTCCTTCCCTCTCTCCTCCTCTCTCTCTTCCTTCCTCTCTTTCCCTTCCTCTACTACCTCCCTCTCTCTTTCCCCATCTCTCTTCTCTCTCCCTCTCTCTCTTTTCCCTCCAATATAAAATGCAAGAGAAATAGAAAAATATGGTATTGGCCCACTATGTTAAATTTATATATGTAAGGAGAGAAGTGATTTTTCATTAGAGCGGACATTAGATTAATTAGATTAATTTTTAAATGTTAAATATTAAACATTATTTTTACATCCACGTTTACATGTTTATGTTTATATAATGTTTATCGTTTTTTGGCATGGTATTAATAATAATTTGGCCCATGGAATTTAGCCCATGGTATTAAAGTGGTACATTTCTGTACACTCCGACATATCAAAAGTTTACATTAATTAAATTTAATAATATTAATATTATAATATAGTAATGTGAATATTAGGATTAATAATAATAATAATAATAATAATAGGGTTAATAATGTTTTTTTGGCATGGTATTAATAATAATTTGGCCCATGGTATTTAGTTCAAGATTCACCTAAATAAAACCACCTTTTGAGTGTTCCTAAATATAAATAGGATTATGGAGTAAATATAAAAAGACGTTTTATTTATTTACCATATCTATGATTTATTTATATTTTATTTATTTACCATACCTCTTTTATAAATATGGTATTTGACTCATGGTATTCAGCCCATAATATTAAAGTGGTAAATATATCAAAAATTTACATTACTCACATGACATCTACACATCTATATACACTCCGACATATCAAAAATTTACACACCTCTATACACTTCTACATATCAAAAGTTTACATTACTAGCATTACATTTACACATCTCTATACTATATACACTGAAACATATCAAAAGTTTACATTGCATCTACACATCTCTAGATCTCTATTTACTAAACTGTAAAAATGGAAAAGGAATTGACTTTTAAATGTTCATTCCAATAGAAACAGAATACGCGTACGGCCTTTTAAATTTTTAAAAAGCAGCTTTGACCTGGAGATATTGCAGATCATTCCACACGGGCATGGACGGATAAGATTCGCATCGAACAATAAACTGTGCCGACGTGTATTCCGTGGCATTCCAATAACGTGCCAGGTAAGTTGCAACAGTATTTCCTCTGGTTGTGCCGGCCCAGCAGCGATCTATGTTTTGGAGGACACAGATTCTGACATTCATTCCGATCCGGCTTTAAAAGTAGGCCAATTCATCCATAGGCTATAGCCTCGTGGACATTAAAAATTCTTTCTTTCTTTCTTTCCAACAAATCCAATTTCTGAGACCCTGCCAAATTATCTGATTAAAAAATTGCTGAAAACGGCGCAGGACCCGATCTACTCTGTTCCAAAATGGCATCCTGAATACTGCGGGATATTTCTGCAGCTATAAGCTTGATCACATCCTCCACGGATCAACATACGCCAGAAAATTCTCCTAATAATTTGAACAAAAATTCTTCGAATTAAAAACCGCCTTAGGCTTTCCATGGCGCGGATCGGGGGTGGTAAGGTGCTCGTAGTGGCACAGGATGGGAGAGGGCATTTCAGTAACGTGCAGGCTGCCATAGACACAGTTCCTCTCCGCAATAACGAGAGAATTACTATCGATGTCTTGCCCGGGGTTTACAGGCAGCCAATTTACGTGCCCAAGACAAAGAATATGATCACATTGCGGGGATTTTGTGCAGAGGACACAGTTTTGACATGGAATAACACGGCCACTCGCATTGAGCATCATCAGGTACTAAATGCTCCTTCATGTCCCTTTTAACTATATAAAAATCTTCTTATCTCATTACAAACACGGATGTTGTGACCCTGAAGTCCTTGGAGACCTAACTTGGTCGAGAGGAATTATTCTCCCAAAATAAGAAATCAAATGTAGTTGCAATTTCGTGACCCAGAATCTCTTTGAGAGCTAACCTGGTTAATATGACCTAGTCTCCCAAAATCAGATATCAAATCTGTCACCATTTAATCAAGGATCAGTGAAATATATTGGGTTTTCCCAACAGTTTTACCAGACTCTTCTGTGCCTCCCCAGTCCGACTCTGCTCTATGAGGAAGTCATCGACAATTAAGAAGAAAGAAGGCGAAAAAAGCCATTTAAACTACGAAAATTGGCCTTCATCATCTGCCGGCCGCTTGACCACACATCAATTACACCAAATGTCCTCACAGAGTCACTTGGTCATATAACAAGTAAACTAAATCTCACAAAGATTTCCTTTCTGGCGCAGAAAATAATGACAACACTAATACAGAAAAATCATTTAGGCTGTCACTGAGATCCATCCTGCATCTGGAGGAGATTTGTCCTCCTCATTTTTGGTGGGTCCCCACCCATAATTACTTGGCTCCACGTCCGGATTAGAAGCATTCTAGCCATCATTTTCTGGCTGCTTTTCGTTCTTTGAGATTGCTAGTGCAATCGTCAAAAATTGATCATTCCCTGGCTGTGCTGGAGGGCTCCACGGCCAACTGTGGCAACGCTCTCTCCTCCTTCACAGTCTAGCCAGCTATGTGTCTTGGCCTCCCTTCACAGCGATGAGACTGTTGGGAGCGAGCAGAAGGCGCTGGAGACTCAACATGAGGCTCCCTACTCATGGTGCATAGCTCCCCTTTCAGTACTCCAGGAGTTGGCATAGGTGTCATCCAGCACCATCATCTGGACTTGCGCTGTGATCTGCAGTTAAAGATTAGCACATATCAACGTTCTGCCAGTCCAAGAAAAAATCTTTTTTTGCTGGGGTCTTATTAAACAAAGTTTCTTTTATTTTTTTCATTTAAAATAGAACTTTCTAATAAATTGCCATGTAGCATGAAACATGACGGGCAAGGGCTGTATGTTCCCTAGTAGGACAGACTTCTGCGAAATGGGGGCAAGGAGGAGCTGACCCCAAAATTTGTAGAACCACTTCTAGGCTGATTTGGCAAAGCAATGAAAGCAGCAAAAATGTTTGCAGCTTTTGGCTGCCTGTAGAACAGGCACAGAGGCTGCGGGATTTCAAGATGGCTCAACCGATAGCCAACAAAAAGTCCACCCAACATAAGAGACCAATCGAAGAAGGCATTTTTTGGCTCCACTACAGGTTTCCAGATGCTATGTGTTGAGATTCAAAAAAGAGAGAAAGATTTGAATGGAACCATCAGAAAACCCTAAATCTGCACAAAACAAGACAAACCAGGACTAGGGCAAAAGAGAAAAATGCACTAGTGTGCAATAGGAAGAACCAACAAGTGCACCTTAGAGAGGAATCCCCAAGAACAATAGAACATATCACGTGAGAGAAAACCCACAAACAATCGATTGCAACACAAAGGGAGTGCAATGCTAGATATGGTGCTTGTAGGTTGAAAGATTGTATCATGGTCCTAGCTAGTGGAACACTGCCTTGCTTCAGTTGCAAGGGTTTTCTTGTTGCCTCAAAATCTAGTAGGTCTTGTAGAGGGACACCCTACAAGACAAACACTAGACTTAGTGACAACAATGAGGTGTGGCCCACTATCACCATAGCTACTACCCCCTGCTCTTTATGGACTTTCACCCATGGGAGGCTTCTTGTTTAAAGGTCACCTATGAGAGATATGCTAGGTTCAAGGATTAAGGTCACAAATGGCTTATATAGGATAACTCTTCTTAAGGACGAGGCTCATTAAGCAAGAAAAAGGCAACTCGCATCCTCTAACAAGATCACATTAGGGCACAATTGACCTAGGGCTTGAGAGATAGCAAGCCAAATGGACTATCCTAGATTCAATAGGCCAAGAAAAGGTTTCCCAACAATGAATACTAGCAAACAAATGGAACAAGGAACCTTCAATAAACCCCCAAGTTGAAGCTTTGCAAACTAGGGTTTTCCTAGGGCAAATCTACCTAGGGAAAGAGAATTAGGGTTTGAAATGGAAAGATTGACCACTAAGGGAGGTTGATTTTGAGGCAACCGAGTCTTCCCTCAATGTTGAATCCTTCCAAAAGCTAAGACTTTTCCTCTAAGTTAATTCTGACCAAGCCCTAATTGGCCGCTTATCCTTAAGAGGGATGAAATCAGAAATAGGGAGCGAAATTCAAGTTTGGTGATGAAATTTTGTGTGATCACCAATTTGATAAGGCTAGTGCCTATTCCTTGGGATGATGGTGTCTATGGATGCGAAATATTTGCTAAATCTTGGAAAAGAGTAATGATATTTTAATTCCCTAGCACAAAACCCTAGCTATTGTCTTTGTGAGGGATCAAGGTCACTTGGGAGAGCTATTACAAAGGCTCACTAAAGGGGATTGCCATTCACACTCCATACATGAGTAATGCACACAATGATGCTATCTAGATTCTATGCAATTTATCTTCAATAAATAAACGCACAATAGAAAAATCCTAGATAATCAATTCATTCCATATATTAGACATAAGATAAAAATTTTATCAAATACAAGGCTTACTTACAAGACAAATGCATGAACAATCTTTTATTGATCCAAGATAACTTCTCCAACGCCGAGAAATATCTCCAATATACAAAAATGCTCCATAGAATTACATCTCCACAAGAAACAAAGAAGGCCGAAATCTCTAAGAGGTCGAATTCAAGTCACAAGTGATAATGATTTGCTACAACACACCTCTCCTCTATTTATATGAGGAATAAGACCTAAAATTAGCTTAATGACACCCCTAAAACAAGTTTGATTACAAAATATGCTTGGGTTACAAGCCAACCCACTAATTTTCATGAAATATGCCCTAATTAGCCCACACGTGTGAGCCGTTAGCTCTCTAGGGATGGCGTCATGTAGTAAATGTGCTCCAAACGGCATGTCCAAGTGTGGTGAGGTGTCCAAGATGATGTAGAAGCCTGTCAAGTCCATGATTTGAGGATCGGCCCTCAAATCCACCTCAATGTCACTTGTGGGGTACCAAGATCCAGTTGGGACACCACAAATTGGTCTCTATGGGTTTCCAACTACTCAAAGTGGCCTCTTTTGCTCTGGTGTGTTGAACTTAGCTCTCCCTAGTCTCTGTGTCATAAACCTGTAAATATATTAAAATATTTGATAAAATAAATCTCAAAGCCAATAAAAGAATAAGATATAAATGCTTCTCTTTATTAATAAAAAACCTTGAGGTATGGTAACACCATACAACTACTCCTTAAGGAAGGAGAACACTCCTCAAGCCATATGCTTGTCAATACAACACAATAATTTACTTATCTCCAATGGAGAGTCTCTATATAGGCTTCATACATACAATACCATGGGTAATACCATTTGTAATACCACGAATCCTCAATAACATACATCCAATACCATGGGCTCATCACATTATTCCCTAGCTACTTGTGGTCCCTTCCATAAAGCACGTTTACCACTTTATTTATTAGCTATGGTCTGTTTATTCATTATCCTTAACTAAACTTAATTAATTGTGGTCCCTTTATAATGAGGGTCAGCCACTTACAATCATCATTAATGTGGGTAACTACTTATGGGTTTTTTTTTACTAAACTAACTAATTGTGGCCCCCTTTTTACATCACATTATGCCCTTGGGTACCCCCCTATGTATCCCATATCATCCTCCCCTAAGTATACTACATTCCACCCGCCTTAAAGTATGTTTTGTCTCTGAAACATGAGAAGAACACAAATAATAAGATCTATTCAAAAGAGTAGTCCATTAGTACCATGCACGTGCATCCATCCATCCAAGAGAAAGGAAAACACTCTATCTATTATCTGCCTCACTCGCTTGAGATGGAAAATGGTTCTTGTGGTTCCCATGTGTAGATTGTTGAAATGTTTAACTAGGTTAGGTCTTTATAATTTCTACTGTAATCATGATTTTATATTATTGATATTAGAGAGAATAAATTTATTATTATTATTCTTGATGCATGGGTTTCATGCTCAAGATAAATTTATTTATAGGTCAAGCATCCATTGAGTGCTTCTAGGTTTGTCATAGAATTATGAAGTCAAAAGAGTCATTGTCATCCATGTAAGATCCCTTTGGGCATGTTGTATTTTGTAAAGAAAATGTTTGTAATGTCAAAAGTGTCATAAAGACTCTCCAAGACCTTGTCAAACAAGTCGGCCTACAGGAAGAATCAAATCGGCCTCATGGACAACAATTCAACCTCCTAAGAAGCCTATATATAAGGGAACCTCGACTTCATTTGGAAGATGAATTCGATCAAGCAAGAAGCAGTTCGATCTCCTCAAGAAAGAAGCTAGAAAAGGACGAAAATCAAGGAAAAGAAGAAGAAAAGCAAGATTGAAGTTTTGGACCTATTTCTCTCTCTTGTTAGGGTTTCTAAAGTAGCCAGTAGACCAAAATTGTAGAAGTTGTTGGGGAAGTCGAAGTTGCAGAAAAAGTTGTTGGGGAAGTTGAAGTTGTTGCTAGTTTAAAATTGTTGGAAGGTCAAAATTGCTGGAAGTTGTTGGATTTTGCTAGGGTTGAAGTTGCTGGGTCGAAGTTGCTGGAAGTTGCTAGGTCAAAGTAGCTGGAAAGAAAATTTCATCAAGAAGGAGAAGTTTGACTTGGTCTTGGAGGGGTCTTTGACAAAGGTCTTAGGTCTTGAAATTTGTCATTAGAACATTCTATAAGAAGAGAATAATTCTTGTGTGTTTTCCTCTCAAGAGGAGAGGTTTTGGCCCTGGCTTACAACCTACATTTTGTGTCCTCTTGTCTCATTGATCTTCATTGTTTGGTAGTTCTTTCATAATAGAATGTTAAATTTGGAAACTAGGGCCAAACTCCACTTTGGACTGCTCATATGATGGCAATGATATTTTTATTGGTTTCCTCTTTCCGAGAGGTGCAAGATTGATCTAAAGATCATCTTGTTTGGATGAGCAGAAGTTGGATTTTGAATTTATTCTCTCACACATGTACATTTGTCAAGGTTGGCCATAATTGTAATGTAGGCTTACAAGCCCCAAAAGATGTGTCTCCACCCCTCATTGATGGATATAAAAAGGAGAGAGTTAATCCTCATTTGGACATCATCTCATATCACACATCTCTCCTCTCTCATTGGTTCGTACTGGCCTTAAGGAGCATCTCTCTCCTCCTCGCACATGTGGACAACTGCTGTGATTTTCAAACTGTTTCTAGGGTAGAAAACAGAGTGTTGACCAACGTTGACTTTGGGTCAACTTTGATGTTTTGACTTTGATTTCTTGGGTAGAATTTCGATCTTGCTAGGCCGTAGCTCTTGGCACGAAATCCGAGAATTTTGGGCAGCTTGACTTTTGGGTTGATTGCAGCTTTGAATGCAGAATTTGATCGCAGAGTTGACTAGTGCGTTGACTAGGTTTGACCGAGTTTTTCAGGACTTTTTTGCGCCGACCTTGAATGTCTTTGGAGGCCGCATTGACTGAAGTTGACCGGGCTGATTTTGGAGAAGTCAAATCGTTGATTTGACCAACGTTGATTTTTTGGTTAGGGCATCCTATTGACTATTGTTGACTGAAGAAAATTTGTATATTGTACTCCCTCTCTATGCTAAACTTCTTTAGAATAATAAGAAGATTTGATTAAAGGGTTTTCCCCACATTGGGGTTTTTCCCTGGCATCCGCCATATTGTGCCCTCTTGTCTTGGCTTGTCTTTTCGTTATTTGTTTATGTTCTATGAACATTTACTGTCAATATTAATGTGATTGCTACTTTGGAATTGAAGGCTAATAAGAAAAGATTGAAGTAATTTTCTATAAGCATAGAACATACCATTGTTATCTAAAATTAACATAGTATCAGAGCTCAAGTGAAAACAAAGCCCAAGAAAGAGTGAGAAGAGCAATCACTGAAATCTGTTGGACAAGGACAAGGGTCAATGGCTTCCTCATCATACTTCAAATCTGATGACAAGCTCAATGATAAGTTTGATTATCATGCTTGGAAAATGTCCTTTGTCTTGACTTTGGAGGAACAAGATGTTATGGACTATGTGCAGGGAAAGATTACTGAGCCTCCTTCAAATGCACCGCTGCCACGAAAACAAAGTACAAGAAAGGGGAAAACAAAGCGAAGAAGATCATCAGAGACTCTATTCACAAGCACTTGGTTGCTTATATCTCCGAGTTGGGCACATCTAAGGAGATGTATGACAAGGTGGTTGGCATGTTCAGGGCTAGCAACGCAAATCAAATTCTCTTTTTGAAGAATAAGCTGAAGGACATCAAGATGGACAAGGGAGAGTCCATCCAATCCTACTTCATGAGGATTGTCGAAATAAAAATGATCTCTTATCTATTGGAGAGGTCATAGTTGACCGAGAGCTCACTCTCATTGCTCTTGGAGGCCTTCCCCGGGCATGGTATGTATTCAATACCACCATTTTTTAATAATAACATAATTCCTGATTTTGATGAATTGTTGATGAGATGCACTCAAGAGGAGAGAAGGATGATGGAGAGAGACAAACCTTCAAATGGAAGTGAACCTACTACCTTCACCGCTCATGCAAAGAAGAAGAATAATGTTGGTCCAAGAAATCAAGGAAGAGCGGGTCCCAAAGGAAGGAAGGGTAGATGTTACAATTGTAACAGGTTTGGCCACTATGCTAGAGAGTGTCCCAATAAAAGGGACTCACCACGAGATGATGACTACAACAATAACAACAACTTCAGGGGAAATGGAAATCAAAGAAACAACAGGTTCAACAAAGGAAAGAGAAAGGCGCCATCTACTCGAAATGGAAATGGAAATGGTCATGTAAGAAATTAAATCAACTCATAAAACACATACAACACTAGAGACATAGAAAACTATACATACACTAGACATGGCGGAAAAGGCTTGAGAGCCTTACAACATTCCTCACATATTCTTCATTATTAAAAGAATGTAATAATACAAATAAATAGATGAGGAAGTTGTCTCAAGATAGTGCATCTATCTTGGACAACTTGGTTGAGAAAATATCTCAACGACACACACTAATCTAGGAGCTAAGTTAGGTAGGCCTAAACTAACTCCTAATCAAGAGGAACTAACATAATCTAGAAAAAATTAGGTATAAAATCCTAATTTTCAATATTTAAATTTAATTAACTTTGGATTTATAATTGTTTATGAGAGAGAGGCTAACATTCCCCCCCTCAATGATAAATCCAAAATAAGAACGAGGAACCATCTTCCAAGTTCTCATGTTGAAATTGTTGATCCTCAAAAACATTGCCTGAAAAACCGCCAAAAGCTAGATGCCGAAAAAACTGCAATCTGAAGAGACCATGAGTCAGCTGCATGTTTGATTCATCTCTGAATTTTGCTTGACAACTCCATCACGTGCCAAGCTGCAAAAGGATCCATCTGTCCTTTGTTTGCAATCAACATCCTTTGTCCACTGACAAATATTTTGATGACGCCCACTGGCAAATTTGCTTGTCCACTGAAAAAATGTTGAAGACGCCCACTAGCGAATTTGCTGATGATGATAGCCCACTGGCTGATGATGTTGATGATTTCAAAAAACAACTCACTATTGATTTTGTTGATGCTGTCGGAAACTGCTCATTGTTGATGCCCACTGGCTTCTTAGATGTTTGAATGCCCACTAGCTGTTGATGTTAAGAGCAACTCTAGGTATGATGAATCTAATGTTGTTGATAACAAGAAAAATGAATTTATTCTTATATCTACCCTCTCTGATGCATCTCCTCTCGTCACCCTGGAAAATTGGTAGATTGATAGTGGTGCCTTAAGGCACTTCACTGGATACAAAGAGGCCCTATCACATTTGATTGAAAAGGAAACTAATTTGGAGATCGTGCTTGGAGACAATGACATCGATCCCATGAAAGTTACAGGGACTGTGACTCTTCATCTAAATCAAGGTCAAGTCCTTCATCTACAAGATGTGTTATATGTACCTGACTTGAAGAAGAATTTGGTGTCTATTTTGGCGATGGAAGATAAAGGATTCAAGGTGGCATTCATTGATGGAAAGGTACGCATTTGGAAGAGGAATTTCAAAGAAGCATTCACTCTTGGTTTCGGGGCTGATACACTTTATCAGGTTGGAGGAAGTTCGTTGGGAGCCATGACACGTAAAAAAACTCTTCAATCCGAATTATGGCATCGGAGGTTTGCACACCTTCATTATAAGGTTCTTCCCAAAGCAAGAAAGGTGGTCACAGGTATGACCGATTTCAAAGTTGATCGTGAAGATGTATGTCAGGGTAGTGTTGAAGGAAAACATACAGGGGGACCAATCCCCTCAAGTGACACCAAGACTTCTGACGTTCTACAATTGATTAATTCTGATCTATCTGGTATGTTGCCCGTAACATCCTTGGGAGGATGCTTATATTATGTCACTTTTATAGATGACTTCTCCCGCAAGATATGGGTATACTTCTTGAAGAAAAAGGACGAAGTATTCAAATGGTTTCGCACTTTCAAGGCCTTGGTTGAAAATCAAACAGGGAAGAAGATCAAAATTTTGAGGACCGATAATGAAACCGAATGTTGAAATTTGGTACCGGAGGACAGGTGGTTCCCTAAGGCTTTGATCTTTGGCCTAGGGAAAAGTGTCCAAAAGAATTTAATTTTTCTCCTAAAGTAACTTTATAATTTTTTACAAAGTTAAATCTAATTTAAAAGTGACTTAAGTGATAAAGTTACTAAAGTGACTTTATAAAGTTATAAAGTCAAATCTAATTTTAAAGTGACTTTAAGTGATAAAGTTACTAAAGTTAAAGTGACTTTAAATAAATTCAATATAAAATTAGAAATGAAAAAGTGACTTTAGAAATAAAAGACTAAGTGGGTCTTTATTAAAGTGGGGTGAATTAAAAAATGAAAAGTGAGATTTAAATGAGCATTTAATCTCAGCCCTAGATCTCAATCTATCTCAGCCATTGGATTTAGGGATTCCCCAAAAGTCACTTAAGGTTAGGTTAAAGGAGGAAAAGGAGGAAAAGGTCATTCATTCTTTCATGAGCAGATTGAGAGAGGAGGAGAGGGAGCTGAAGAGTGATTTCTGAGCAGAGGGAGAGCAGCAAAGGCAGCACAGCAAGTCCGTACAGCAAGAGAGCACACTTCCCAAGGCTGAAGAATCCATACAACAGAGTTCATTGGCACATTATCCAAGGCAGAAAGTCCGTACAGCATTTGCACGGTTTTCGAGAAAGGGGCAGCACTGTTTTCGAGAGCTGGAACAGCAGCAAGGAGCACGATTTTCAAGGCAGATTTTTCTGGGCACGAAAATCGAGAAAGGGGGCTGCTGTCCCATCCGTACGGAATCCGTACAGTCCGTACGGTCATTCCTGGCACGCTTTTCGAGGCAGCTAAGACAACATTTAATGCTGTAATTTCTCTGAAAAATTTCTGTTTGCTGTTTGGCACGTTTTTCAAGGTGGAGGGTGGCACGAAAGTCAAGATAAGTGATTTTTGTGTTTGTTGTAATTTTCTGTGTATTACTGCTCACTGTAAAAGCATTTTTCAGAAATAAAAGAGAAGCTTCCAGACTGGTTTTCCCCAAGAGTTGTAGGGGGTTTTTCCAGGGTCACCTTGACCAAAAATTTCTGAGTTATGATGTGTTGAATAACTGTTTGTTACTGCTGTTATTTTATTTTTGCATTTACAGCGTTCTGAAAAATTTCCAGAATTTGTGTTTTCAGCAAATTTATTTTTCCAGTTTATTAAATGTATGGATATGGGAAAGGGCATTTAATTATTTTGGAGTAATAAGGTGAAAACTGAAAACCGGGGTGGGAAATAGAATTTTCTACACCGAATATGAGTCAAATGAGTTCAATGACTATTGCAGGGAAGTTGGCATTAAGAGGGAGACCACTACTGCATGTACTCCCGAACAAAATGGAGTTGCCAAAAGAAAGAATAGAATCATCATGAAGCTATTCGTGCCATGTTTCATGACCAAGTTCTACCAAAGTTCCTATGGGGAGAAGCTGCCAACACTGTTGTGTATGTTCAAATAGATGCCCACATCAAGCATTGGACTCCAAAACTCCTGAAGAAGTCTTCACTGGTAAGAAACCTGATGTTTCTCATTTTAGAATTTTTGGAAGTCCCGTATATTTTCATGTGCCGAAATAAAAGAGGAGCAAGTTGGATGCTTCTGGAAAGAAGGGAACATTTTTGGGCTACAATGAAACCTCGAAGGCATATAGAATCTATGTGCCTGGTCAAAGAGAAGTGGAGATATGTCATGATGTCACCTTCGACGAAGATGCTGCCCTTGGGAAGGTTAGAGATCTTCCCATCTCAAAGGAAGACAAAGAGGAAGATGCAGGAAAGCAGGAAGAACCGAAGGATGAACAAATGCCCGATGTTGAAGGTCCGATGGATCCCATTGATCCACCTCCTAGAGAGTCCACTTCTTCAAAGAGAAGACCCTCATGGCTTAAAGATACTCTCGAAGATGCCGAGAGACATATTGCACCAAGGGGAACATTCCGTGAAAGTAAGAAGCCGAACAGTTACCAAGGGTACTTAGTAGTAATGAGCACCATTGTTCAATCTGAGCTTGGAACGTTTGAAGAAGCCGTGAAGCACCAAGTTTGGATGGATGCAATGAATGAAGAATATGAGTCGATCATGAAGAATCATGTCTGGGATGTGGTCTCTAGACCAAAGGATAATTCTGTTGTATTGAAAAGTGTAACTAGGTTGGTTTTCATATTGACTATGTAATTATGGATTTATGTAAAAACAGAAGACAGAGATAATAAAATGAATTTTGTACTTGCTTCATGGGTTTCATGAGCAAGGGTTTATTATAGGTTAGTAGACTTTTTCTTGATGTCTATCTAGGTTTTTGTCTTATGGTTATTAGAGTCATGTACGTGAAGTACATACTCTGCAAGAGAATGCTCCAAGACCTTATCAAAGAAGCTATGGAAGAATGGCTTGGAATCCCACTTAAATCAATGCTGGAAAATGCACCATCAAGTCGGCCTAAAATATTAAATATAAAATCGGCCTCACAAGCAAGAGATATGGTCGGCCTCAAATCAGTGAACCTGTTCCTATATATATATACCTATTCTGCGGATTATAAGAAAACACAGATTTTGGACACCTCTCAGTTTGGTGGATGTATGAAAAATGCACCATCAAGTCGGCCTAAAATATTAAATGTAAAATCGGCCTCACAAGCAAGAGATATGGTCGGCCTCAAATCAGTGAACCTGTTCCTATATATATATACCTATTCTGCGGATTATAAGAAAACACAGATTTTGGACACCTCTCAGTTTGGTGGATGTATGACAACGTATATCACAAATACTTTTGATGATACCTAAGTGCGTATGATATCTTCATTTAAGTTTTGCGTATATAAGTACATAGGTTATTATAGACTTATCTCTAAACTACAATACAAAAAAGGGACAACAAGAAAAGCGTAACATGCAAAGACAGGGCAACATTGAAACCGGATTAAAATGATATGTTAGGGTGCGGATTAAAGTGCTGGAGTAGATTGAGTTACAGTGCTATTAAGGGTTGCGTTTTGCTACGTTCAAGTGTGGATGAAGGAGATGGAAAAAGACTTTGTTCAGGTGCGGACTAGTGTGTTGGAGTAGACCAAATTACAGTGCAGATATAGGCCGCGTTCTGCTATGTCCAAGTGCGAATGAAGGAGCTAGAAAAAGACTGCGGATTAAGGTGCTGAGTTAAAGTGTGAATAAGGGCTACGTTCAGTTATGTTAAGGTGCGGAATGCATCACTGAGTTAAAGTATGGTGTGAAAAATATGAATATATTTAAGGATTGCTATTAAGTGAAAAAGGAGACTTTGCTGAACTAAGGATTGCGTTAAGCTAAGAATTGTCCTCTATAACACAAGTAGACAGTTAGCAAAGCTAAAGGTACAAAGGAAGAAGAAGAATACAAGTAGAGACTGAGTTCTCTAGTGTAGAACAGAGCAGATCATTGAAGAAGAGAAGGATCAAGTTTGTAAGGGCAGTGACAAGATCTTGGAGGCATTCCTAAGTCTAGGGTCTGAGTCTGGGTCATGTTAATTGTCTTTTAAATATCTATAAAAAGAATTCTTTGCGGGTTTTCGTCTCCAAGAGGGAGAGGTTTTTGCCCTGGCTCTAGGAGCCTAATTTTGTGTCTCGTGCATTTTGATAATTAACTTGATGAAATACCAACTAAGCTAAAAAAAGAAAGACATAATTATCTCAAGCAGATTCACAAGTAATTATCAAGTAGAGAATTTGTTATAATCTCTAGCCCTCCAAATTCTCAACATGGTATTGGAGCTAAGGTCCTAAACTCAAGGGCTGCTAGACAAAGGAGACACTCTAGGAAGCGAAGATCAAAAGTTTGGGTTGGAAAATAAAATCAATTTGAAAAGGAAGACTCTCTAACTACTTCAAGATCTCCTATCTCATTTAAATGATCAACTCAATCAAGAAAGTAATATTCTGTTATCAAAGATTCACATTCAAGACATTGTTAGAAGGATGACTTCAATTTCTGAAGATATACTCCATCATCAACGAAGTTGCTGAAGGAAAAAGTCACTTCAAGTAAGTATCTATGACTTTATCTAAATCTATCAAAATGTCTTCCTTGCAAAAGAAATCAACAGACTGGTTAGGGTTTCAAACTTTCTTACATGGAAGACAAGGGCAATGAAGTCATGCCAAATACATGAAGGGAGATATAAGAGCCCTAAAGATTCTTACAGAATCCATAAAAGACTCTCTCATCTCCGATGTATCAAATCTAGAATTATCAAAAGGAATATATGAGAAATTGGTGGAGCTATTCTCTGAGAGTATTGTAGGAGAATTAATCTCTCTAAGATCATCTGTAGGAAGAGGGAGAATCATCTGCTAAATGAATGGAGAAACTTCAATTCAAAATTATACGAGAAGAATGAAGCCACACCATTCCATGATTTAGGGTCTCTATGTAAAATAGAGGAAACAAGATTGAAAAGCCGAAGGTATTACAGGATCAAGTGAAGGGAATCAAGCCTTTGCAGTCACGTCAAGAAAGAAAGGAAGATTCCGTAAGATTAGTCCTCAGAATAGTACAAACAAAGCACGATGCTTTGATGAATGTGGGTATTATAATAGAAATTGTCCTTAATCTGAAAAAGGAAAAGATATATAGGAAAGAAGCCCATGTCTCTAAAAAGGAACCTGATGCAAAGATTTCTAAGAAAGAAGAAGCAAGGGATCTCCACTACGATTGAGATCATCTTCTCCTTTAAATGATTTCTATTGATTGTATGATGAGAGGAAATGTAGCATCCTGATCGAAGCATGGTAGGAGCTCCTGGTTAATCAGCTCTGGGAAAACCTCTCTGATAAATATTACTAATGGAAAGCAATCATCAAGAGCAAGGGTCATCATGGAAACATATTTCTGGGATGTGATGACATATTGATGCAGCAGGCCAAGGGAATGAAGCTCTTCATTCTTGAGAAATTGCTACAGGATGACTCAATGGAAAAAGGTATGAGGTATGTATATATTTATATGCTAATATTGGATGCTGTGAAGTCATGTCATATGGTTGCAGGTAATGGACTTCTATACTTAGAAGTATGATCTATGAAGGAACATCTCTCCATGCACAGATAGATGAAATCAACATAATATGTCCTCATGGAATATGAGGTGGTTGTATATGAACGAGAAAACTAGAAAAGTTGTATGTTCCTAGGAATCAAGAATGTGTAGAGAGGAAGAGGTCATGAAATGCAACCATGTCAAGAGGCAGTTATCATCTGGAGGCCAAGAGGACGTGACCAGGAGATCTCTTGGGAAGATATGTAGACTCTAACAGAAGTCTGGTAAAGAAGAAGACCCTTGGAAAAGCATATCTTTAGGAGATGTGTCAATCTGTATGAAGGATATCGATGCCTATAGGAAGATGTCATGGTGAAAGATCATCACTGAGGTAACTTTTGTTGTAAAATTTCATATGTATATGTTTATCTGGATGAATTTGTGCATGGCTGCTAATCATGAGAAAGGATGTATGATCCTGGGAGATGATTCGAAGGAAAGCAGCATGGCATAACAGTGGACCAGATAAGGAAGTTTGATGAATCACTTTCTGATAGCTGACATGACCCGGGATGAAAGTGATGGATGATTTGTGCCCTATGAAGCTAAAAGTTGAAGATTCCTCAATATCGAAATCCATGACATCGAGGACAAGAATTTTTCATGAGTAGCTGGGTGTCTCACCATTGCTGCTGGAGGTCCCTGGTTAAGAGAGAGCATGATGATAAGTTTCTTACTTGGAAGAAACTTGGTAATTCCTAAGGATGAGCTTAGGTACATTCCTTGTATAGGAATGAGTACATTCTGTTGTGGAATAGGTCCTCCCTGGTTGAGAGGGAGAGATAGACACATCATTCTGGTCTTCACTTGGGAAGACAGAATGGAGGATTGGGTAATCATCTGGCATTCGATACTCTTTGAGAATGTATTAGGGCATTCAAGATAAGAGCTGTCGGGGATCGATATTCTTTGAGGGCTAGCTACCCGAGAGAAGAATAGTCCAAGAAGGTCATACTTTGGGAACACCTTGGTGGAGTATGTACCTTGGAGAAACAATGACGATGGTGTCTATAAGTCATGTGTCTCACCAACATTGTAGCCCATTGTCTCGTTGAGAGATGGGGCTGTTAGTCAAGGCCTTGCACTAGGACAATGCTGGTTGATATGATGCTATACAGATGCGATTACCAATCCAATTCTTCTTATGAGATCCTTCAGTTTGAAAGTGACCATGTACCTGTATGAATACCTCCCTAGTTAAGAGGGAGTGTTGAAAAGTGTAACTAGGTCGGTTTTCATATTGACTATGTAATTATGAATTTATGTAAAAAAAGAAGAGAAAGATAATAAAATGAATTTTGTACTTGCTTCATGGGTTTCATGAGAAAGAGTTTATTATAGGTTAGTAGAATTCCTCTTGATGTCTATCTAGGTTTTTGTCTTATGGTTATTAGAGTCATGTATGTGAAGTACATAGTCTGCAAGAGAATGCTCCAAGACCTTGTCAAAGAAGCTATGGAAGAATGGCTTGGAATCCCACTTAAATCAACGCTTGAAAATGCACCATCAAGTGGGCCTAAAGTATTGAATGTAAAGTCGGCCTCACAAGCAAGAGATATGGTCGGCCTCAAATCAATGAATCTGTTCCTATATATATATACCTATTCGGCGGATTATAAGAAAACACAGATTTTGGACATCTCTCAGTTTGGCGGATGTATGACAGCGTATATCACAGATACTTTTGATGATACCGAAGTGCGTATGATATCTTCATTTAAGTTTTGTGTATATAAGTACATAGGTTATTACAGACTTATCTCTAAACTATAATACGAAAAAGGGACAGCAAGAAAAGCGTATCTGTCTGAGTTATAAGTGCGGATAAACTATAGGAAGAAGTGCATATGTTCTGTGTTAATAAAGCGTGGTGAAGTCGTGAAATACATGCAAAGATAGGGCAACGTTGAAACCGGATTAAAATGATATGTTAGGGTGCGTGTTAAAGTGATGAAGTAGACTGAGTTACAGTGCTGTTAAGGGCTGTGTTCTGCTACGTTCAAGTGTGGATGAAGGAGATGGAAAAAGACTGTTCAGGTGCCGACTAGTGTGCTGGAGTAGACCGAATTACAGTGCAGATAAAGGCTGCATTCTGCTACGTTCAAGTGCGAATGAAGGAGCTGGAAAAAGACTGCGGATTAAGGTGCTGAGTGAAAGTGTGAATAAGGGCTGCGTTCAGTTATGTTAAGGTGCAGAATGCATCACTGAGTTAAAGTATGGTGAGAAATATATGAATATATTTAAGGACTGCTATTAAGCGAAAAAGGAGACTTTGCTGAACTAAGGACTACGTTAAGCTAAGAGTTGTTCTTTATAACACAAGTAGACAGTCAACAAAGCTAAAGGTACAAAGGAAGAAGAAGAATACAAGTAGAGACTGAGTTCTCTAGTGTAGAACAGAGCATATCATTGAAGAAGAGAAGAATCAAATTTGTAAGGGCAGTGACAAGATCTTGGAGACTTTCCTAAGTCTAGGGTCTGAGTCTGGGTCATGGTAATTTTCTTTTAAAGATCTATAAGAAGAATTCTTTGCGGGTTTTCCTCTCCAAGAGGGAGAGGTTTTTGCACTGGCTCTAGGAGCCTAATTTTGTGTCTCGTGCATTTTGATAATTAACTTGATGAAATACCAACTAAGCTAAAGAAAGAAAGACATAATTATCTCAAGCAGATTCACAAGTAATTATCAGGTAGAGAATTTTTTAATAATCTGTAGCCCTCCAAATTCTCAACATGGTATCGGAGCTAAGGTACTAAATGCAAGGGCTGCTAGACAAAGGAGACACTCCAGGAAGCGAAGATCAAAAGTTTGGGTTGGAAAATAAAATCAGTTTGAAAAGGAAGACTCTCTAACTACTTCAAGATCTCCTATCTCATTTAAATGATCAACTCAATCAAGAAAGTAATCTTCTGTTATCAAAGATTCACATTCAAGACATTGTTAGAAGGACGACTTCAATTTCTGAAGATATACTCCATCATCAAGGAAGCTTCTGAAGGAAAAAGTCACTTTATCAAGTAAGTATCTATGACTTTATCTAAATCTATCAAAATGTCTTCCTTGCAAAAGAAAGCAACAAACTGGTTAGGGTTTCAAACTTTCTTACATGGAAGACAAGGACAATGAAGTCGTGCCAAATACATGAAGGGATATATAAGAGCCCAAAAGATTCTTACAGAATCCATAAAAGACTCTCTCATCTCCGATGTATCAAATCTAGAATCATCAAAAGGAATATATGAGAAATTGGTGGAGCTATTCTCTGAGAGTACTGTAGGAGAAGCAATCTCTCTAAGATCATTTGCAGGAAGAGGGAGAATCATCTGCTAGATGAATGGAGAAACTTCACTTCAAAATTATACGGGAAGAAGGAAGCCACACCATTCCATGATTTAGGGTCTCTATGTAAAATAGAGGAAACAAGATTGAAAAGCCGAAGGTATTACAGGATCAAGTGAAGGGAACCAAGCCTTTGCAGTCACGTCAAGAAAGAAAGGAAGATTCAATAAGATTAGTCCTCAAAATAGTACAAACAAAGCACGATGCTCTGATGAACGTGGGTATTATAATAGAAATTGTCCTTAATTTGAAAAAGGACAAGATAAATAGGAAAGAAGCCAATGTCTCTGAAAAAGAACCTGATGCAAAGAAATCTAAAAAAGAAGAAGCAAGGGATCTCCACTACGATTGAGACCATCTTCTCCTTTAAATGATTTCTATTGATTGTATGATGAGAGGAAATGTAGCATCCTGATCGAAGCATGGTTGGAGCTCTTGGTTAATCAACTCTGGGAAAACCTCTCTGATAAACATTACTAATGGAAAGTAGTCACCAAGAGCAAGGGTCATCATGGAAACATATTTCTGGGATGTGATGACATATTGATGCAGCAGGCCAAGGGAATGAAGTTCTTCATTCTTGAGAAATTGCTACAGGATGACTCAATGGAAAAAGGTATGAGGTATGTATATATTTATATGCTAATATTGGATGCTGTGAAGTCATGTCATATGGTTGCAGGTAATGGACTTCGGTACTTAGAAGTATGATCTATGAAGGAACATCTCTCAATGCACGGACAAATGAAATCAACATAATATGTCCTCATGGAATATGAGGTGGTTGTATATGAACGAGAAAACTAGAAAAGTTTTATGTTTCTAGGAATCAAGAATGTGTAGAGAGGAAGAGGTCATGAAATGCAATCATGTCAAGAGGCAATTATCATCCGGAGGCCAAGAGGATGTGACTAGGAGATCTCCTGGGAAGATATGTAGACTCTGACAGAAGTCTGGTAAAGAAGAAGACCCTTGGAAAAACATATAATTAGGAGATGTGTCAATCTGTATGAAGGATGTCGATGCCTACAGGAAGATGTCATGGTGAAAGATCATCACTGAGGTAACTTTTGTTGTAAAATTTCATATGTATATGTTTATCTGGATGAATTTGTGCATGGCTGCTAATCATGAGAAAGGATGTATGATCGTGGGAGATGATTCGAAGGAAAGCAGCATGGCATAACAGTGGATCAGATAAGGAAGTTTGATGAATCACTTTCTGATAGCTGACATGACTTGGGATGAAAGTGATGGATGATTTGTGCCCTATGAAGCTAAAAATTGAAGATTCCTCAATATCGAAATCCATGACATCGAGGACAGGAATTCTTCATGAGCAGTTGGGTGTCTCACCATTGCTGCTGGAGGTCCCTGGTTAAGAGGGAGCATGATGATAAGTTTCTTACTTGGAAGAAACTTGGTAATTCCTAAGGATGAGCTTAGGTACATTCCTTGTATAGGAATGAGTACATTCCGTTGTGGAATAGGTCCTCCCTAGTTGAGAGGGAGAGATAGACACATCATTCTGGTCTTCACTTGGGAAGACAGAATGGAGGATTGGGTAATCATCTGGCATTCGATACTCTTTGAGAATGTATTAGGGCATTCAAGATAAGAGCAGTCGGGGACTGATATTCTTTGAGGGCTAGCTACCCAAGAGAAGAATAGTCCAAGAATGTCATACTTTGGGAACACCTGGGTGGAGTATGTACCTTAGAGAGACAATGACGATGGTGTTTATAAGTCATGTGTCTCGCCAACATTGTAGCCCATTGTCTCGTTGAGAGATGGGGCTGTTAGTCAAGGCCTTGCACTAGGACAATGCTGGTTGTTATGATGCTATACAGATGCGATTACCAATATGATTCTTCTTATGAGATCCTTCAGTTTGAAAGTGACCATGTACCTATATGAATACCTCCCTAGTTAAGAGGGAGTGTTGAAAAGTGTAACTAGGTCAATTTCATATTGATTATGTAATTATGGATTTATGTAAAATCATAAGAGAGAGATAATAAAATGAATTTTGTTCTTGCTTCATGGGTTTCATGAGCAAGAGTTTATTATAGGTTAGTAGACTTCTTCTTGATGTCTATCTAGGTTTTTGTCTTATGGTTATTTGAGTCATGTATGTGAAGTACATAGTCTGCAAGAGAATGCTCTAAGACCTTGTCAAAGAAGCTATGGAAGAATGACTTGGAATCCCACTTAAATCAACGTTGGAAAATGCACCATCAAATCGGCCTAAAATATTGAATGTAAAGTCAGCCTCACAAGCAAGAGATATGGTCGGCCTCAAATCAATGAACCTATTCCTATATATATATACCTATTCTGCAGATTATAAGAAAACACAGATTTTGGACACCTCTCAGTTTGGCGGATGTATGACAACGTATATCACAGATACTTTTGATGATACCTAAGTGCGTATGATATCTTCATTTAAGTTTTGCGTATATAAGTACATAGGTTATTACAGACTTATCTCTAAACTACAATACGAAAAAGGGACAGAAAGAAAAGCGTATCTGTCTGAGTTATAAGTGCGGATAAGCTATAGGAAGAAGTGCATATGTTTTGTGTTAATAAAGCGTGGTGAAGTCGTGAAATACATGCAAAGACAGGGCAACGTTGAAACCAGATTAAAATGATATGTTAGGGTGCAGATTAAAGTGCTGGAGTAGACTAAGTTACAATGCTGTTTAGGGTTGCGTTCTGCTACATTCAAGTGTGGATGAAGGAGATGGAAAAAGACCGTGTTCAGGTGCGAACTAGTGTGCTTGAGTAGACCGAATTACAGTGTAGATAAAGGCTGCGTTCAACTACGTCCAAGTGCGAATGAAGGAGCTGGAAAAAGACTGCGGATTAAGGTGCTGAGTTAAAGTGTGAATAAGGGTTGTGTTCAGTTATATCACGAACAATAGAGTGTATTGAAGTATTTAGCAACTCTAATAATTCAGTGATTCTAGTCATTTTGTCAACAACTCAACTTTACTAAATGAAAGGTGTGTGCAAATGTCAATAGGCAACCAATTATATCTCTTGGCTTGGCTTTGAATTGCGTAATATATAGTATATAATACCAATGCTACACATATACAATCATGCCAATATGGACCAACTATTATATGCCACTTTGAAAGAATCTCCCAACACCACTTCAAATTCCACTTAAAATACCACTTCCAATGTCATAGTGCGTTCATAGGTGCACACTGTCTCACAGTGGAAAATAACCATCGATCTTCAAAAATTTCAACTAAGCTTGTAGGTTCTCAAGGAAGGTAAAAGTGGGAAATGCTCTTCTATACTGGAAAAAAAATATCAGTCCAAGGCCGATTTATTTCTCTGTGCTTGTCTCGAGAACACAGTGAACAAATTTACATCGAGTTTACTAGTACTACTTAAATCCAGACCCTTAAACACATCGAATCTCCTATTATATGTCTTCAACTTTATGAAAAAACAAACTCAATTACAGATAGCCAAAACTTTTCATGAACAATACCCTTTCACGATACCTGGGAATTCACATCGTAATCTAGAAAAATGTTAATGATCGATTACGGATCTCGAGAAGGCATATTCTTTGCTTTAACCTCTGGTTTAGGATGAGGTCATTTGAGGACTGTCACACTGCGCACTCGATCTTCTATTGCCGCCTTCACCTCCTCCACCTTAGCATTTTCTGGCAAACAGAAACAATGTGTTAGTGCCAAAGAGGCATTGAAGGAGAAGCCACTTTTCCACAACCCGAAGCGAAGCTTCTTCAATAGCTTCTTCATTCGCTGCACCTTTAAGGACGTAGAGGTTAATGGAGGCCACAATGCCCATCAAGTCCAATGTAGTTTGTGGCGTGTGAGATGCTAACTTCGGAAGATGGATCTACAAACCTCATACGAGCCATGAATAACCGCCTGATCGCTTTGTCTTTTCACATCAGAGAATACTAAGCCTGCTCATATGGACTTCCGCTTCTTTTCACTTGGCAACTTGTGGTCTATAGTTTGCAATCTTGCCACCGAAGAACAATCAAATGCTGTATTGGATCTTATCGGAGCATAGTGGAATGATTTAGTTGTAGACATGCCCTTAAAAATATGTTATCCAGCTCTTGAAGGCCAAGAATGGCAGATCATCAGAGGCAGTGACCCCAAGAACACGCCCTGGTCATACCACAATAGAGGCCACAGTGCAGCTGGTTCGAATCCGGCAAGTGTGGAGTTGTCAAAGGCTGAGGGAAGTCGAGCCGGCGGGAGTCAAGGTCCGGAGGGAAGTCGAGCCGGCGGAGTGGAAGGGTCGGAGGAAGGTGAGGCAGCGTGGTAGTGTGAGCTGAGCTTGGTTGCAAAGAGATGTCGATTGTGCGCAGGAGAAGGAGCTCTGATAATTTAAATCAGAGTCGAATGTGAGTAGGCTTGATGCCGACTGCGTACAATGTGAAGGAATGATAGAGGGTTCCCAGTTGGGGTTCACCTATAGTCGTAGCTACAATGGCGCCAAGAAATGCACCCCGTCCTCCTCCTCAAAGCCCCCACGACGATCCTCTGCTGCTAAACAGAATGAATTTGGTATGATGAGTGATTTGTGCAAGGAGTATTCAAAGGAAAAATATCAAGAGCCTGAGTCTAAAGAAGGAACATAAAATTCAACGATATCACATGCCATCGCATTTCAAGACCTTCCAACTCGCTGGAAAATATACAACAATTTATTTTGTTGAGTGGGGTACATAAACTCCCGAATGTCCACAACAAAGAAGCGGGAATGCAATTTGGACCCTATATCTCTTACCAAATCAGACAATAAAGCTGATGAAAGGCCATCACAGACTTCAACACATTGTATATAGTATAATACAATACACTCTATTCAACTTCAATTTTTTATATTCCATGGACTTCAAGCTTCAAAAGTGAATGCTCGACCTCCAGTTTTTCATTGGAATAAACTTTACAACACCTGCTCTGTGTGCGCTATGCATGCTTGAAGACCAAGGTTATGCATTTACAATACTCTCACATGCTTTCCACAGTGTGCACAATGTGTATCATCTGAGGAGGGAATCAACGAGAATGTAGAGTGCATAAAGTGACTACAAAAGCGTTATAGTTAGGCAACAGAAGGAGAATTTACTTTGTCATAGCGCAAACGATTTTACCAAGGCAGATAATGATGGTAGAGAGAAAGGTTATGGTGGCAAAAGGATTGCTGAAGAATGCCGAGTCTCCACGTGAGAAGGAGCGGGACAGAATGCCAAGAATGCCGAGTGTAGACCACCAGAGTGAGGCATACACGCACTAGAGGAGCGCAGATTAGCAAGTGAAACGCTAATGCGCAGGTAAAACGCTCAGATGTAGATGTGACAGTCAGAGGATATTCCTCTTTGTAGTAGCAAGGGTTGGTCTTCTCACAACAAATGAATGGAAAAACAGTAACGACCTCTATTCTAATAAATGATGAGAAGGCCACACATCATGGCTCTGATACCATGTTAAACACACACATGGTGGAGGAGAAGGTAAACGCACACATAGAAAGATAAGCATGAGTTATTCATATTATTCACCATAGATGTCTATTTATGTTACATTGGTGTGACCCTTGGATTCATCTTCCAAGGTCACTTGGACTCCTTTGTGACTGTTCGCCTTCCACACCTACCCATAGAGGATTAGGTGTCCAACATTTTCAATTACAGAGATCATCGCAAATTTACTTTAGCTTGTCCGCACTTATTTTAGATTGTACACACTTCTATTTTTGAGAGATCCGCACTTGCTTTCATTTTCTGTACCACGTCTGAAATATACGCATCGTTGTTTTTTCAACTGAACCGCAGTATCTTCATATATATATATAGATATACATAACACTTTTTTTATTGGCAGGCCAACCATATATCTCGTATGAGGGCCGAAGTCTCCATAAAGTATATAGGTCGACTTGTAGTGCACTAATCCCAGCGTTCATGAGGGCATCATGAGTATCTTCCGGAAGCCATTTCTTCAAGGTATCATGACAAAGTTCATAACAAGGTCTGGAGCATATATCTCTTTATTTACTAGACACTTAATTACACAATGTAACTAGAAGACAACCCTAATAGACATCAAGAAGAAGTCTATAAAATCTTGCTCATAAAACCCATGAAGCAAGTACAACTAAAAATACATTTTATTATCTTCGTCTTCTTCTTTACATAATTACACAGTCAATATGAATACACAGTCAATATGAACACCGACCTAGTTACACTTTTCAATACTCCCTCTTAACTAGGGAGGTATTCATACAGGTACATGGTCACTTTCAAACTGAAGAATCTCATAAGAAGAATCGGATTGGTAATCGCATCTGTATAGCATCATATCAACCAGCATTGCCCTAGTGCAAGGCCTTGACTAACAGCCCCATCTCTCAACGAGACAATGGGCTACAATGCTGGCGAGACACATGACTTATAGACACCATTGTTATTGTCTCTCCAAGGTACATACTCCACTCGGATGTTCCCAAAGTATAACCTTCTTGGACTATTCTTCTCTTGGGTAGCTAGCCCTCAAAGAATATCGGTCCTTGACTTCTCTCATCTTGAATGCCCTAATACATCCTCAAAGAGTATCGAATGCTAGATGATTACCCAATCCTCCATTCTGTCTTCTCAAGTGAAGATCAGAATGATGTGTCTATCTCTCCCTCTTAACCAGGGAGGACCTATTCCACAAGGGAATGTACTCATTCCTATACAAGGAATGTACCTAAGCTCATTCTTAGGAATTACCAAGTTTCTTCCATGTAAGAAACTTATCATCAGGCTCTCTCTCAACCAGGGACCTCCAGCAGTAATGGTGAAACACCCAGCTGCTCATGAAGAATTCCTGTCCTCGATTTCATGATTTTCGATATTGAGGAATCTTCAACTTTTAGCTTCATAGGGCATAGATCATCCATCAATTTCATCCTAAGTCATGTCAGCTATCAGAAAGTGATTCATTAGACTTCCTTATCTGGTCCACAGTTATGCCATGCTGCTTTCCTTCGAATCATCCCCAAGGATCATACATCCTTTCTTATGATTAGCAACCCTACACAAATTCATCCAGATAAACATATACATATGAAATTTTAGAACAAAATTTACCTTAGTGATGATCTTTTACCATGACATCTTCCTGTAGGCATCGACATCCTTCATACAGATTGACACATCTCCTAATGATATGTTTTGTCAAGGGTCTTCTTATTTACCAGACTTCTGTCAAAGTCTACATATCCTCCCAGGAGATCTCCTAGTCACATCTTCTTGGCTTTCGGATGATAACTGCCTCTTGACATGGTTGCATTTCATGATCTCTTCCTTTCTACACATTCTCCATTCCCAGGAACTTACAACCTTTCTATTTTCTCATTCATATACAACCACCTCATATTCCATGAGGACATATTATGTTGTTTTGATCTGTTCGTGCATTGAGAGATACTCCTCCATATATCATACTTCTAAATACAGAAGTTCATTACCTGCAACCATATGACTTCATAGCATCCAATGTTAGCATATAAATATATACATACCTCATACCCTTTTCCCTTGAGTCATCCTGTAGCAATTTCTCAAGAATGAACAACTTCATTCTCTTGGCTTGCTCCAGCAATATGTCATCACATCCAAGAAATATATTTCCATGATGACCCTTGCTCTTGATGACTGCTTTCCATTAGTAATGTTATCACAGAGGTTTTTCCGAAGCTTGATTCACCAGGAGCTCCTACCATGCTTTTATCAGGATGCTACACTGCTTCCTATCATATAACCAACATAAATTACTTAAAGGAGAATATGATCTCAATCGTAGTGGAGATCCCTTGCTTCTTCTTTCTTCTCAGATTCTTTCCTCATTTCAGAGACATGGGCTTCTTCCCTATTTCTCTTGTCCTTTTTCAGATTAAGGACAATTTCTATTTTAATGCCCAAGTTCATCATATCCAAGGCATCATGCTTTGTCCACATTTCTTCTTTCAAAACTTACCGAATCTTTCTTTCTTCCTGGACATGGCTGCAAAGGCTTGATTCCTTCACTTGATCCCGTAATAGCTTTGGCTTTCAATCTTGTTTCCTCTATTTACATAGAGACCCTAAGTCGTGGAATGGTGTGACTTCTATCTTCCCATATAATTGTGAAGTGAGATTTCCCCACTCTTCTCATAGAGCTTTTAGCACCACTATAGTCTTCTCCTTGTTCCTGTAGTTGATCAGAGAGATTGCTTCTCCTACAGTACTCACAGAGAAGAGCTCCACTAATTTCTTATATACTCCTTTTGATTATTTTAGATTTGGTATATCGGAGATGACAAAGTCTTTTATGGATTCTATAAGAATCCTTTGGGCTCTTATATCTCCCTTCATGAATTTGCATGAGTTCATTGTCCTTGTCTTCTATGGAAAGTTTGAAACCCCAAACAATTTGTTTCTTTCTTTTCAAAGGAGACATTTTAAATGATTCATATAAAGTCATAGATATACTTACTTGAGTAGATGTTTTTCTTCAGCTTGATTACTTTGAAGATGGTTGAAGCTTCCTTTGAATGGTTTTTCTTCCAAATTAAGAGTCCTTCAATGAAGGAGATTGCTCCTTTTATAATGTCAAAGCTTTTAGATCTTGCTTCCCTTTTGATGGTGATTGATGAGGATGTTCTGCTGCTTCCTTGAAAGATCAAGGATGATAGGTAAATTGCCTTGAAGCTTTTGATGGAAATACTTTGAGATGGAAATGAACTGCTGGCACATTTAAGATGGTACTATAATATTGCTTTTAGTGCCAAACTGTCTTATTTCTTTCATTGTGGAAAACTGACCTTTATTCTAATCAAATCCTTGCTTTGTATACTGTGATTCAATGTTGTTCATTAATACTAAGATCCTAACTATTGTGTAGACTTCCTTCTTTGGTTTTGATTCTTCAATATTTCACCTTGCTTTGATGCCTTCCATGAAATCTGATCCTTGAGTGTATATATCCCCTTTCTAGCACCTTAGCTCTGATACCATGTTGAGAATTTGGAGGACTGGAGATTAATTCAAATTCTCTTCTTGATAATTACTTGTGAGCTTACTTGAGTTACTTATATCTTCTTTTCTTTATCTTATTTAGTCTTTCATCAAGTCAATTATCAAAATACACAAGACACAAGAATTAGACTCCAATGCTGATCTCTCCTTTCTTCATCAAAGTGCACTGACTTCAGATTACATAGAGACTTTGCTCCTCATATATCACAACCTCTATTCAGCATATATGAGACATTCTGCATATATCACAACATATATCAAAACTGTCCTCATAGCGTCTTCACACAGGTCCGCACTTCAACATATTTTGACACTGCTGTGGCTCCGTATCTGATCTAGACTTCATCATTCTGATATCCGCACCTCCTTTTATCCTATAGCCCGCAGATACTAACCTAGTTATGAAATCCGCATATCTTCCTTCATGCTAACCTGAGTTTGCTGCTTCAGAACATTATATAACATATTCATACTTTAACCTGGAAACACTGTCAATAACTCACACCTTTTCAGACTTTATTACGTTGTAAAATATTACTTAGAATTGCGCATTTATCTTTAGATTTGACCACAACTACAATTTACTAATATGTACTTTATGAGTTACTATGAAAACGTAGAAGAAATACGCACTGTATTACTAAGGAAAAACTCGCACTTCATCACAAATATAATTTGTATTAGATCACTGATAAATCCTGTTTTTCAATTACAGAGATCATCGCAAATTTACTTCAGCTTGTCCGCACTTCTTTTAGATTGTACACACTTCTATTTATGAGAGATCCGCACTTGCTTTCATTTTCTGTACCACGTCTGAAATATACGCATTGTTGTTTTTTTCAACTGAACCGCAGTATCTTCATATATATATACATAGCACTTTTTCTGTTGGCAGGCCGACCATACATCTTGTATGAGGGCCAACTTCTCCATAAAGTATATAGGCCGACTTGTAGTGCACTAATCCTAGTGTTTATGAGGGCATCATGAGTATCTTCCGGAAGCCATTTCTTCAAGGTATCATGACAAAGTTCATAACAAGGTCTGGAGCATATATCTCTTTATTTACTAGACACTTAGTTACACATGTAACTAGAAGACAACCCTAATAAGCATCAAGAAGAAGTCTATAAAATCTTGCTCATGAAACCCATGAAGCAAGTACAACCAAATTTTATTATCTTTGTCTTCTTTTTTACATAATTACACAGTCAATATGAACGCCGACCTAGTTACACTTTTCAACAGAATAGGTCCTCCCTGGTTGAGAGGGAGAGATAGACACATCATTCTGGTCTTCACTTGGGAAGACAGAATGGAGGATTGGGTAATCATCTGGCATTTGATACTCTTTGAGAATGTTTTAGGGCATTCAAGATAAGAGCAGTCGGGGATTGATATTCTTTGAGGGCTAGCTACCCAAGAGAAGAATAGTCCAAGAAGGTCATACTTTGGGAACACCTGGGTGGAGTATGTACCTTGGAGAGACAATGACGATGGTGTCTATAAGTCATGTGTCTCGCCAACATTGTAGCCCATTGTTTCGTTGAGAGATGGGGCTGTTAGTCAAGGCCTTGCATTAAGACAATGCTGGTTGATATGATGCTATGCAAATGCGATTACCAATCCGATTCTTCTTATGAGATCCTTCAGTTTGAAAGTGACCATGTACCTGTATGAATACCTCCCTAGTTAAGAGGGAGTGTTGAAAAATGTAACTAGGTCGGTTTTCATATTAACTATGTAATTATGGATATGGATTTATGTAAAAACAAAAGAGAAAGATAACAAAATGAATTTTGTACTTGCTTCATGGGTTTCATGAGCAAGAGTTTATTATAGGTTAGTAGACTTCTTCTTGATGTTTATCTAGGTTTTTGTCTTATGGTTATTAGAGTCATGTATGTGAAGTACATAGTCTGCAAGAGAATGCTTCAAGACCTTGTCAAAGAAGCTATGGAAGAATGGCTTGGATTCCCACTTAAATCAACGCTAGAAAATGCACCATCAAGTCGGCCTAAAATATTGAATGTAAATTTGGCCTCACAAGCAAGAGATATGGTTGGCCTCAAATCAATGAACCTATTCCTATATATATATACCTATTCTGCGGATTATAAGAAAACACAGATTTTGGACACCTCTCAGTTTGGCGGATGTATAACAACATATATCACAGATACTTTTGATGATACCTAACTGTGTATGATATCTTCATTTAAGTTTTGCGTATATAAGTACATAGGTTATTACAGACTTATCTCTAAACTACAATACGAAAAAGGGACAACAAGAAAAGCGTATCTGTCTGAGTTAAAAGTGCGTATAAACTATAGGAAGAAGTGCATATGTTCTGTGTTAATAAAGCGTGGTAAAGTCGTGAAATACATGCAAAGACAGGGCAACGTTGAAACCAGATTAAAATGATATGTTAGGGTGCGGATTAAAGTGCTAGAGTAGACTGAGTTACAGTGTTGTTAAGGGCTGTGTTCTGCTACGTTCAAGTGTGGATGAAGGAGATGGAAAAAGATTGTGTTCAGGTGCGGACTAGTGTGCTGGAGTAGACTGAATTACAGTGCAGATAAAAGCTGCATTCTGCTACGTCCAAGTGCAAATGAAGGAGCTGGAAAAAGACTGCGGATTAAGGTGCTGAGTTAAAGTGTGAATAAGGGCTGCGTTCAGTTATGTTAAGGTGCGAAATGCATCACAGAGTTAAAGTATGGTGTGAAATATAGAATATATTTAAGGACTGCTATTAAGTGAAAAAGGAGACTTTGTTGAACTAAGGACTGCGTTAAGCTAAGAATTGTTCTTTATAACACAAGTAGACAATCAGCAAAGCTAAAGGTACAAAGGAAGAAGAAGAATACAAGTAGAGACTGAGTTCTCTAGTGTAGAACAGAGCAGATCATTGAAGAAGAGAAGAATCAAGTTTGTAAGGGCAGTGACAAGATCTTGGAGACATTCCTAAGTCTAAGGTTTGAGTCTGGGTCATGGTAATTGTCTTTTAAAGATCTATAAGAAGAATTCTTTGCGGGTTTTCCTCTCCAAGAGGGAGAGGTTTTTGCCCTAGCTCTAGAAGCCTAATTTTGTGTCGTGCATTTTGATAATTAACTTGATGAAATACCAACTAAGCTAAAGAAAGAAAGACATAATTATCTCAAGCAGATTCACAAGTAATTATCAAGTAGAGAATTTGTAATAATCTCTAGCCCTCCAAATTCTCAACATGTTGTCACCTCGAAATGACTCTACAAGATCAAACATGGAGCCGATGGAAGTGCTGAAAAGCTGAGGGTCTGGTGAATCCAGATACTCTAACTCCCATGACCTCTTGAAAGCTTTCTCCTCCTTGAACTTCACATCCTACCTAACAACAACTTTCCTCTTCACAGGAATGTAAATCAGATAAGCTTTCGAGGTCTCACTATAACCCACAAAGATACCCTTGTCTGCAGTGGGCTCTAGCTTGGTCCTCTTCTCCTTGGAAACATAGGGGTATGTAATGCACCCAAAGATACGAAAGTGACCAACATTAGGCTTCTTCCTAGGAAAAGCCTCCTCCAGAGTCACATTGCCCAAGGCATGATGTGGACTCCTGTTCTGCAAGTACACAACAGTGTTGCAGGCCTCTGCCCACAAAAACAAAGGTAACCCCTGATCATGAAGCATGGTTTTGGAAACCCCTACGATGGATTTTTTCTTCCTCTTTGCAACCCCATTCTGCTGGAGGTTGTAAGGCACTGTGAACTCCCTCTTGATGCATGCCTCCGCACAAAAATCAACAAACTCACCAAGGGTATACTCCCCTCCATTGTCCGATCTGAGGACCTTGATATTTCGACCTGTCTGGGTCTCCATAAGAGCTTTGAACTCTTGAAACCTCTTGAAGACCTCACTGTTGGTCTTCAAGAAATAAATCCAGGTCTTCCTGGAGTGATCATCAATGAATAACACATAATACTCATAGCCACTCAAGGATACATGAGACATCCGACCACTCACATCGGTATGAATCAAGTCAAGAGTCCTTGTCGCTCTGCTGTCACTACTGGGAAAAGGGGATTTGGCAAACTTCCCCATAGCACATCCTCTACACACATCAAGGTGATCAGAACTGAAATCTGGCACACCAGTGGTGATCTCCCGCAATGTACTGAAGGCCCCATGATACATGTGCCCCATCCTGCGGTGCCAAATCTCACACAAATCTGAACTGCTAGATCTATTGTCGGTACAACAAAAATGTTATTGCTTGCCGCCTACACCTACCTATAGTTAGCGGGAAAAGCCTTTAACCCCACAAGGTGTGGTTGGTGGCAAGGAACTCAGAGAAGGGGTTGTCACCTATTCCCGACTCTCTCTGTTTAAACTATCTCCTAGGTTAGCTATGGGGGGTGGTCCTTAAATGGAAAACTAAGTTAAAAGATGTGAGTTTCTAGGAGAGTTGTTAGAGTTAAATAGATTACTTCTTAAGATTCATGAGCATTTATGAGCAACTTTGAAATAATGACAAACCATTTAACTAGTGCCTTTACAAATAACATGCTCAAAAGTAAAATAAATGCTCAAAGAGATGAGAACACAGTAATCCTGAAATGGAAACAAAAAGACTATTAGCACAATATATCAGAAATGCTCTCAAGATAAAAAGATTTATGAATCAAAGCATGAGAAACTATCTTGCTCATAAGGAAACATTTAGTGTTCTACTTTTGGAAAATGTAAATGAGATGATAGAAAAACTCAAATGTTAGACCAAGATCACGACATGCAATTAAATTTGCAACACCAAATAAGGGTATTTGCCAATGAAACAAGATATATCAATTATTCATAAGCATAATGATCATTAAAATGACGACATGCAATGAAGTTGCAAAAGTAAAAGCAAATTTCCAAGTATCATAGAATTAAACTTGTTGCAAAATTTAAGGAATTAAAATGCTTGCATCCAAAGTGCTTCTTGAGATAATATTTGCATGTGAATCTTTAAACCATCAAGATAACAAAAAATTTGGGAACTTTGCAAGTAAATGTGATGAGATAGTGCTCTTGGTTTATTTTATTAATTAGTTCTAAAGCAAGGTTACAATTGAACTCTAATCCTCAGACCTCACCCTCGCCCAAATGTTTGGATCTCACAGTGAGGAGTCCATAGAGGTAGAGGGTCCCTAAAACGTCTATTCAACCAACTTAAGTTGGAGGTAAATTTTAGAGATGCAAGTCTAGTATGAAAAGTGAAATGCCTAAATGATATGAAAGTGAGTTTGCAAGTGCTATGTAAAAGATGGAGATGTTTCAATTAATATGCTTCATAGTTAGAACAACAACTCAAGTTGTCATAAATTGAAAGTGTTATGCTTCTTTACTTGTAGTATATTGTGAAACTTATTCAAATGAGAAATAGATCACAAAAAATAAGTTAGTGATGGCAAATGAGATTGCAAATTAAGAAATTAACGGACTATGCGATTTGTGTTACTTCCCAATTAGAGCATGCATATGTGATGTGAAAGAAAACGGAAATGTCAAAACCACTAAGTCAATCCATCTACAAATTCTCTCTTTTAAAATGGAGAGATAGGGATGCCAAAGGGTAAAACCCACGCTCCCACAACAAAAACCAATTTTTTTATTAAATTTACAAGAATGAAATGACCATGAGGCCTTTTCTCAACCAAGGAAAGTCTTTACAAATAAAAATTGAGACCATAGACTTTTCCTTGGTGAGAAATTCTAAGAACTCAAAATAAATTCAGACTTTACAATAGGAGAAGAGAAGCTAAGCCTCTTCTATGCCCACAACCAAAGAAGAGAGAGTTATCTTCCTCATTTGAAATTCAACCCAAAGGTCCTGCAACAACTTGTTAGTAATTTCCTGTAGTTGTCCACTCAAGCTGTCACAAGAAAAAGTTCGGAAAGAGGACTACAAAACCAATCAGATATTAGATAGATAAAATTACAAAATATTGCACAACAATTTACAAAGGGTTAAGCCAAAGAGTTCGAGTAAACTCTCCTCTTTGCTTAGTCATCTTCAAGCTCTTAGATAGCAAATGAAAGCAATGAAGTATAATGTTTTAAAAGATATTCAAATTTAGAAGTATTCAGCTTGTATACAAGCTATGTCCCAAAACCCCTGCAAAACCACTTTGTAAGATAAGACTATGAATGTTCAAAGAAAAAATGAGAGCTCCTTTGAGAATGTATCAAGAGTGGGTTGGTCTCTCCAAGGACTTCACCCAACACTTGATTCTTTGATTCCAACAAGATGTTCCCTCTACAAAACTTCAAACAAGAATTAGTTCCATATAGATCTAACAATAAACAATGATAAGAAACTCTAGAGATTTATTTGAAACCAACTAGAGCATTCTATACCTAGAGCATACTCCTAAATCAAATGTCAATGTAAGATAGCTCTACATTAACAAATTTACAAGAGCATATGGAAACAAATTAGATCAAAGCATGAGTAAAAGGAATTATACCAATGATAAAAAATTCATCACACTCCAAAAGGAGGAACACCTCATGAATGAAACCCCAAAGTCTTTATTGATATTTCTAAAAGTGTACAAGGCAGCAGCGCTTCCGCAAGCACAATAGCTAGTAAACAATGATTCAATATGAGAGCCCATGGCTCCATTATATAGAAAGTTGGGAACAAATCCCAATGAAGAACCATATGCCAAGTGGTGAGAGGGAGGAGATCTCAAGACAAATTCGAATTTGGTAAGTGGAGCTCCAATGCCAAGTGTAAAAATCGAATTCTGGCAAGTGGACATCATTTTCTTCTTCCCTTATGTGCCAAATTCGAATTTTATGATGGAATGACGTGTATATGGTTGGTAACCCATGTGGAGACAATTTCCCACAAAAATCTCCACCAAATATTCTCCCAAATTCTCCCAAATATGCACTAACTTCACAAATTCGAATTTCCAAGTAAGCAACTCTCATTTAATGCCAGAAATTCAATTTTGTTTGAGCACATGTCTTTTCCTTGATTTTAGGAGTCCATATCACCTTGGGACTTCACTTTAACTCCTCCATAATTTTCCACCTCATTTCCACCTCATTTAGCATGTGTGGATATTTATTTTTCTCCATTTATTTAATTTCTGGCTTAATTAATTGCCAGATTTCCCACTAAACTTAGGAAAAGTGGGTTTTGAGGGTTCAAAACACATTTTTAACTCCTCAAAGTGTGTCATAGTAGAAAGTTGAGCGTGAGAGGTGTAATTTTGATTACTCATACCCCATACAACTTCTCTAGACAACACTTATTACAATTCAATTACAATTTTTATTGCAATTTTCGACTTGCGGGAAATCTAAAAAATTAAAAAATCACTACTTAGACCTAACCAAATTCCACGAAATTTTTTGTGTGATCTAGTATGGTAATATACATTGACTCTAGACATTAGGAGTCACCCAAGGCCTCACCATCAAGCCGTACTCCGGCTTTGGGGTAAAATTGAAGGAAAAAACTCAATTAATTATTAACTCCTAGTAGGAAGATGATAATTAACCAAGTAAAAAAAACTTCCCAGAGTAATACTGACTTGTTGGCAAGGTCCCAGGCTACCTAGGCTTGTTACAGACTCAATACTGACTCAAAACTCATTATTACTAGCATCACTTATTACAATTCCTCGTAGGGCATGGAATCTGGGTACAAGAGAAAATGATAAGAAGTAGAAGTAGAGTTTAAAAACTCTGTTGAACTGATGATATCTGATGGTACAAATGTCTTCTGGTTCATCCTTGGGCATGGAGTCTTCTCATTATCATCAAGTGCCACTCCAGTGGTCAACACTACTCAATGCCATTAGGGGCTGGAATGAAAACTTGTACACCTTAGCATGGCGCACACCAATCACTCTAGCTGAAGAAGTTGGAGTTCCCCTAGGATATATAAGCACCTTCCCTCTCCTGAACAACACCTCATACCCTCTGTCCTCCAATGATGAGACGGATATCAGGTTCTTCTGCATTCCATGCACATATAGAACATTTGACACTTTCAAGGGAGGTTTGGGTTCCCTATCAAATGTCAATGTCCCCACACCAACTACTCTAAATGCTGTCACCACTGAGTACTACCTCAATATCAGTGCCACTCTCCGAATCTCTGAGAAGTACTCCCGGACTCTTGTCATATGACGAGAAGCCCCACTATCAACATACCAAATATCAGAAGATGCTCCACTAGTGGAGGGAAGTGCACGCTCCCTCTAAACCTATATGGCAGGTGATCCTGCACTAGTGGCCTCACAAGCTATGAACCCAAAATCCCGATCAAATCTCTCCGAGAAGCCCTTTATCTCTGCAGAAGCTGCCATGGTCTTGTCCTTTCCCTTCTTGTTCTTCTTCTCCAGACGCACAAGTGGATAATGTCCCAACTTCTGACAATTCCAACATTTGACTTTGGAATAGTCGTTCTCCTTGTTTTGTTGCTTACCTTTACCTTTGCCTTTGCCTCCACCTCCACTTGTGGAAGCTTGCTTCTTTCCTTTGCCCTTCTTGCCTTTTGCTAACAATGTTACATTGTCATCCTCCTCCACTTGTTTGGCTGCCCCATGATGGTTCTTTCTGATCTCATTTTGAGTGCAATCATCCCACAACCTCTCCCATTTGGGAAGGTTTTCCCGTGCAACAATGCCATCCACAAAACTCTCCCAAGTCTTAGGAAGACCATTCAAGGCTATTCTCACCAACTCAGTGGGTGCTATGGTCTCTCCAATGGCTTCCAACTCATCTCTCACAAAGGTGATCTTTGTGAGGTATGCTGTAGCACTATCAGTCTTAGCCATTTTAGTGGCCTTCAGCTTCCCCCTTAGGACCATTTTCCTGTTTTCATTTGAGCTCTGGTAAAGACTGGTCAAGGCTGTCCACATTTCATGTGCATAAGTCTTTCCTCTCACATGAGGAATGACATGATCTTTAACTCCATCCAAAATCAGTCTTTTTGCCTTAGCATTCTTCTTGTTAAACTCTGCCAACTGTACAGGGTCAGCAGGTACTACTACTGGGTGCTGTGTGGTATGTACCATAATGCCCCAGACTTCTGCTTCCTCAAATATGCTCTGGATTCTCTCCCTCCATGCACTGTAGTTTCTCGGCCCATCCAACCTGTCCTCAACTCTCAAGCCTAAAGACATGCTTGCTGTCCTAACAAACTGAAGTTTTCAAATCTGTGGTAAAGGTTCAGTTTTCCGTGTAAAAATCAACTTGCTGTGATTTTCACTTTGCTGTCCCAAACTGCACTTTTTAGCCAACCAAGCTCTGATACCATTTAGAAATTTGAAGAAATTTCAACCCCCACTCTGGAATTTCAACCCCCACTCTGGTTATCAGTTTTCCTTATCAATCCATGCACATAGTTTTAAATTTGAACATGACATAAATACTAAAATCTAAAAATGACTGAATTTTCTGAAAACACAAATTTGGAGATTTTTGCAGTTGCTGAAATTCCAGAAATAAAACATAGGAAAATAATGATAGCCACACACAGAAAATAACATAGTGATTTTTGGTCAATGTGACCCTGGAAAAACCCCTTACAACTCTTGGGGAAAACCAGTTTGAGAGCTCTTCTTTGTTTCTGAAAATGCTGTTATAGAGAAATTGAAAAACACAGTGAAAATTCCAGCAACCAAAATATACAACTTATCTCGATTTCCGTGCTTGCACTCTGCCTCAGAAAACGTGCCAACAGCAAAACATTCAAAATAGAAATTTTACAGCAAGAGATACCAGCATTAAATGTTGTACGGTCTCCTCGAAATTTGTGCCCAGAAATTTCGTATTGCTGTATGGAATTTACAGCTGCCTTTTCATCCTCGAAATCCATGACCACTCAGCCTCGGAATGCGTGTTGCTTACTGCTGTTTCTTCCCCTTGAAATCTGCGCTATACGGACCTCGAAATTGGTGCCCACTGATGCTGTACGGAATTTGCCTCAGAATGTGTGCCAATAAATGCTGTACGGATTTGCTGCCTTGAAAAGCGTGCAACCTCCAGCTATTGTACGGACTGCTGAAATGTCTCCCTCCAACTTCTCACCACTCAGAAATTTTCTCCTTGCTCTCCTCTCTTTCTCTCAATAGCTCATGAAAGACTGAAGTGATTTTTTGCTCTTCTCCTCTCCTTTTACTCTAAGTGATCTTTTGGGTAACCCTAAGATCTAATGGCTGAGATTTATTTAGATCAAGGGATGACAATAATGTGCATTTAATTCTCACTTTCTATTTTTTAACTCACCCACTTAAATAAAGACCCACTTAGCCTTTTATTTCCATAGTCACTTTTTCACTTTCTAATTTTTCATTGACTATATAAAGTCACTTAAAAATTAGATTGTAACTTTACCACTTATAAAGTCACTTTTTAAATAAATTGACTTTACCACTTATAAAGTCACTTTAGGAGAAAAGTACAAATAAATTTGGACACTTTTCCCTAGGCCAAAGATCAAAGCCTTAGGGAACCACTGGTCCTCTGGTACCCAAATTTTAACAAGAAACAATAAGTTCAACAACAAAGGAAAGAGAAAGACTCCCTCTACTCGAAATGGAAATGGTCAACCATTCAAGAAGTCAAGGAACTCCAGGTATGATGAATCTAATGTTGTTGATAACAAGAAAAATGAATTTATTCTTATATCTGCCCTCTCTGAAGCATCTCCTCTTGTCACCCTGGAAAATTGGTTGATTGATAGTGGTGTCTCAAGGCACTTCACTGGATACAAAGAGGCCCTATCACATTTGATTGAAAAGGAAACTAATTTGGAGATCGTGCTTGGAGACAATGCCACCTATCCCATGAAAGGGACAGGGACTGTGATTCTTCATCTAAATCAAAGTCAAGTCCTTCATCTACAAGATGTGCTATATGTGCTTGACTTGAAGAAGAATTTGGTGTCTATTTCGGCGATGGAAGATAAAGGATTCAATGTGGCATTCATTGATGGAAAGGTATGCATTTGGAAGAGGAATTTCAAAGAAGCATTCACTCTTGGTTTCAGGGTCGATACACTTTATCAGGTTGGAGGAAGTCAGTTGGGAGCTATGACATGTAACACAACTCTACAATCCGAACTATGGCATTAGAGGTTTTCACACCTTCATTATAAGGCTCTTCCCGAAGCAAGAAAGGTGGTCATAAGTATGATCGATTTCAAAGTTGATCGTGAAGATGTATGTCAGGGTTGTGCCGAAGGAAAACATACAAGGGGACCATTCCCCTCAAGTGACACCAAGACTTCTGACGTTCTACAATTGATTAATTCTGATCTATCTGATATGTTGCTCGTAACATCCTTGGGAGGATGCTTATATTATGTCACTTTTATAGATGACTTCTCTCGCAAGACATGGATATACTTCTTGAAGAAAAAGGACAAAGTATTCAAATGATTCTGTACCTTCAAGGCCTTGGTCGAAAATCAAACTAGGAAGAAGATCAAAATTTTGAGGACCAATAACGGAACCGAATATGATTCAAATGAGTTCATTGACTATTACAAGAAAGTTGGCATTAAGAAGGAGACCACTACTCCATATACTCTCGAACAAAATGGAGTTGCCGAAAGAAAGAATTGTAAGGTTCCATACACAGAAATTTAATTTAAAACAAATATTAATCTAAGTATATATTCAGCAGTGATGTATTTCAATGAAAATCAGTAGTGAAATTTAATTGAGAAACAATTATATACATAAAAGAAATACCTGGAACGCAATTGATGATTTTAATGGTGGCTCTCTCCTGTGATGCTGTGGACAGTTGAACAGTTCACCGAAACAATTAAGTCCTCCCAGCCAATCCGGGAACAATCCCAGACCCAGAGGATGTCTCCTCTGCCCCCGTGCCCATATTTCCAAGAAGAACAGAGACTCCTCGTCAGTACAAATTCTTTCCTCTCATCATATCATTTGGTAATCAGCCCCAAGTTCCCCCCTGCCTCCTTCGAATCAGCTTCCTTATATAAAATTTTTTTCCCACCGCCATTCAACCTACCCCCACCGCCTCTTCTCCATCAAGATAAGGTCCTCTTAAAGGATGGTACGATTGTCATTTAAGGAGATGTCAGTGGCATTAAAGAGGAGGTGTGATCTTTTTGGTTATCCAATCTGTTTAGGAGTATACGGCTTGACTTTAGAGTATATTTATGAAGGCTTATGTTATAATATTTAACTCAACTTTGTGTATATTACTATATATATATATTTTAATTAATTAAAATTTTATTTTCTTTTCATTATTCCTTTTTATATACTTTGTACTAAATCGATATGAATTTTAATCTGAAACCTTAACATTAATTTCTAACTTAGGTAAGCTTGATATTAGTAGTTAGGTGTACTAGTGCGATGTGTGCGAGATAGGCAAGTGTAGCTATCAAATGTCTATACCGTACACATGCTAATATCATTGTGTATAACTCGGGAATGGGTTGTTACATACTTCCTCCCTTCAAAAAACTTCGTCCCAAAGTTCAGGGTTTCATATATTCATATCAACATTGTTTTTTTTTTTTTGTTGGATTAGGGTGATTGTAGAATGCTTGAAATTTTAAGATTTGTATTTCTGTTTGAATAAATATGTATTGGTAATTTAATTGTTACTTCCCATCTCATCCGAATCTTCAAACTATTCTAAAATCATCCTATCCTTCTTAATCTCTTCCACTCCCATTCTATCCATCCTCTACAGGAATATGCCATGGCATCAGTTTTACTGATCCATTCATAGACCTCAAATGATATCAGCGTCGATTACATTGACTTGACATGCTTGTAGGCATCCGGCAGTCATCATCACACGTCTAGGGGAGCGTGACTCGCACAGTCCTCCCATGACTCCAGGTATTGGAGGATAAATAGTGGGCAACACCTCCACTCCTCCCAGTAGGACCAGGGTCAACACCCTATCGTGGGATCTCGGGGAGTCTCGGCTGTTCTTGGAAATCTGTCATCACGTAGATTGCTTCGGTAATCTGTTTTTCTGCATGATACTCACTAGTATATAATCTGCAATGTAAACACTCGTACACATATTACAGCTTATGCATCTATATTGTTCATAACCAATTGTTACCCATATAACAACCTCTACATATTCAAAATACTTTGATATGTATGGTATCAATCCTAGAACTTATATATAAAAAAAAAAAAATTGTTCACATAGGTATCAATATGTGCAATAAAATTTCTCATTTCAGATGCTGCTTTTGTTTAGTTCATTCATGTTTTATTTATGATGCATTGCTTTAACCATTTTCAATCTGTATACCCATATGTTTCATTTTTCATATTCATAATGTAGTTACTCTTTTATTTCCTTTCCTTGAATCACATTTGAAATGCAATGAAATAAATTGATAGATATTTTCATCTATAATGTCTAATCTATGATTTCACATTCTTGCAATGTTAATTTAAATGACATATGGCATATCGGTGTCCATCAACCAGTAAATTTTAAACAAACAACATATATTCTGTATCAGTAGAGTGAAGTAGCATTCTAGCTTTATGGGTATCCATGTACCAACAAAGTAAAAACTCATCTTTACATAGTGTTTCAAAATGTCAAGTATCAAAATAGAGCAGTCATATACATAAAAGTTTTCAGTTCTCAAAATTTAGCATAAGCAGGGGTAATCCTGGCAGAAAGTCTCAGCATCTTCCCAAGTCGCTGATCCAGGGCTATACTTGTCCCACTGGACTTTCACTTGGTCTATCTGGCGGTTCCTGAGCTGTCGAACCCTACGTTCTAGAATACGTAATGGTTCGACCGCTAGGGTTCCCTCGTCCGATACTTGCAGTTCCTTCCATTGAAGGTTATGAGATTTATCAGCAACATAGTGTCGTAAGGCAGATACATGAAATACATTATGAATTTTGTGCAGGTAGGGTGGCAGTGCAAGACGATAAGCGACTGGTCCAACTTTTTCCAGGACTTCAAACGGTCCGATAAACCGGGGGGATAATTTTGTCCCCCTCCCAAACCGAATGGTGCTCTTATTTGGTCTGATTCGGATGAAAACCTGATCTCCTACCACATAGCTTCTATCTGTCCTGTGAGTGTCCGCATAACTTTTCTGTCTTCTAACCGTTGTCTAATCAATTTTACCTGATCCTCCATCTCTTGGATCAAGTCTGGTCCGACGATTATTTGATCTTCTAACCTGTCCCACTCAACGACGTTCTGCAAGGTCTTCCGTATAAAGCTTCAAATGGCGGCATCCCGATTGAACTGTGATAGCTATTGTTGTAAGAAAATTCTACCAAAGGTAAGTACTTTTCCCAGCGTGACTGTTGGTCCATAACATACATTCTTAGCATATCCTCGAGTACTTGATTTACCCTTTCTGTCTGTCCATCGGTCTCAAGATGATAGGCAGTACTCAAATTTAACTGAGTTCCCAAGGCCGACTGCATACAATTCCATAACCTTGATGTGAATCGAGGATCTTTGTCGGATATAATTTTCTTAGGTACTCCATGAAATCTGATGATTTCATTTATGAATACCCGAGTTACATCAGCTACTTCATATGTATTTCTTACTGGGATGAAATGGGCGCTTTTTGTTAATTTATCCACCACAACCAGAATGGCATTATGCTTTTGTTGCGTAAGAGACAGCCCAACGATAAAATCCATAGAAATTATCTCCCATTTGGTCATAGTGATGTCATGAGGTTGTAAGAGACCTGCTGGGTGACGATGATCAACTTTCACCTGTTGACATTCAAGACACCTAGCGACAAATTGGACAATGTCGTTTTTCATGCCTGACCAGAAGAAGAGTCTCTTAGTGTCAGCATACATCTTCTTTACTCCAGGATGTGCACAATATACTGCTCGGTGTGCTTCCTTCAAGATGGTGTTTCGGAGATCTCTACTATCGGGTATATACATCCTTCCGTGAAATCGTAGAATTCCGTCCTCTTCCAAATCATACCCTTCGAACTTAGGTTCCTTCGAATGGTTGCTTTCGAGCCCCGACCTTATTTTTAAGTACCAACTATCTCTTACGAGATGTTCAAGCACTTGATTTCTCAAGTTCACCTTGATAGGTACGAGGGAGAATATTCGGGGTCTTTTACTTAAGGCATCCGCTACCACATTCTCCTTCCCTTTTATATATGAAATTGCAAAATCATATTCGCTTAGGAGTTCACTCCATCGTCTTTGTCTTGCATTCAAGTCTCTTTGGGTGAATAAATACTGCAAACTTTGGTGGTCACTTTTAAGCACAAAGTTTCTCCCCACCAAGTAATGTCTCCACATCTTTAAAGCTAAGACCACCGCGGCTAGCTCCAAATCATGCGTAGCATAAAGTTCTTCATGGGTTTTTTATTTTCTTGAAGCGTATGCTATTACGCCTCCTTCCTGCATTAATACGGCGCCTAATCCTTGCTTAGATGCGTCGGTACATACAGTAAAGTCTTTATCCATATCTGGTACTCACAAAATCGGTGCACTGGTCAATAATCGTTTAAGTTCAGAAAACGTTTATCACACTCTTCAATCCACTCATATTTAACACCTTTGCGTTGGAGGTTTGTGATTGGCTTTGCAATTTTGGAAAATCCCTCCACAAATCTTCGATAGTAACTTGCTAAACCCATAAAACTACGCACTTCATGTGCATTTTTAGGTATCGGCCACTCTTTGATTGTATTTACCTTTTCAGGATCTACGGAGATTCCTTCGCCTGATATGATATGACCTAAGTAATGGATCTCCTTCTGAAAGAAAGCGCATTTGGATAATTTTCCATATAACTTGTGCTCTCTGAGACAAGATAACACTATCCGAAGATGTTCTTCATGCTCCTTCTCATTCTTAGAGTAAATGAGAATATCGTCCAGGAAAACTTGTACAAATTTGTCGAGATATTTGCGGAGAACGCTATTCATAAGGTTCATGAAGACTACAGGTGCATTGGTCAACCCAAATGGCACCACAATGAATTCATAATGCCCGAAACGAGTTCGGAATGCAGTCTTAGAAACGTCGCTCTCGCTAATCCTGAGTTGATGATAACCTGATCGCAGATCGATCTTTGAAAATACTGTAGCTCCTTTCATTTGATCAAAAAGGTCGTCAATGCGAGGCATTGGATACCTATTCTTTACCGTGGCCCGGTTCAAATCTCGATAGTCCACACACAGTCGTAATGAACCATCTTTCTTCTTGACAAAGATTACAGGAGCACCCCATGGTGAAACACTGGGTCGAATGTGCCCTACATCTAACAGTTCTTTTAGCTGTATTTGCAACTCTTGAAGTTCCGGGGCAGTCATTCGGTAAGGAGTTTTAGATATAGGTTCCATACCAGGTTTCAATTCAATGGTGAGGTCTAGCTCTCTCCGAGGAGGCAATCCAGGTAGTTCCTTTGGAAAAACATCCAGAAATTCTGATAGAATCGGATACTGATCTAAGGAAGGCCCTTTTTCTTTGCTTACCATTTGAACAGCATACACTTGACAACCCTTCCTCAAGCACCGCTTCATCTGCATGGCTGAGATGAAACGCAAGGATACCTTTCTCTTAATACCTTGAATTTGGATTGTCTCACCCATATCATTTACGCAAAGTATTGTTTTCCCGGAACAATCTACCCATGCTCGATGAGATTCTAACCAATCCATTCCTATCACCAGGTCGTAAGTACCTAGGGCTGTGACATATACTTTTAGCTTGGTCAAACAGACTCCTAGATCAACTTTGCAATCCTCCACACTTAATTCTACCGATTGAAGGTCTCCTGAAGCCATTTCTACCTGTCTAAAATCGTCTTGTTTGCAGGCTGCCAACCCACATTTATTCAATGCATAAGATGAAATAAAACTATCAGTAGCTCCAGTGTCAAACAAGATTTTGAGTTTTATTCCATTGATTGTACCTGAAGATTCCACTACCGTTGATTGATGTGCTGCTTGGTTGTTGTTGACGACAGCATGGATTCTGTGATTGCTTTGAGCATCTGATGACGGTTCTTTTCCTGTCCGCCGCGAGTTCTCTAAACAATCCCGTCGAAGATGGGGTCCTCCACATCCCCAACGGTCCACTCGGGTTGGTCCTCTTTCGTTTCACTGAGAAAAACCCGACCAAGAACTCTGTCCCCTGGTGTTGCTTCCTCTCCCATTTCTTCCTCGATTACCAGTTCCTCGAGACCTCCACGCACTGTTGTTTGAAGACCCGGAAGCTATTGCGTTTATGGTCCTGGGAGCTCCTGCCCCCGCTCCTCTTGGGGTAAATCTGTTACCATAAGGAGGTGGTCTCGAGTTATTTCCTCGGAAGAAATTTCGGGGAGTCTTTCCTGTAAATGCCTGCGGTATCGATTCAGCTGGCCTGAAATCCCTTTTAATTCCCAAATGCTCTTCTGCATAACGAGCACATTCCACCGCTTCTGCCACCGTTGGTGGTTTCCACATTCTTACCATGGCTCGGATCCGAGGATTTAACCCAAATATGAAACGCTCGGCCTGGCGTTCATCCGTGTCTAGATAAGGAACATATTTTACAAGTTCCATGAACTTTATCTCGTATTCTTCCACGGTTTTACCCCCTTGGGTTAGAGTATGGAAGGCTCCAGCTTGCTGCTCTTGATAGAAAGGCGGTAAGTATTTCGCACGGAATCGGTCCACAAACAACTCCCAAGGAACGGTATCTGAAGTGAGATGCAGCTGTTTTTCCATATTCCCCCACCAAATCAGAGCATTCCCCCTGAGTTGGAATACAACGATCTTTGTTTTAGAAGTTGAAGAATATTCTCTTAATGCAAAGCATCTGATCATCCCTTCCAACCATGCTTCGGCATGCTCTCCAACTCGTCCTTCAGAGAATTCTGGGAGTTTAATCTTTTGCAGTTCCCGTGAAATATCTTCTCTGTGAGGTTTGTCATCAAAATCCCTCGGCCTTTCTGAATGTCTTTCTTCTGACTGACGTCGCTCCTCCTTGTTCCTGGTCGACTGTGACCCTTTCAAGGTTTCCATAATGGCTTCTAATGAGCTCATCACAGTAGTGAGATCGGGCAGAGCAACAGGTTCTTACGGCGATCTTGATGGTGGTGAAGGCGATGGTGAAGGTGGAGGTGGCGGCGCTGCCGCCTTTGGTATGTGTTAAACATGGTAATTTTTCCTGAAATACATATTAATAAATTCATGAGAAGAGGGTAAATTTTCAGACTGACAAAATATAATTTTCGTAAGATTTGAGCTGGCATACGGGTATAGTTCTTTTGCTATTTTACCTGCAGGCAGGTCTTACTGGTACCGAGGTCAAGGAGGGTGGCAACACGACCTCCTTGTCCTATGCAGGGTAATGTATGCTTACTAAATCTAGAGTGGAATGCAAGGTTTTCATCGATCAAAGTGTTAGTTTATAAACTTGTCTAGAATGTTTTATTCCTAGATGCAGCTATAGAAGGGCAATAAATGAGAGTTAAAGTACAATTTTCAAGTCTCTTTTTTTTGTATAAAATCAAACTCTAAGAGAATTTTGTATACCCGCCTTTGGTACCATCTCAACATTGTATCCCTTCCTGATTTTTTTTTTTAAATCAAACTCCAAAAATAGTTTATTTATAATATCATTATTCAATTTACACAAAATAATTACTATTTTATCAATAATATATATATTTAAACATTATACCTTTTAACCATAGATAACCGCATTTAACTTTATGTTTATTACATACTTTTTAAATTTATAAATTTTAATAAAATTTAAATATATATATAAAATAAAATAAAAAAAATAATAATTTTTTTTTAAATCCATAACTTGTATGACATGGTTATATATACATTTAAAATCACACCATGTATATATATTTAAACCCTACGATATATACATTTAACCAAAACCAAACACACGATATAATTTAAAACTATACGATATACGTTTATAACCCGGTTTTTAAATGTGTTTAAAATTTACAACCCGCCAAACCCATCCATATGATAACCCGGTTGTGTTTAAAATTTACAACCTGCCAAAGCCGTCCGTATGATAACCCAATTGTGTTTAAAATTTACAGAACTCGACTTTGCATAAGATAATTCGGTTTTTAATTATGTTTAAAATTTACAACCCGCCAAACCTGTTGGCGGAGGCGTGAGGGAGGTCACGGGTTCAAACCCAGACCTCGTCCCCGTCATATATGAATATGATCATTATAATTTGACATTATAATATGAACGCGGATATTCCCGCGGACCCGTGGCATAGTATTCGGAGAGTGTTCGGTGGGGTGGAGGCCCGGGTTCAAACCCGACCCCACCAAATTATCTGTCAACCGTTCAACTGTTCAACTGTATTGCCGTGAATCCTATGCGTATAATTGATTTTGTATAGCACGCGAATTATGTTTAAAATTTAAACCATGCTACATAATATATCATATGTGGTTGATAAGGCAAGGTCCATACGATGGCGTTTATAAGCATGGTTTCAAATAATATAAATGACAGCGTTTTTCAACGATGACACGGTGAATGGCGTTTTAAACTATTTTCGATAGCTGGCTTTACCTCTGCTACCCACGATATTTTGAATTGACAGAGAATTCCTTGAAACTTAGGTGGCTAAGTGATGTCCCGGTGTTTCTCTACGCTTCAAAACTGATCCTGTGCTATACTAAAAGGACTTTAGAAAAATAAAACGCTGGTTTCATAAATGTTCTCTGTCTTGGGGTCTATAGAGATACGCTTGGCTGGGATAAAGCTAATATCTACAGAGACAATTCCAGATTTTATGATTTTTGATCCACTGCTCGCCCTCGTTTGCAAATGTCCTTGTTTGTTTGGTGAATTGATTTGTGCTTGTTGCTTATGTACAAATCTTAACCGTACAGATATTTGATTTTTTACTGTTTTAGTTAGATGAATGAGCAATAGAAATTGTATTGAGGTGCATAGACTCTTATGATAGATGTCCATTCACACAGGCTCTAGAAGCGGGGCATTTGAAGAAAGAGTTATGACTGTGATAGAGAAGAAACTCTGAAAGTCTAGCTAAGAGAACTGTCTCTCATATCTTTTGCAATCATAATTGATGCAACTCTCAATTTGAAGGAGGAGTTCTGACAGTGTTAATGGAGAGATTTCCAAAACTCAGCTAGAAGAACTGTCTTGCAGATATTTAGCAGTCATATTTGAAATTTTGATGCCACTTTCGATTTGGATGTTTCTTTTTTATGCGTCTCGGTTGTGACTGATTTCAGCTTTTCTTTCTTTCAGCACCTTCTAAGAGCTTAGATGTGCAGGAATCTCTTTGAAAAGAAGTTTCAGTTGGAGATAAATCTCCTAATTCCTTCGTGTGATGCTTTACTGAAATTCCTAGATGGGAAAAATGTTTCTGCACTGATAATGACATTTCTGTGCTACTATTTGAGTTTTCTTCTATTGAGCAAGTTTTCAAGGCTGCAGAGACTCTAGTGAGATGGTTTTGTTTGTGGAATTGTTGAACCGGTTTATATTTGTTTTTAGTGTATATCTGGGTAGAAATTAATGGGGCCTTATTGGATGTTGTGTTAAATATTGAAATGACCTTGAAATGGCTGTTCTGTTGTCAACTTTTGCCTAATTTGTGCAGTTTTGCAATGGTAGAGTAGCAGTTGGTGTTGTATCTGCTGAGGATTAGGTTCCCAAGATAGAAATTTCATTTGGAGAATGTTAATCTAAGCATATATTTCATGCCTCTAATTGTGCTATGCAGGTATGCAGCTCGCAGGCTTTGTAAAAAAAAAACAATAGCATAGAGATACAGGCTATGGCATCGCTGCTAGCATGAATTGAAATGATGATACCGCAGCATGTAACTTCTATTTTGGCACTGCAGTTTATGGAGCTAAGGATCGGTTCTAGCTTAGAAATCTGAGTTTGAAGAAAAGAAACAAACTGACCGGATTCTACGTCAAAACTCTACCCATTTATGGATTCTCTTAACTCAAAAGTCAGGACTGACCGGATTCTACGTCAACTAGAGAGTCTGCAATTAGGGAGTTCTATCCATATTAAAGCTGCTATCAATATGTATGATGAAAGCATCGGAGATTTGCCTATTTTCAAGGGTCTTCCAATCAAAGTCCAAACTGAATTTTGAAGAAGGGCTGAGTCCAGGGCCTTTATTTTAAAATGTTCAAAAGAGCTGAAGATAATCCTCCCAGCAAGGAAGGAGTTAAACCCAGTCATACTACAGCTACAGTAAAGGCTATAGATGACCATCAAAAGAGGGCTGAGTAGCGTTTGATAGCTTAGCTGATTAGACTACAAGTTTAAGGATAAGGGCTGGTATAAATAATCCAGATTCGTATGTAAAGGATTTCCCAAAAGTTTCTGTAATGGTTCCCAGTCTATGTTAGTTTGAAAAACTGACTCTTCTTTTAATAAGGTTTTTTTTTTTTTAAGAGATTTAAAACATTGAAATTTTTACCAACTATGGGCCAGCTTCAAAATAATTTCAGAGAGCTTTTGAAATAGAATGATAGAACAATATTTAACCGGAAAAAGTAATTATAACCCCACTTATCTATTCGTTAATTTTCCTGCTACAGACTGGAATGTTGCAGAAATTTCAAGGCCTACTAGGTCAAAAGGGTTTGAACTACCCTCTGATACCATATGTAAGGTTCCATACACAGAAATTTAATTTAAAACAAATATTAATCTAAGTATATATTCAGCAGTGATGTATTTCAATGAAAATCAGCAGTGAAATTTAATTGAGAAACAATTATATACATAAAAGAAATACCTGGAACGCAGTTGATGATTTTAATGGTGGCTCTCTCCTGTGATGCTGTGGACAGTTGAACAGTTCACCGAAACAATCAAGTCCTCCCAGCCAATCCGGGAACAATCCCAGACCCAGAGGATGTCTCCTCTGCCCCCATGCCCAGATTTCCAAGAAGAACAGAGACTCCTCGTCAGTACAAATTCTTTCCTCTCATCATATCATTTGGTAATCAGCCCCAAGTTCCCCCCTGCCTCCTTCGAATCAGCTTCCTTATATAAATTTTTTTTCCCACCGCCATTCAACCTACCCCCACCGCCTCTTCTCCATCAAGATAAGGTCCTCTTAAAGGATGGTACGATTGTAATTTAAGGAGATGTCAGTGGCATTAAAGAGGAGGTGTGATCTTTTTGGTTATCCAATCTGTTTAGGAGTATACGGCTTGACTTTAGAGTATATTTATGATTAAGGCTTATGTTATAATATTTAACTCAACTTTGTGTGTATATATATATATATATTTTAATTAATTAAAATTTTATTTTATTTTCATTATTCCTTTTTATATACTTTGTACTAAATCGATATGAATTTTAATCTGAAACCTTAACATTAATTTCTAACTTAAGTAAGCTTGATATTAGTAGTTAGGTGTACTAGTACGATGTGTGCGAGATAGGCAAGTGTAGTTATCAAATGTCTATACCGTACACACGCTAATATCATTGTGTATAACTCGGGAACGGGTTGTTACAAGAATAGAATCATCATGGAAGCTATTCGTGCCATGCTTCATGAACAAGGTCTACCAAATTTCCTATGGGGAGAAGTTGCCAACATTGTTGTGTATGTTCAAAATAGATGCCCACATCAAGCATTGGACTCCAAAACTCTTGAAGAAGTCTTCATTGGTAAGAAACTTGATGTTTCTCATTTTAGAATTTTTGAAAGTCTCGTATATTTTCATGTGCTGAAATAAAAGAGGAGCAAGTTGGATGCTTCTGGAAAGAAGGGAACATTTGTGGGCTATAGTGAAACCTCAAAGGCATATAGAATCTATGTGCCTGGTCATAGGAAGTGGAGGTATGTCATGATGTCACCTTCGACGAAGATGCTGCCCTTGGGAAAGTTAGAGATCTACCCATCTCAAAGGAAGACAAAGAGGAAGATGCAGGAAAGCAGAAAGAACCGAAGGATGAATAGATGCTCGATGTTGAAGGTCCGATGGATCCCATTGATCCACCTCCTAGAGAGTCCACTTCTTCAAAGAGAAGACCCTTATGGCTTAAAGATACTCTCGAAGATGCCGAGAGACATATTGCACCAAGGGGAACATTCTGTGAAATTAAGAAGCCAAACAGGTACCAAGGGTACTTAGTAGCCATGAGCACCATTGTTCAATCTGAGCCTGAAACGTTTGAAGAAGCCGCGAAGCACCAAGTTTGGATGGATGCAATGAACGAAGAATATGAGTCAATCATGAAGAATGATGTCTGGGATGTAGTCCTTAGACCAAGGGGTCTGTTGTCACCTCAAAATGACTCTACAAGATCAAACATGGAGCCGAGGGAAGTGCTGAAAATTTCAAGGCCATATTTGTTTCCCGAGGCTTCTCACAAAAGGAAGGTATAGACTATGATGAAATATTTGCACCTGTTGCTCGCTACACCAACATCCATTCGATTATTGCCCTTTTTGCATCGCAATGATGGAGTCTACATTAGATGGATGTCAAGACTGCCTTCTTACATGGCTCAATCAAGGAAGAGGTCTATGTGGAACAACCTTTGGAGTTCGAAGTTCGAGATCGTGATACACATGTATGTAGGTTGAATAAAGCCCTCTATGGGTTGAAACAAGCCCCCAGGGCTTGGTATAAGAGGATCGATAGCTACCTGATGAAGCTGCGCTTTACTCGAAGTGAAGTTGATCCAAACCTTTACTTTAAGGTTGATAATGACAAGCCTCTCATTTTGGTACTCTATGTGGATGATCTCTTCCTGACATGTGTAGACCCTCTTATTCATCAATGTAAGAGGGAGTTGGCTTCTGAATTTGTGATGAAGGACCTAGGACTGATGCACTACTTCCTAAGCCTGGAGGTCTGGCAAAAGCCAGGTGAGATTTTCCTTTCTCAAGGAAAATATATTGTGAAGCTACTGGAAAGATTTGGGATGGTGGACTGCAAGTCCGTGACCACTTCGATGGAACTCAACTTTAAGAAGTTGTGTGGAAGTGAATCTGGGCCTGATTTGGGAAATCCTACCGAGTATCTTCAACTTGTAGGGGCCCTGATGTTCTTACTGAACTCCCATCCAGACATATGTTTTGCAGTGAACCCATTGAGCCCATATATGGTCGAGACTCATCACATTCATTGGATTGCTCCCAAGAATCCCTTGAGATATCTCTGGGGCACAATCAATCATGGATTGATATACAATGTCGGGAATGTGAGGCTCCATGGATATACCGATGTTGATTGGGCGGGTAGTGTGGTGGATTGTAAGAGCATATATGTATGTTGCTTCACTTTAGGTTCTGCTTCGATCTCCTGGATGAGGAGGAAGCAGAAATCGGTTGCTTTGAGCACCACCGAGGCCGAATACATTGTAGCAATATGGCCTGTTGTGAAGCTATTTGGTTAAGGAAGCTCTTCAGTGAGTTGTTTGGGCATGTGTTGGATACCACCGTGATCCATTGCGACAACCAAAGTGGCATTCGACCTTCAGAGAATCTTGTGTTCCACGATCGCTCCAAGCATATTGATATCAGGTACCACTTTATTCGGGATATGGTATAGCGAGGCACTGTAAGGCTCCATCACATTGGGACTGATGAGCAGGTCGTAGATATTCTCACGAAGCCCCTGGGGAAGGTCAAATTCTTAACCTTTCGTGAGAAGCTTGGAATCGTGGACAAACCCTCTTATGAGGGTCCCTCTTGAGTTGGACTTTGAGCTCTGGGAGCTCCAAGGGGCTTGGGGAGAGCTTCTTGGAGCTATAAGAAACCACAAGGCAAGGTTCGCCTTTCCTTGTTGGTGTGCTTTTTCCCCATCATTATGATATTGATCTGGATCACCCTCTCTTGATCTATGCCCCACATACATCCTACCCATGTAGTTCTGGACTCATGGGAAGTACCTCTCATCTGGCCAATGAGTTGGGAAATGAGGATAGAGACAATAGCATTACCGATGGATGCATCGTGTATTGCTGTACTCTCTATGTCTAGGATGGGTTGTGTCCAACACCTTGATCTGGGATCAAGTCCGATTAAGGTTTTTACCTCTAAATTGACTTCGGGTCAGTGGAGAGTGGCAAGGTCTTGTGACTCACTCTCGATCAAATCTTCTTATTGGTTCAACAGAGCATAGTATAGGGACAACAGGATGACATAGGATGGTACATGATGGTACAGGATGACAAGATTGCTCAGGTTGACAGATGGATTGTCAGGTGGAGTTCTCCCTAGTTGAGAGGGAATGTTAAATTTGGCAACTAGGGCCAAACTCCACTTTGGGCTGCTCATATGATGGAGATGGTATTTTTGTTGGATTCCTCTTTCTCAGAGGTGCAAGATTGATCTAAAGATCATCTTGTTTGGATGAGAAGAAGTTGGATTTTGAATTTATTCTCTCACACATGTACATTTGTCAAGGTCGACCTGAATTGTAATGTAGGCTCAAAAGCCCCAAAAGATGTGTCTCCATCCTCATTGATGGATATAAAAGGAGAGAGTCAATCCTCATTTGGAAATCATCTCATCTCACACATCTCTCCTCTCTCATTGGTTCATACAGCCTCAAGGAGCATCTCTCTCCTCTTCGCACGTGTGGACAGTTGCTGTGATTTTTGGATTGTTTCTAGGGCAGAAAACAAAGCGTTGACCAACGTTGAATTTGGGTCAAATTTGATGTTTTGACTTAGATTTCTTGGGCATAATTTCGATCTTGCTAGGCTGTAGCTCTTGGCACGGAATCCGAGAATTCTGGGCAGTTTGACTTTTGGGTTGACCGCAACTTTGAATGCAGAATTTGACTGCAGAGTTGACTAGTGTGTCGACTAGGATTGACTAAGTTTTTCAGGACTGTTTTGGGCTGACCTTGATTGTCTTTGGAGGCCGTATTGACTGAAGTTGACTGGGATGATTTTGGAGAAGTCAAATCATTGATTTGACCAGCGTTGACTTTCTGGGTAGGGCATCCTGTTGACTGCTGTTTGACTGAAGAAACTTTGTATATTGTACTCTCTCTCTGCTGAACTTTTGAAGAATAATAAGAAGATTTGATCAAAGGGTTTACCCCACATTAGGGTTTTTCCCTGGCATCCACCAAATATTGTGTCCTCTTGTCTTGGCTTGTCTTCTGGTTATTTGTTTATGCTGTATTAACATTTAGTGTCAATATTAATGTGATTGCTAATCTGAAATTGAAATTGGGCTAATAAGAAAAGATTGAAGTAAATTTCTATAAGCATAGAACATACCATTATTATCTAAATTTAACATAGAAAAACACTAATAATAATAAAGTGCAAGAAGAATCTAATCAAGTTAAATAAAAATATATCACAAGCAATTATCAAAGAAAGAGAAATCACCTAATCTAACTACCCCTAGAATTCTCAACATAGATGTGTTGTGGGTAGCTTGCCATGCCTCTTTGTACGTCTTCCAGGTGCCTCCGTCCTTGTCGTTAATTTGTGCCATCTTGTTTGTTGTTGTCTTGCTAATTGAAGTCTTGCTGGGTGGTGTGGGTGGTGATATGCAAAAGCCTTAATTGTTGGTGTTTCCTTCTTCAATTCCCCAACCGATGGTGCTTGAGTGGTGTCTGGTTCCTTTTGTGGTGATACCTTGTCTTCCATTATTGCATCCACCAAGGACTTATCATCTGATGTGTTAGCGCCTGTAGAGCTTTCTGGTGGTGCTTCCTCAACCTCTTCTTGTTTAGTAATGGAATATATTGCAAGGTAATTTTCTTCTTTTTGTACCATAGCTTCAAAAATGTATTTTGTACATTAATATTGATGGTACCAATTGGGTACATGCAAGGATATCCCAAAACAACGTCCTCCTCATCTAGAACTAAAACATAAAAGTCAGAATGTAATACATATTTATCCATGGTAACCTTCAAGTCCTTAAATATTGAAATGTGTGCACCATCAACCTGTGTGCTATCAATACGCTGTGTTGGAACTTGCAATTTTTTGGCCAATTTGAGATTGATGAGATTATGCTTGCAAGTAGGGTTAATAGAAACAATAAACTTCTCTTTGTGAATACATCCATGACACTGTAAGATGAAGATATCAGAAAATAGGCCTTTATGGCTCTTATTTTCCTTCTTTCTAGCATGAGACCACTTGTCCAAAAGGACTTTTTTCAAATTCTTCATCGGAAAGTGCTTGTATCTTGTCATGGTTAAGTGAGTACCATGTGGCAACCTCATCTTTGAAATCAATCCCTGGTCCATATCTCCAAGTTACTAGGCATAGTGACTTTTTGTATTTTAGGTATTCTTCAATAGTAGGACCATCATCTTTTCTTGTAAAAATGATCTTGCTAAAACCCTTAAAATAGAGCGAGGGTTTTGAAAAAATCACTTACTTTTGGGCGGAAAATTTGGAATGGTGACAACTCGGCCATTATAGCTCGAAATTCTTATTATAACCTGTTTTTGGAAATGGAACAACTGCTTTGCATCTTCCCATGTGATTGGAATCACAATCTGGGCGCTCCGTGAAGTCAGATCTGCACTGCTATGTTTTCTTCTGTCAGAAAAGAAATATGAAAATATAGTTGATTTTAAATCAACGAGATCTCTCCATTTGGATTCCGATTCTGGTAAATTGTTTTTTAGAATTTGGGTATTTTCTCAAGAGGAATTCTGATCTGCAATTAATTTATGAAAATACCACACCATATCTCCAGAAATTGACCTGGAAGGTGCCGCCCATGATTTTCCTTCAAAAAGATTTATGAAAATAGCCGATTTTAAATCAGTGAGATTGCCGATTCAGAGAATTTTTTTTTTTTTTTTTTGAATTTGGGTATTTTTTTTGAGAGGAACTCATATCTGCAATTTGTTTTTGAAAATTATGCACCCAATTTTTCAGAAAATGACTTGAAAATTCTGCTCACTATTTTTCCCCCAAAAATTCCCGCAAAAAGAGAAAAAAAAATTGCCCCACTTTGCGGAGGAAAGAGCTTTGATACCACTTGTCATATACATGCAAAATATATTAAAATTATGCACCCAATTTTTCAGAAAATGACTTGAAAGTTTCTGCTCACCATTTTTCCCCCAAAAATTCCCGCAAAAAGAGAAAAAAAAATTGCCCCACTTTGCGGAGGAAAGAGCTTTGATACACTTGTCGTATACATGCAAATATATTAAAATATTTGATAAAATAAATCTAGAGCCAATACAAGAATAAGATCTAAATGCTTCACTTTATTAATAAAAAACCCTTGAGGTAGGGTAACACCATACAAGTAATCCTTAAGGAAGGAGAATGCTCCACAAGCCATATGCTTGTCAATACAATACAATATTTCACATATCTCCAATGGAGAGTCTCTAGCCTCTATTAAAGCTTCATACATGCAATACCATGGGTAATACCATTTGTAATACCATGAGCCCTCAATACCATACATCCAATACCATGGGCTTATCACATTATTTCCTAACTACTTGTGGTCCCTTCCATAATGCGGGTTTACCATTTTATTTATTAGCTATGGCCCATTTATTGATTATCCTTAACAAAACTTAACTAATTGTGGTCCCTTTATAATGAGGGTCAACCACTTACAATCATCATTAATGTAGGTAACTACTTACGTGTGTTATTTACTAAAATAACTAATTATGGTCCCCTTTTTACATCACATTATGCCCTTGGGTATCCCCCTATGTATCCCATATTATCCTCCCCTAGCTATACTACACTTTGAAGTTGAGACCATATCTTCATCTGGGCTCTGAATCAACTGCCATCCATTAATTGGTGTTAAGGCGAGCTTGGGGGGCATGTTGTGTCCAAGTGTGTCATTCCGAAGAATCATCAAATCTGGTGCAAAGTCATCCAATGTCCTGGGTGCAGGAGGTGCCTTGGAACATGTGTCATCCGATGTTGTTGATAAGATGCCTAAGAGTCTCAAAGCTTCACTTGTTTGTGCCAATATACTTCTCTAAGGGCTTGGGTACCCGTGGAGAAGGTGCCTAAGATTTGTCAAGAGTGACGTTGATCCAAATCTCTACTATCTCACAGTAGAGAATGAGCCACTGATTTTGGTATTGTGTGTAGATGATTTATTTTTGACAGGATCATCTAGGCTCATCAAAGACTGTAAGAGGAACCTGGCAGAAGAATTCGACATGAAGGATTTGGGGCTGATCCACTATTTTTTGGAATTGGAAGTTTGGCAGCAGAAGGGAGAAATCTTCCTTGGATAAGGAAGATACGCTACAAAGATTCTAAAGGGATTTAGAATGCGGGATTGTAGACTCATGGCTACTCCAATGATCACCAATTGGAAGAAAATTGAGGAATTTGAGGATAAAGAAGTGGACCCCACCTTGTACAGACAACTCATAGGATCTCTCATGTATTTGGTCAACACCAGGCCAGATATTTGCTATGCTGTTAATTCCCTCAGTCAGTTTGTGGTGGAACCAAAGAGGGCACACTGGGCAGCATCTAAGCACATTCTCCGATATATCTGAGGAACAGTCGGATATGGATTAAAATACACCCAAGGCGATGACATCATTCTGTGTGGATTCACAGATGCAGATTGGGAAGGAAGTTCAGTGGATCAGAAAAGTACCACATGGTACCGCTTCAACATTGGATCAGGTATGACTTCTTGGTGTAGTAAGAAGCAGAAGTCCGTAGCACTGAGCACAGCTGAAGCAGAGTATATGGCAGCCAACACAACTTCGTGTGAGGCCATATGGCTTAGAAAACTGCGTGTGAATTTATTCAGAAGGAAGATGGAGGCGACCAATATTCTATGTGATAATCAGAGTTGCATCAAGCTCTTTGAGAATCCAGTTTTCCATGATCGGTCAAAACACATCGACATCAGGTGTCATTTTATTAGAGACTATGTTCAGCAGGGAGCAGTACATTCCCACAGGATAACAGGTAGCAGACATTCTCAACAAGGCCCTAGGGAGAACAAAGTTTGATTATTTCAGGGAAAAGATGGGAATGATTGAGAATCTGTTTCAGTAACGGATGAGGCAACACTTAAGAGGAGCTGTAGTATGGATGCAACAGTGGCAGTGGCATTGTCATGGAAAGTAGTACAGTTGCAGTAGTAGCGCAGTGGTTGATGGACAGGTTGTCAGATATCAACAGCGCAGAGGATGTTTCAGGAGCATAACAGTATGCAACAGGGATATTGTTAGAGCACTTTCCTCGCTAAGAGGGAGTGTTGATTTTTGGAAGCATCGGGAATGCTCTATGTCTCAAATTTTGTAGAGAGGCTTAGACACACATATTCCAAAGAACCCAAAAATAGTTTGTGGAAATTCCACTTGGAACATGTTTTATTAAAATAATTAATTATTTTAATGTGACCCTAAGTCTAAACTTAGGGAAATTAAATAATTAAAGGGCATTAATAAAACAAAGTGTGAATCTTCTAGAAAACACAAATCAAGTCAAGATATGATCTTAGCCGTTGATTAGAGATCTAATCTAGGCCGTTGATATCTCAACAATAAGATTATAAAAGAAGACTCGAGGGTTAGTTGAAAAACACACCAGTGCAGATACTTAGTTGCTCGGGTAAATCGATTTTCTCAATGGTCGAAGTCCGACAAGAGAAAATTGACTCAGAGGGAGAGTCGCAGGCAGAGGACAGGCAGAGAGGGATCAACAACCATCCGGGGTGTAGACGCAGGTGACGCAGTGCCAAGAAGAGACATTGCAGAGGCTGGGAGTGAGCAGCGCTGAAGGGTGACGCAGTTCTGCATAGTCCCAACGCAGAGCCAACGCAGTGATGACGTAGGAGGCTTAGGAGGGTACTTCCGGGGTCGTTTCTCATCTAATTCTTTTGTGAGAAATTTCTCTAGTGTTTTCATAGGGAATTTTTCTCTATCACTGCTGATTGTAAATTGTACAAGAATATTCTACTGAATAATAGAAACCCTCATCTGCTGCCCTGGTTTTCCCGCGTTGGGTTTTTTCGGGGACAAATGTCCAAATATCTGTCATTTGTGTGCTAGTATTTTCCTTATTATTCTGCTCAGTAATTATATGGTGAAGTCTGCATTTGAATTTATTTCGATATTTACTGAAGATATTTATGTAAATAACTTATTTTTGAATATTAAGTAGGAGAGATAACATCAGATAATGAAATAGGAGTTCAAGTTGAAATTTTCACATGGCATCAGAGCAAGGACAAGCAAGAAAGCAGGAGGATCTATGCCAAAGGAGAACTCATGGTGCTGCTTTGGCAGAAAATCGTACCCCCAAGGGCTTACGCATTCCTTTTGCAGAAATTGCCGGAAAAGGGAAAAGCACGAAGAAGATGGAAGATTGGGTTTTATCAGAGTTGGCCTCTAGGCTAGAAAAATAATGTGCATGCTTATCAAGCACCGCATCATCAACTGATTGGTATATTGATAGCAAGGCTTCAACCCATATGATTGGGGAAAGAGATCATTTCTCTAGCTATCAAGAAGAACGGATGGAATTCCAAATTATTATGGGAAACAAGACAAATTGTACCCCTGTAGGAAAAGGGACCGTAGCATTTTAGACAGATGCAGGAGAAAGCCTCCGAGCCACTAATGTGCTGCATGTGCCAGGTATGGGAATGAATCTACTTTCAGTATCTCAATTGCAGGACAAGGGATATGACATATACTTTATCGGAAGAAAAGTCTATGTCAAACATCTAAGCTGGAAGAAGAAGGCTCAGATTGGGACTCGAAGCAACAAACTATACAGGTTGCAGCTTGAGTCTCCAATGGAACTGATAGGCAAGAATCTAAGCGGCGAATCAGATCTGAATGAATTATGGCACAGGAGAATGGGGCATATACACCATGAAGCTCAGAGAAACAGTTACGGGAGCTCCAGTTCTTAGTACCAAACATGATGACATGTGTAGAGGGTGCGTACTAGGCAAATACGCTTAAAGCAACATATTCTAGGAGCAACAATAGGGCGAAAAGTGTATTGGGACTAATACACTCAGATATCTGCGGACCAATGTGGGCTCTTGGTGGAAGTGAATATTTTGTCACTTTCATAGATGACCATTCCAGGAAGACTTGGATTTACTTCCTTAAGACCAAGGATGAGGTCTTTGATTGGTTCAGAGAAATCAAAGCTCTAGTAGAAAACTTGACTGGGAAGAAGATCAAAGTATTGTGTTCAGACAACGGTGGTGAATATTCTGATAAAGAATTCACAGACTTCTGCTCATGGGAGGGCATCAGGAGAGAATGGACAACTCCTTACAATCCGGAGCATAATGGAGTTGCAGAACAGAAGAACAGGACTATTGTTGAGGTAACAAAGGCAATGCTATATGACAAGGATTTGCTTAGATTTCCATGGGTAGAAGCATGTAACACAACTGTATATATCCAGAACAGGACCCCTCACAGGGCATTGGGCAAGACAACACCCGAGAGTGTCTTTACATGGACGAAGCCAAAGGTAAGTCACCTCAGGATTTTTGGAAGTGTGGCGTATTGTCATGTCCCAGATGAGAAGAGGATCAAATTAGATCAGACTGTTGAGAAACGATATCTTGTGGGATATAGCGAGACATCCAAGGCGTACAAAATCTACATTCCGGGGAACAAGAAAGTGGTAATAAGGAGGGATGTGAAATTCATGGAGGATCGAGCCTTCAGAAGATCCCATGAAATACCTACCGAGAACAGTCTAAGGATGAACCTCTTGTCCAACGACAGCTAGGAGAAGATCCAACAGATGGACAACCATCAAGATCTAGCACTGTGACTAGCACTAGCATTTCTTCAAGGGAAGAAAATCCAGATAGCTCGTAGCAGATGTGATAGCAGGAAGAAGAGATGATTGATCCACCCACTATGAGTAGTAGAATCAACAGGGAAGTATGACAGACGCTGAGGGATGCACAGGAGTTTGTTGGAGCTCCTAGAACCGAGAAAACGCGGTGTAGATAGTCACACAAATACCAAGCATTGGTAGCTCAGGTTGAAGAGCCCTCTAGCTTTCAAGAGGCCACACAACATCAAGTTTGGGTGGATTTTATGGTAGAGGAGTATAGCTCTATCATGACAAATGATGTCTGGGAGGTCGTACCTCCACCACAAGACAGATCAGTTGTAGGTTCCAAGTGGATCTACAGGATCAAGCATAATGTAGAAGGTAGTGTAGAAAAGTACAAGGCAAGGTTCGTGGCTAAGGGTTATGCTCAGAAGGAAGGGATAGACTACGAAGAAACCTTCGCCATAGTAGCCAGATATACCTATCTCAGATCCATTATATCCCTTGCAGTGCAGATGGTGTTGAGATTTTGGGGTAGCATCGGATGTGCTCTAGCTCCCAAATTTTGTGGAGGAGCTGGAGTACATGAGATATCCAAGACCCAGAAAGCGTTTGAATAAATTCCATCAGGTTTAAGAGATATTCAAATAATTACTCTTTTTAATTAAGGACCTTAGGTCTAGACTCTAACTTAGGAAAATTAAAAGATTAAAGTGAATTAAATTAAACATGTGATGAGAATGACTTAAGTGACGCAGATCAAGCAGCTTCTAATCTTAGCCGTCAATTAGAGATTAGATCATGGCCATTGATGTTTCAACGAGAAAAGCATAAGAGAAGGGCTTGGGGTCAGTTGGAGAACACACACATTGGCGGAGCACTGATGCTAAGATGAAATTATAGGGCGTGGTTTGCTAAGAATTTCAGGAGTTTACAGTGCAGTGAGGGGCAGTATTGGCAAGGGGATGATCTGATCCTAGGCCAAGAGTACAACAATGGTAGAGAGGCAGCATACCGAGCAACATAGAGGCATTCTAGAGCCACGCAGTCCAGCAGAGGCAACAGGAGCCACGCAGGCCCAGTTAGGGCAGTGTAATCTCTTCAGGGGTGACACAAGCCCTTCCAGAGCAGCGCAGAGGCTGACGCAGGCCAGGAAGGCTGACGCAGAGCGCTGAGGAGCAGCACTGGGGTTTCCGGTGGGCCAGAAAGGGCTCGAGTTCTGTAAATCCCGTTTGAGGGTGTGAATCAACCATATTTTTGTCTCTGGGTGAAAGAGGTATTGTCGCCATGTTTTTTCTTTGTAGGGCTAACTATGTTTGGTGCCCATAACTTGTTGTACTCAGAATTTGCTAGATAATAAAACCCTCTAGAGCTAGCTGCACCGGGTTTCCTGCATTGGGTTTTTTCCGTGGACATTTGTTCGAAAAACCTGTGTCACTTTGTCATATGAGCGTGCTATTTAGTAAATGATCTGTATGTGTAGGCTATTATTTGTATTTACTTCGCTGTTATTCTGAATATTCAGATTAATAACTTGTGTATTTAATCAAGTAGGAGAAGTAAATCGAGAATTAACAGTAGGGTTTCTTAGATGAAGAAATTTTCACAGATGGGATGGGAGATTCACCAGATGGATGTCATGACTGCATTCTTGAACGGGGTGATAGAAGAAGAGGTTTACATCGAACAACCAGAAAGCCCTCATGTATGTAGACTGAAGAAAGCCCTGTATGGACTCAAATAGGCATCGAGAGCATGGTATGGTCAAATTGATGGTTACTTGCAGCAAATGGGATTTGTCAAGAGTGATGTTGATCCAAATCTCTACTATCTCACAGTAGAGAATGAGCCACTGATTTTGGTATTGTATGTAGATGATTTATTTTTGACAGGATCATCTAGGCTCATCAAAGACTATAAGAGGAACCTGGCAGAAGAATTCGACATGAAGGATTTGGGGCTGATGCACTATTTTTTGGGATTGGAAGTTTGGTAGCAGAAGGGAGAAATCTTCCTTGGACAAGGAAGATATGCTATAGAGATTCTAAAGAGATTTAGAATGCAAGATTGTAGACCCATGGCAACTCCAATCAATGTTTTGAAAATTGCGATCGGGATTAAATCGGCGAGGGGAAAAAATCAGAAAAAATCGTAAAAATCGGTAAAAATCAAGAAAAAATCGGCACATACAAAAATATTCATTTTTTTTCAAATTTTTAATATCTAAAGCATCCACAGCATAAAATAAATGCATTGACACATAAATATGAAAAAAAAACTAATATATAAGATGTGTAATATCATGTCTAGTGCTACATCACACATAAAACTGAATCATGTCCTGAATACTAAGTCCTGAGTCTCAAGAGTCAACTCAGCCTCAAAATATCAACAAAAAATATAATAATATATCTCATATTATGAGTCATAATGTCATATACAAAGGAATGTCAATGCACCATATAACCTATGGTCCTATACTACTGATTTCCTCTGCCCCTCTTGCGAGAAAATACAACAACTTTCCCTCTAGATGAAGAAGCTGGTGGGGCTGGCAATGGACTTTGTTGTGCTCTAGAAGTAGAACCTGAAGCACCAGAACCGGAAACTGAAGCACCAGGAGCTAAAGGAGGCAGACCACGTCCTGTACCAGTAGTAGGGGTAGGTGGTGTCACCTGCTGCTGCTGCTGCTCCTCCTCCTCATCCTCCTCCCCCTCCACTACCTCCTACTCTATCCAATCAGGGGCTGACTCCATGACAGGCCTCTCAGCCTCAACCCTCCATTCAGCAGTGGTGTCAATTGCATCTAAAGAGATGGCCTCCATATTAGGTGTCCTCTCAAGTTGTCTCACCCACAATCTAAGATTGTAGTAGACGTAAACCATGTCATTGAGGCGCTGGGACTCCAACTTGTAAAATATATTATAAACAATAAATTAATAATTATAAAAAAAATTATTTAATGAATTCAAAAAACCAGTTGGAATATTTTAAGTTTTTAACCTGTTGTGCCTTTTGGTATGTATTTTTTCAAATACACTCCAGTTGCGCTCACATCCTGAAGAGCTACATGTTTGGCTCAGTATTCTAATGGCAAGATTTTGGAGTTTTGGTAATCTGCCACCGTAACTCCTCCACCATGCATCTACAAGTTACAAGTTACAACAAATAAGATAAACTCATAAAGTTACAAACATAAGAAAATTTTGAAAATAATGAAAATCTTATTTGGCATTTTAGTAGTCCTATCCTGGACAACCATGTCAAAGCTCAAGGTGCCACCTGCCATTCTGTACACCTCCATTTCTTTGGATATCTCTGCACGTTCTGATGAAGATGGCACCATCTTCTGAACACAAGTGAAAAAACCATCCATGACCTCAGCATCAAATAGGAAACTACATGAGTAAGCAAATTCGGGGTTCAGGAAGACCCCTGCAGCATGAATGGGACGATGGAGTGTGTTGTTCCATCGGTCATCAATCACTTCCCATAAAAGAAGTTGTTTCTGAAACCCCTCATCACCTTTATCATCATAGTAGCTGCGAACGACTTCTTTGGCCCTGTCCATGGACTCATACAAGTAGCCCATTGCAGGCTTCTCTCCATCAACCAATCTAAGAACCTTTACCAATGGTTTAGTAATGTTGCACACTTCTTGCACTCCCGCCCAGAAGCTTTCCTGATATGAAACCAACTTGCAGATGGCCTCTCCCTCTGGTTTGCGGCTGACAGTCAAAGCACGCCATTCCTCTGAAAGAAACATTCTCTTCAAATCCCACATAGAATTCAAGAGGGATTGAAGAGATATGAAACTAGTGGCAAATCGTGTAATAGCAGGGCGCACCAACTCCTTGTTGGTGAATGTCCTCATCAAATGAAGCACATATACATGATTATATATAAATTTTGTAATGCTCTTTGATGACTCTACAATATCTTTGACAAAATTAATCTTTCCTATGTCGTCCAACATCAAATCAAGGCAATGTGCAGCACAAGGTGTCCAAAATATTGTCGGATGCCTCTCCATAAACATCTTGCCAGCAACAACATAGTTTGCAGCGTTGTCCGTTATGATTTGGACAACATTTTTGGGACCCAACTCCAAGATGAACACATCCAATAAATCACATAATAATCGTGCATCTTTGACATGTGCAAATGCATCAACAGATTTCATAAACATTATCCCCTTGGGATAATTTACCAAGAAGTTAAGAAGGGTCCTACCCCTTTGATCAGTCCAACCATCTGACATCACAGTGCATCCTGTGACTTCCCATGATGCCCTTAACTCCTCCAATCTCTTGGTGCAGTCAGCTTTCTCATTTTGAAGAATGCACCCTCTAAAGTCATCATATGAAGGGGCTTTGTATCCTGGGCCAACAACAGCGATAGCATCAATCGTAGCCTGATAAAATGGATTGTGCCTGGCAACAGTGAGAAGAATATCACTCCAAAGAAACAGTTTGCCCAATAACCTGCCAGCTTCTTCCTTCTCCTTTTTTTAATAACTGAGGAGATGGATGGCTGTGCACCGGGAGTGGTTCTAGGAACAAAATATGAGGAGGCACCTACGGGGTTGGCTGTAGAGGATGTTGATGCTGAAGAACCACTAACACTCTCACGGTCAACTCTAAACCCTGATATATGACTCTTCAGAGCTGCCTTGCTGAGTATTTTTCCAATGATTTGCTGGCTGTTCTGATTATTTCTGGATTGGTATTTGTGCAAGGGCCTACTTCATGTCCAGGAATTTGTGCCAGGTGGTATTTCAACCTGTATATCCCCCCTGTCATGTGTTGACCACATAACTTGCAGCTCTAGTTTGATCGGTCAGACCCCTGATCAGGTTCACCAAATTCCCATAAATGATCCAATTTCCTTGGCATGTTTGTAAATTTGTTGAACTCGTCTCTTGAGTTTTACTGTAAGATGAACTTTGAACTTTGAACTTTGAAATTTGAACCTAGGGCACAAGAAAAAATGCAAGTTAAAAAATAAATAAAAAAATTACAATTTTACATACAACATTTTGATTTTTTCACAAAAAAAAAAACCCTCAACTCAATGCAAAAATAATGGGAAAAAATACATGTTGAAACTCAGGCAAAAATAATGGAAATAAACTAGGAGCACAAGAAGAAATATAAAAAATAAATTTAACAACCAATTTTTTGCATTTTTGACCAAAATAAACCCTCTCCTCTCAATAAACCAAAAAAAAAAAAAACACAACCAAATGCAATAAAAAATGATGAAAAATACATGGGTGATAGAAATCCGTGGAAGAACAAGAAAAAAACAAAAAAAAGGGGTCAAATTTGATGCCCATACCTGGAAAAAACGTTTTGCCAAAGAAACTTGGTCCAAATTCGAATTTTGTTGGCTTGGCTTGCTAAAATCCTTCACTTTTGTTCACTCTTGCCCTTGTAGATCACCTATCCTCCTCCTTAGCTCACCTTCAGTCCTTAGCTCTCCTTAGCAAACTTCTCAATGTAGAAATGAGAAAAAAAAAAAAAATCAAAATCGTTACTTAAAACCCGCTATTTTGAGAGGCCACAATTTTTACCGTACGACTCACGATTTTTTCAACTTGAAAAAATCGCCCAAAAAATCGCCGATAATATCGTTTTGTTCAAAAAATCGCGATATTTTCAATTTATCGCGATTTTCAAAACCATGACTCCAATGATCACCAATTGGAAGAAAATTGATGGATCTGAGGATAAAGAAGTGGACCCCACCTTGTAGAGACAACTCGTAGGATCTCTCATGTATTTGGTCAACACCAGGACAAATATTTGCTATGCTGTTAATTCCTTCAGTCAGTTCATGGTGGAACCAAAGAGGGCACACTGGGCAACAACTAAGCATGTTCTTCGATATATCCGAGGAACAATCGGATATGGATTAAAATACACCCAAGGTATTTTAATGGTGATCCTAAGTCTAAACTTATGGGAATTAAATAATTAAAGGGCATTAATAAAACAGAGTGTGAATCTTCTAGAAAACACGGATCAAGTCTAGATATGATCTTAGCCGTTGATTAGAGATCTAATCTCGGCCGTTGATATCTCAACGAGAAGATTATAAATGAGGACTTGCGGGTCAGTTGGAAAACACACCAGTGCAAATACTTAGTTTCCTAAGTAAATCGATTTTTTCAGCGGTCGAAGTTCGATAAGAGAAAATCGACTCAGAGGGAGAGTAGCAGGTGGAGGACAGTAAGAGAGGGATCAGCAACAATCTGGGGTGGAGAAGAAGGTGATGCAATACCAAGAAGAGACAACGCAGAGGCTGGGAGGGAGCCGCGCAGAAGGGATCCAAGGTCACCTACATTGAAGAATTCAATCTAAGGAGTTTCTGTCATCATTCTCATCACCATCATCATTCAGGGAGCTGATAAAAGGAAGAAATCAATCTACACAAGTAAGTATTTCTATGACTTCATCTGAATATGTCAAAATGACTTATCACAAAGAGAGCAACAAATTGGTTGGGTCATCAAACTTTAGTGCATGGAAGAAAATGACAGATTTGAATCTAATTGAAAATAAGTTATGGGCTACATCGAAGGATCTACAATTCAACCTTCAAAAGAAGACATTCAAGCTTATACCAAATACATGAAGGGAGACATAAGAGCCCGACGGATTCTTATAGAATCCACAAAGGACTCTCTCATTCCCTATGTATCAAATCTAGAATCCTCAAAAGAAATATATGATAAATTGGTGGAGCTATTCTCGAAAAGTACTGCAGGGGAAATAATGTCTCTGAGACAAGAATTATACAAGTTGAAAATATCAAGAGAGGAAGGAATAATTCCATATTTTATGAAGATTTTCATAATACGAGATCAACTGCAGAAATTTGGAGAAGTAATGTCTGATGGAGAAAACTCACTATGGTACTAAATGCTCTACCTCAAGAATAGAGAAGTTTCACTTCAAGCATCAATGGGAAAGAACAAACAATGCCATTACAGGATCTATGTAAGATAGAAGAAACAAGATTGAAAGGCAAAGCTGATACAAGATCAAGTGAAGGGAATCAAGCCTTTGCAACCATATCCAGGAAGAAAGGAAGATTCAGTAAATTGTTCCTCAAAATAAAAGGAGAAATATGGACAAGGGACGATGATTTGGATGTAATGAACTTGGGAATTATAAAAGGGATTGTCCTAAATCTAGAAAGGACAAGAGGAAAAAGGAAGAAGCCCTTGTCACAGAAGAAAGGGAAGAAGCGGATGCAAAGAAATCTAAGAAAGAAGAAGCGAAAGATCTCTACTATGATTGAGATCATCTTCCTCTTTAAGTGATTCTTGTCGATTGTAAAATAGTATGTTAGGAATCATTGTACATTAATGGCATCATGGTAGGAGCACTTGTCATAGGAAGATGTTCGCAATACAACTATGAAAGAAGTAGATCTTGGAAACCTCACTGATAACAACATTGATGGAAGGAAGTCATTGAGATCAAGGGTCATCATTCAATGATCAATATGGAACAGGTGCTGGCATTTTCTAATGGAGTCCTCTCTAGATTCACTGGTTAGAAAGAAAGAAAAAGGTTTCATCGGGAATTCTATCTTGCAAAATTCTGGGATTAGGATATGATGACATATTGATGAAACAGGTCAAGGGAATGAAGTTCTTCATTCTATGGAAATTGCTGCAGAATGACTCAAATGGATAAGATAAGGTACATATATGCTAACACTGGATGCTGTGCAGTCATGTCATATGGTTGCAAGTGATGGACTTCTATCTTCAGAAGTATAATTAAAGAAAGGAGGATCTCTTCCAATACACAGGATGTCATGAAATCAACACAATATGTACTCATATGGAATATGAGGTGGTTGTATACAAACAAGGAACTGGATACTGGAAATTCTCGGGAATGAAGTTGTGTGGAGAAAGAAGGAAGAGATCATGAAGTGCAACTATGTCAAGAGGCGGTTATCATCCAGAAGCCAAGAAGATGTGACTAGGACATCTCCTGGGAAGATATGTGGACTCTGATAGAAGTCTAGTAAAGAAGAAGACCCTTGACAATAAATAAGAGACGTATCAATCTAAATAAAGGATGCCGATGCCTACAAGAAGATGTCATGATGAAAGATCATCACTAAGGTAAATTTTGATTTAAAAGTTCATATTTATAATTAAATAATATCTGATGAGCTTATGCAAGGTTGCCAAAGGGAAGCATATATCTTCCACAAGTTGATTATCATATGGCAGGATGAAAGATCCTTGAAAGAAGTATGGTTCGAAGGAAAGCAGCATGGCATGAAGCTAGACCAGATGAGAAGATTGAAGGATCACTTTCTAATAGAAGACATGACTCTTGGATGAAAGTGATGGATGATCTGTGCCATATGAAGAGATCCCAAAGATGAAGACTCCTCAACTACGAAGAAATCCATGACATCAAAGAAAGGAGTTCTTCATGAGCAGTTGGGTGTTTTCATCATTGCTGCTGCAGGTCCCTAATTAAGAGGGAGCTTGGTAATGAGTTTCTTACTTGGAGGAAATTTGAAGTATGTCCTTCTTGAATTAAAAAGAAGTGACGGATATGATTCTCTAAATTCATGTGTCATGCACTAGACCAGGACTAACAAACGTAAGTCTTACTGAAGGCCATGAGGAGAGAATGGATAGACACATCATTCTAGTCTTCACCTGGGAAGACAGAATGGAGGATTGGGTAATCATCTGCCATCTGATACTCTTTGAGCATGTGACAGGGCATCCAATATAAGAGCAGTCGAGGACCGATTTTCTTTGAGGATTGGGAATCCAAGATAAGAATAGTCCTGGTGGACATATCCTGAGTGAACCTGGGTGGGATATGATCCAAGAGAGACAATGATGTAGGTGTCTATTCATCATTGGTCTCGCCAACATTAGAGCTCAAAGATCTCATGGAGAGATGGCGCTGTTAGTCAAGGCCTTGCACTAGGAAAATGCTGATTAATATGATGCTATACAGATGCGATTACCGATTCGATTCTTCTTATGAGATTCTTCAGTTTGAAAGTAACCATGTACCATTATGAATACCTCCCTAGTTAAGAGGGAGTGTTGGAAAGTGTAACTAGGTTCGGTCTTCATATTGACTATGTAATTATGTATTTATGTAATGAAGAAGACAAAGATAATAAAATGTATTTTTGTTAAGCTTGCTCCATGGGTTTCATGAGCAAGGAATTTTATTATAGGTCAAAGACTTCTTCTTGATGTCTTTTATGATTTGTGATCTTGTCATAAATGTATTAATTAAGAGTCATGTATATGAAGAGTCAAGTCAATGAAGTATGCCTCAAAGACCTTGTCAAAGTAGCTCGAAAAAATGGCTCAAGAATGGTACAAAACACTACTGTTTAGATCATAATAATACGTGATGCAATAACCCTTCAAGTCGGCTTAGAAGTCGGCCTATATGTCAGCCTAGAAGAAGGTCTATTCAATCACTATATTAGGACAGGTTTGCGGTGTCATTTTGGGAAGATATCTAGAACAAATCTAAAACAACTTTGATCACCTTTCTGCAATAAAGTGCGAGTTTAGGACTGCGGTTTGATGCGTAGAAGGGAGACAGATTAGCGAAGGAAGAAGGCTATCACACACATATGTTTTGGGTATAAACATCTCAGACAATATCACAATAAGCCAAGTCTGATCACAGATTTCAGGAAGTGACAAAATTACAATTAGTGCGAAGTAAAATAAATCTGCTTGGCGAAGTAATACAATCCAAGAGAAGGTATCAATATAGTGTGAAGAGGGCGGACTATTCAATGAAAAGAGAGAGGATGTATGTGTATGTTGAAGACCAGCCAACAAGGTTAAATGGAGGTGTAAGGTGTGCACTGGACAATCTATGACAAGGTGTTGATATCTCAGTAAGGATCATATACAACTGAAGAAGGAAAATACAGTTAGAGATTGAGCTCTCTAGTCCTGTTGCAGAAAGGTGCCAGACGGTGCAGAAAAGAAGGATAAGCTTAAGGAGTCAAGGAAGAAGCAGTGACAAGGTCTTGGAGGCATACAAGGGTCAAGGGTCTATGTCATGGTCATGGTACTTGTCATCTAAAAGTCTATAAGAAGAATTTATTGTAGGTTTTCCTCTCCAAGAGCGAGAGGTTTTGGCCCTGGCTCAAAGAGCCTAAATTTGTTTCTCTTGTGTTTTGGTAATTGACTTGATGAAAGACATTATAAGCTAAGAAGAGAAGACATAAGTAAAAGATGTAAGCTCACAAATAATTATCAAGAAGAGAATTTGAATTAAAACTAGCCCTACCTAATTCTCAACACCTTGCCCTCATGAGCCAAGGAACGTCTAAGCCACTTGGTTTTGCATTCTCCCCAAAATGCATCAACAATCCAAGTCATCCTCAAGGCATGGGCAACATCTATAAGAAGGTTGCTTCATGGAAACACTCAACTCATTGGCATTCCCATTGAAAGATTCTACCAAGTTGCACAACACTTAAGTGTGTTTTTCCATTTGGCAAGACCACCAAAGGTGCTCGCTGTCTAGCTCTATCACCTTATGTAATAGCTTGCCATGTCTACCTAAAATCATTTAAACGAATGGGAAGAGGTGCCTATTTCCAATATTAAGGCAAGGCCATTATAACATGAATCATCTATATAGAGTGTTGCAAGATCCCACCTCCCCACCCCCCACTTTGGACCTTGAAATCTTGCTCTAAGTGGGACCAAGAGAAAACTACACTAAGATCTAGAGGTTCAGGTTGGTTATATGAAAACATTAGACAAATTGGTCCTTGATGAGGAGTTGTGCAACACTATTCTGAGACAATTGAGCTTCTACATCCCTTGCAATGGTGCCTTTGGGACCAACCTTGCAAGCAGGGATTGAGGGAATCTATTTTCTTTTGTGTGGTGGAACATGTATGACGGTGCTATCCTACAACTGAAACATTTGGCAACATGGGTGCTCTTAGAGGTGGTGAACATATTTTCTGCAAAGAGGTGTTGGAGCACCTATAGTTTCATCCATAATATCAAAATAAATAGATGTAAACTGGGCAAAGAGATTGGTTTATGTTCATTACAACTTATGATTGTTTTCCCATTACTATGAGGAGGCGAAGGCAAATAAGGACTTCATGGGTTTGGGACAAAAATTCATAGGAGGATAATTTGGAGGATGGAGTGTTGTATTTGCTATTTAGAACAATTGGAGGATGCTCTTATGGATGATGATGATCATTTTGAGATGTCACCCCCATTCGGTGCCATGGTCCCCATGTCCAGGATTCCAGCCAAAGTTAGTAGGGACTTCATCTTCATTTTTGTAGCTGCTGCTTCCCTCTACTTCACTACCACCACAGGAGGCCCATGCAACAGTCGTCGTGGTGTAGTGAGGAGATAATAGTAGATAGATTCACTACTTTATTTGTCATAAATGATAGATTATTGTTTTGAATTTGGATTTTTTGGTGTTTCATACTTTAGTTTGTAGATGGCATATTATGTAAACGTTAACCTATTTGGTCATGTTGACAGTTGCTAGATGACTTGTTTCAATGATAAGTTATTGTTTATTTTTTCCTACTGTATGCTTAAAAATTTGATGTTTATTTGTAATTGCTAGAATCTAGATGGCTGATGCTTGAATAATTAAACATTAATGTATTATGGATGCCGTTTCTATTTTATATATATATATATATATAAAATGGTTTGTTTTCTACTATATGCTTAAAAATTTAATATTTCTCTGTAATTGCTAGAATCTAGATGGCTGATGCTTGAATAATTAAACATTAATGTATTATGGATGCCATTTCTATTTTGATTGATGTACAAATATGCATGTTTTCATATATTTTGCAACTAATTTGGCATTCTCGATATTTTTTTTGAATATATATATATATATATATATATATATATATATATAAGATGCTCTCGGGATGCTCTGCTCCCAAGGGTTTTTGGAAAATGACACTCCCAATGCTCCCGTTACGTACATTCCCTGTATAAAGAATGATGTCACAAAAAAGAGCTGAGTTCTGTCTTTTGAAACAACTTGTGGGGTAGGGTGATTTCCCCAAGATGGTTTATGGGTTAACTATGATGACTAGGTCAACCTTAACCACCTAAGAGTATAATAAATGAGTGTTGACTAGGTTGGATTTAAACCAACCCTAGAAACATAATAAATATAAAATAATAATGATTACAAGTGAGGTCGACCTTGGCCTCAAGTAAAGCTTACACCATCATCTCAACACCCATCCTTACAATTAGTAGTGGGTGTTGAAAAGTGTAGTGAAGAAAGTCTTCTTTTTGACTTGTGCCTTGGTCAAGAAAAACTTCAATGTGTTCTTCTTTTTTCAAGTATGAGTTCATGGAAAAAGATGAGTTAGTTTGTTCATGCACTAGTTGGAGGCTTTGGTATGTGGCTATGCAAGTGTGAGTTCAGAATTAGAAGGGAACGAATTGAAGAGCTTTAGTCTTGATTGAAGCAAGTGCGTGTTGAACTAAGAGTTGACTTAGTTAACAAGTCGAACTCAACTTGTGTTCTAAATTTGTATTTGCCAGATATAGCATGATTGAATACCATAAAAGGAGGACGGAGGCACATAATTCAATCAATTGTTTTGTGTGCACAAGGTTGTGAGACAGGACAATATCTCGTGAGTTTGTGCGAGGTTGCACCAAGTTTGTGTAAGAGCTTGTTGTAGGAAGAGCGTATCAAGGAGGAGCCTGTACACAGATCAGAACAGAGAATTTCCTTGCTGTTGTGCGCTAAGGTTTAGGAGCAAAATTCCTAAATAATAGGAGCCTGTCCTGTGCTAGGAAATAGGAGATTTCAGCACTAGGAAATAGGGATAAACAACACAAGGAAAAAGGAGCTAGATCAGGTGTGTTTGCAGGGAATTTCATGTTAAGTGTTAGCAGTGAGAACAAGCTTGTTCTCTAGTGAAATAGTGCTGCCATGTAAAGAGATCAATTGCTCAAATTTCCATTAATAAAATTCTACAACAAAGCATAGGGTTTTCCTGATTGGGTTCCCTAGAAAAATACTGTGTTATTGTGTGTGACTGGTTCTTTATCTCTGTTTCTATTCCGCTGCTTATTTAGTAGAGAAATTCTGTGTCTTGGTGAATAGGAGTTGTTTCATATTGTTCATCATAGCAGTTGCAGAATTTCAAGGAAATTCTACAATGGCTCATGGAGAAGAATGATGAATACAAATGAGAAATAGATACCCAACTCAAGAATAGGCTTGCCATGGCCAAAATGCAAAAGAGAGTGTGTTTATGTATATCCATCTTGAATACAACTGAGAGTGGATTTGCAAATACCCAACTCGAATATATCTAAGAATTAGAGTGGATTATGGATACCTGACTTGAATATCCTCAGCTTAAACACAACTAAGAGTTGGTGTATGGATGCCAAGTCCAAATACAAGTGAATAGCCATTTTGAATAAAAACGAGAGTCAATTTATGGATACCCAACTTAGATACATTTGAGAGTGGGTGTATGAATACCCAACTCAAATACAATGGATTGTGAGTGGATACCCAACTTGAATAGAGCTGAATCAAAATACAACTGAGAGTGGGTTTATGGATACCTTGAGAGCACTTGAATTCTGAGACTGGGTTTGTGGATGTCTATGTTGAATACCACTGAGAGAGCTCCAAACACTGTGGGTAGGTTTATGGACACCCAAATCGAATACCATTGAGACTGGGTTTATGGATACTGAGCATGATTATAACTGAGAGTGGGTGTGTGGATAGCCAACTTGAATACTAAGAGAGAATTCCATCCCAACTTCTCCCCATTAGTGCTAAATGTGGGCCATATAATTAAGTTGTCCCATATAATCCCCTCTAAACACCATATTTACCACACCAAGGTAGTTCCACAACTCGGTGCATGTGGTCATTGGTTGAAAAATCATCTATGCAGCCCTTAGGGCAATGCTCCTAGACAATAATCTTTGTATTAGTTACAAAAAAGGGTGATTAGAAGCGCTGGTTATGTTGTCACAAAATCTTGGTGATGCTAATAGTGAAATAGCCTCAGATCAGTGGTTGAAAGTAAGTAAAGAGATGGTTTAAAGCCTTGGTTTTGCACTCACAAAACAACAGGGATGGCACTGGACAAATGCTTCAGAATCCAGATTGCTGCTGCAAAAATAAGGAAAAGAAATGCTCTGAAACCCTGGTTCTGCAGTCATAAAAATATTAGTGGTGCCACCAGCAAAAAGTCTCACATTTGCGGCTGGAAAATTCCTGAAATCAGCAGGAAACTGTAATTCAGGGCACTCCAATCCTGTGCAAGTAGACCCATAAATCAGGGTTAAACAGCCTTCATAAGATGCTTTACTCCAGCCAATAAAATCTCCATGAGAAAGCAGCTCAATACTTGTTAAAAATTACCATAAGATCAGCCTCTTCTTGAAAAATCACCATAAAAGAACCTCTTTGGGAAAATTCTGCAATACTCTCCAGCTGTAAAAACAAGGAGCACACTGTTCTTAGAAGCGGGTTTAAACCCTCAAAACTTTAGAGAAACCCTAGAAGCAGTACTGAAAGTTGAATGCGTTCAGGCAGAGAAAGCAGTGATTGTATAGTGTTGTATTTGGGTCATTGTCCCTAGTATGAGCGCCCAAAAAAATTTATTTATTTTTTATTATTAAGGGTGGCAGGGTGGTGCTAGGCAAAGAAGTTGTAGATTCCTTCCAGAGGTTGTCGCCTCATTCCAGTGGGAATTGGTAAACCTGGGGTTGTATCCCTTCCAGTTGTAGTTGGTAAATCCGGAAGTTGTTCCCTTGTAATATATATATATATATATCGTGTTCCTTTAACGTGATGTTATTGGTTAATGGTTTTAATACTAAATTGTAAGAAAAAGTGAAAAACTGATTCACCTTCCCGCTTATTATTTCCAACAATTGGTATCAGAGTAGGTTATCCTATAATAGTCTAATCATTGGAGGGAAGAAAGTAAACAAGTATGGATCATATGGAAGGCATCTCTTCAAGGACAATTTCGATATTTGATGGAAATGATTAAATACTATGGAGTAGTTCCATGGAAACCTACTTGAAGGCTATAGGAGTGGATGTTTGGCTCTCCATCATAGATGGATACAAGGTCCCTAAAAATCCTCCAACAGATCCCGACGAGAAGAAGTTGCTCAGCTGTAATTCAAAAGTTCTTCAAGCCATCACAGGCGGATTATCAAGCACTGTCAAGATCAAGGTAATGACCTGCACCACAGCGAAAGATGTTTGGGATAAACTTAAAACTCTTTATGAAGGTGATGATAAGTTCAAGTAAGTCAAACTTCAAATTTATAGAGCTCAATTTGAAAATATGAAAATGGACGAAAAAGAAGATTTACTCAGAGTAGATGAAGTTGTCAACTCCATCAGAGGATTAGGAGAAGAAATTAAAGATCTCTTGATCGTATAAAAGGTACTGAGATCACCTACCTTGAGATACGGTGCCAAGGTATCTGCCATAGAAGAAATCAAGGACTTGACCAAGATGACAATGGAAGAATTAGATAGCACCCTTACAACATACGAGATGAGAATATATATATAAGACAAACAATCAGATAGAGAAGCAACTTTTAAAGCCACAAAGAAGACAAGAAACAAAGAACTCAAGCTAGAAGACACACAAAGCGATAAATTGGATGTAGAAGAAGCAAATTTCATTAGGAAGCTCAAAAGAGGAACCAGATTACACAAAGGCAAGTTACCTTTTAAATCTTTCAATTGTGGTAGAATAGGTTATTATGCTATGAAATGTCCTTTTGGGGAAAATGAAATCTCCCATAAGAAAAAATTGTATTCTAAAGAAGGTAATATTTCTTTAAATGAAAGTGACACAAAAGAAGGGGATGCAAGAGAAGTTCTCTTCATAACCAAAGAAAATCATGATAATGATCATAATGATGAAGAGGATGAAGAAGCACCAAATATGAGAATAGATCCTTTCTCGGAACTTAGAAGTGATTCTGAGACCGAACTAGAAGATGAAGATCTTAAAGAAACAATGAAGAATAATGAAATGGAAAATGTCAGGCTTAGAAACAAAAATAGAGAATTGAAAAGCCTACTTGAAAAGAATGATAAAGAAAATATCTCCTTAAAGGTCCAACTCGAAGAAGCAAAAATAATCGGGGAAGTAATGAAGATCTTGATGAAGACGAAAGAAGAAATTATAAGAAGTTTGAAGTTGTGTCATTGAGAGCTGAAGTTGATAACCTCAATAAGAGCTTGAACAACTCACTTGTGTTGGATAACATTCTCAACTGTCAAAGATCTCCAGGCAATAAAATAGGTCTTGGCTATGAAGGCGCATCTTCAAGCAAAGAAGACATAAGCTCTAAGCCTCCGAGGGAAGAAACTCAAAGAGTCTAGAAATGCTGCTACTTCAAGAAGTAATGTTGATCAACAGTGGATTGAACCTCCTCCAAGACAAATTAACTTCAGAAGATCAGCCTACTCTCCCAGGTATGAAAAAATTGTTCTTGGTCATTGTTACTCTTGCAAAAAATTTGGGCATAAAGCAATCCATTGTAAAATCAATACATGATACAATTATGTTAGAAGCAAGAATGATTATGGATTTGTAAGAAATGACCTTCGATCAGGAAATGTTCATGGCTCTACCAACATAAACTACAATCCATTTGAAGCACTAATAAATCAGAAAATTGTATGCTACAAGGGAAATAATCTTGGGGACAAGGCACATGATTGTAGGCTTATGAAAGAAAATGCTCCGATAATTAAAACAAAGAAGCCAACTATGACATGGGAGAAGAAAAATAAATAAAATTGCAATCTAGCATTGATCACTAAAGATAAAGAAGATGAATGGTACATAGACAATGGATGCTTGACACATAAGACAAGATATGAAAACAAATTTGTCAGCCTAAAAGGAAAAAGCAATAGTGTTGCGTTTGGAGATAATTCCTCTATCAAGATATTTGGAAAAGGTGTAGTAAGTCTTGGAAGCGAACATATGAAAGAACAAAATGTTTTGTTGGTTAAGGATTTGAAGCACAATATTCTCAGTGTTGACAAAATGTGTGATCAAGGATATAATCTCTTGTTTAACTCCCAAAAGTGTGAAATTAGAGAAGAAGACTTAGGAAGATTAGTTGCAACAACCACAAGAAGACCAAACAACATATACACTCTAGATCAAATAGAGCAGAAGAAAATTGCAGCCAAGCAAAATAGCCATAAGGACAACAAAGGGAAGGATAGGAAGACAAAAGTCCTGTTGAGTGCCATGTGTTCAGGGGGAGCAGCCACAAAGAAGTAAGTCACCGCTTGCCATTGATGTCAAAGGGGGAGAGAAAAGGAAGTGTAGCATGGAGACAAAGGAAGTGAAACATGATGGATACAAAGGGAGCATTGTTGATATTCTAGTGCAATCAAGACTAGTACAATTTTTCAAACTGATAACTACTTCCAATTATACAATTTGACTTCTTTAGAGCATTCCAATCATTAAGCAATTATAAATGAAAAATTTCAACCATTAACTTCTTTAAAAGAGCAATAAAGATCATAGTAAAAATAGTAAGACAAGAGGCACCAAAATTTTGGTCAATGACCCGGGGAAAACCCAACAAGCTTTCCTTATGAGAGAATGTTCAATTTTAATCCAATTTGTACATCAGTCAAAATAACATATCTTTGACAACAAATAATGACCGACAATATGTCCTCCTAGAAGTTTCAAGCCAACCCTCCAATATCAATACAAAGATCCCTTCAATTAGGTCTTATTGTCACTCATATTGTACAAGCACTACGATAACGACTTATGTCAGGGGTTGTCACTATGATCCTCGACCTCTCTGTTCTAGCTGTCTCCCAACAATAGGCTATGGGGGGTAGTCCCTATGGGAGAAGAAAATGAGAGACCAATTGGTAACCAACTAGTCCGACAGACACGATTGAGTGGCCTAGCTACTTGGTTAATTTTAGCAAGATTAAAAGATTAGATTAGATTGAATTGTGAGAATAATGCCTTATGGAGTCAACTTCTTGCTTATTAAATGCCAAGTAATCAGATGGATAATCACTACTTGAATGCTTAACTATCTTGGTTTCTTTTATTTAAATGCCTAGTTTGGAATTTTAGATGTGACCTTCCTCTTAACTGATTTTGAATTAATCTCTAGAGTAGGTTGTGGGATGGAAGTCAACGGGAAGCAATCAAAGGCTTGATTAACGATACCTTCCCCTGTGTTCCTGTTATTTTTGGGTAGCATCGGATGTGCTCTAGCTGTGAAATTTTGTGAAGGGGCTAGAAAACATGAGATCTCCAAGACCCAGAAATTGGTTGGAGAAATTCCACCCAGAGTGCATTATATTAAAATAATTAATTATTTTTAATGATTCCTAAGTTAAAACTTAGGGAATTAAAATAAATAAATGGAATTAATAGAAATATGGGTGAGAAGCTTCTAAGAGATGAGGATCAAGTCTGTTTTATTCTTAGCTGTTGATTAGAGATTTGATCACGGCCGTTGATATCTCAACAGGGAAAGTATAAAAGAAGACTTGAGGGTCATTTGGAAATACACCATGCAAATACTCAGTAACCCGAGGGAAATCGATTCTCTAAAAGCAAGAGTTCGATTTCAGAGGGAGAGTTGCAGGGTGAAGGAAGAGGAGGGTATCAACATCAGTTAGAGACAAAGGAGGAGGGACGCAATGCTGTAGAGGGACATCGCAAAGGGACAACGCAGATAGGCAGCATAGCAAAGGACGTAGTCCTTACGCGAAAGAGGACGTAGAGGTGATGCAGTGGAGGCTGGAGGGTCTCTTGGGTGTCATAATTTCTCCAGTGATTGGAGGAAAATTGTCTCAGGTGTTTTCACAAAAGTTTCTTGATGATTCTGCAAATCATTACTTGTAAAGAGATTGTTGCCGAAGAATAATAAATAAACCGTCATCTGCTGCACTGGTTTTCCCGCATTGGGTTTTTCCGGGGACTATTGTTTGAAAACAAGTGTGTTGATGTGATTTATTCTTGTGCTTGCATTTCATTGTTCTTTTCTCTATGCAATTGTGTGATAATTGTAGTAGAATTTATTTTGATGTTTAATGAAGGGTTTTGTAAATAACTTATTGTGGAAAAGTAGGAGAAATAAATCAATTGCTGCAGTAGAATTTCAAGTTAGAAATTTTCACATGGTACCAGAGCAGAGATCGGGCAACAGGGTTGGAGATTCTATAATAAGTCGTGGTCATGATGCTGTTGGAGCAGCCCCTCGAAAGGGCTCACGCAGTTCTCCCGGGAAAGAAGAAAGCACGAAAGATATGATGGATCACGACATTTTTGTGTTGACTTCTAGATTGGAAGAAGAAGTCGCTTGCTTGTCAAGCTCTGCTTCCTCCGAGGTTTGGTATATTGATAGCGGGACTTCTGCGCACATGACGGGAGTACAAGAATGTTTCTCGAGCTACCAAAAAGTGCAGATGAACTTCCAAATCACCATGGGGAATAAGGCTAAATGTACCCCTGTTGGAAGAGGTACTATGGTTTTTCAAACAAAAGCAGGAGATTGGCTTCGGGCTACCAATGTGCTGCATGTGCTTGGATTGGGGGTGAACTTGCTCTCTGTACCTTAGTTACAAAACAAGGGCTATGATGTATACTTCATTGGAAAGAAAGTGTATGTCAAACACCCGAGTTGGAAGAAGAAGGCCCAAATTGGAGACAAAAGCAACACACTGTATAAATTACAACTAGAATCTCCAATGGCACTGATAGGCAGCAATGGTGAAAAATATTTGAATGAACTATGGCACAAAAGGATGGGGCACTTACACCATGAGGCTCTAAGAATTCTCAGAGAAACCGTCACAGGAGTTCCAGAGTTAAGCTCCAAACGAGATGATGTTTGCAAAGGGTGCGTACTAGGCAAGTACGCCAAAGCGGCTTATTCCAGAAGTAACAATAAGGCAAAGAGTGTTTTGGGATTAATACACTTGGATATCTGTGGACCAATGTCCACAAAAGCTCTTAGTGGTGCCAATTACTTCGTCACCTTCATTGATGACCATTCCAGGAAGACTTGGATCTACTTTCTAAAGACCAAGGTTGAGGTCTTTGACTGATTAAAAGAGTTTAAGGTTCTGGTTGAGAATTTGACAGGGAGGAGGATAAAAGTATTGCGTTCAGACAAAGGTGGAGAATATATTGATAAAGACTTCACTGAGTTCTAAGCAAGGGAAGGCATCAAAAGAGAATGGACTGCTCCATATAATCCATAGGTTGCAGAGAGGAACAACAAAACTATTGTTCAAGTAACGAGGGCAATGTTGTATGATCAGGATATGCCCAAATTTCTATGGGCAGAAGTATGCAACACAGTTGTATATGTTCAGAACATGATTCCTCATAGGGCACTAGGTAAGATTACATCGGAGAGTGACTTCACTGGCAGGAAACCAGAAGTGAGTCATTTCAGGATATTTGGGAGTTTGGCGTACTGCCATATACCCGAAGAAAAGAGGAAGAAGTTGGATCAGACTGCAGAAAAAGGATATCTGGTTGGATATATCGAGAATGCTAAGGTATATAGAATCTACATTCCTAGCAGTAGGAAGGTCGTAGAATGATGGGATGTAAAGTTCATGGAGGACGAAGCTTTTAGAAATCTCGAGAAATGCCTTTCGAAAAGCAGTCAGAGGACAATCCATTGGTCCAGCCACTTCGACTAGCCGAAACCAGCACCAACGCTTCTCCAAGGTATAAGAATCCAAAAGTATCACCTCAGGAAGATTCGTTGGATGAGGAGAAAGTAGATCCACTCACTACCATTGGAAGAACGAGTCGGGAATTACAACAGATACTAAGGGACGCAGAGGAGTTCATTGGAGCTCCTAGAAACGAGAAAAGGCAGCATAGACAACCAGATAGATACCAAGCTTTGGTGGCTCAGGTTGGAGAACCCTCTAGTTTTCAGGAGGCAGTTCAACATCAAGTATGGGTAGATGTTATGGTTGAAGAATACAGTTCCATAATGACCAATGATGTCTGGGAAGTGGTACCTAGACCTCAGGACAGATTATTTGTAGGTTTGAGATGGATCTACAAGATCAAGTATGCTGCAGATGGCAGGGTGGAAAAGCACAAAGCCAGGTTCATGGCTAAGGGGTATGCTCAGAATGAAGGGATAGATTATGAAGAAACCTTTGCCCTAGTAGCTAGGTATACTTCTATCGGATCTATGATATCCCTTGCAGCGTAGATGGGGTGGGAGATTCACTAGATGGATGTCAAGACTGCCTTCTTGAATGGGGTGATAGAAGAAGAAGTATACATTGAATAACTAGAGGGCTTTGAGACACATGAGGAGAAAACTCATGTATACAGGCTAAAGAAAGCCTTGTATGGGCTTACACAAACACTTAGAGCATGGTACGGTCGAATTGATGGTTACTTGCAGAAGATGGAATTCGTCAAGAGAGATGCAGATCCTGATTCCTAACCTCTATTATCTGACAATAGAGAATGAGCCTCTAATTCTGGTGTTATATGTAGATGACCTTTTTCTGACAAGTTCATCTAGGCTCATCAAGGATTGCAAGGAGAACCTAGCTCCAGAATTCAACATGTAGGATTTGGGACTGATGCATTATTTTCTGGGGTTGGAAGTTTGGCAGCAAAAGGGTGAAATCTTCCTTGGACAAGGGAGATATGCTACATAGATTTTAAAGGGGTTCAAGATGCAGAACTGTAGACCCATGGCTACTCCACTGATTACCAACTGGAAGAAGTTTGATGTGTTTGAAGATAAAGAAGTAGATCCCACCTTGTGCAGACAGCTCAGAGGGTCCCTAATGTATCTGGTCAACACCAGGCCAAACATTTGTTACGCAATCAACACCCTTAGTCAGTTCATGGTGGAACCAAAGAGGGCGCACTGGGCAACAGCCAAGCATGTTCTCAGATATATACGAGGAACAGTCGAGCATGGATTAAAGTACACCTGAGGCAATGACATCAGACTGAGTGGGTTCATCGACGCAGATTGGGTTGGAAGTTCCGTAGATCGAAAAAGTACCACTGGGTACTATTTCAACATTGGATCAAGAATGACCTCTTGGTGCAGTAGGAAACAAAGGTCCATAGCACTGAGCTCAACTGAAGAAGAATACATGGCAGCCAACACAACATCGTGTGTAGCCATATGGCTTAGAAAGTTGCTTGTGAATCTATTCAGGAGAAGGATGGAAACGACCAACATTTTGTGTGATAATCAGGGTCATTTTACCATCAATACAATTATTTATGTGAACTGTCATTATTATTTTATTCATGGCAACCTTTAGTATTTTATTTTTTGGACAATGCTAGGGCTCCTTCATAGACTTAGGCCTTCAAGCTTATTAGGATTAGGGCATATTTCAACAATATATTTAGGGCTTCATTGTAATATTCCCAATTAGCAGCATCTAATTGGTAATATTAATTTTGGCCAGTTTTTTTTTTTCTAATGTTAAAGTCAGTTAATAAAGTGGGTGATGAGACACATAACCCACACTTAAGAAATAATTATTCCCTAAAGTCGCTTGAGCATATATTACTTGACAGCGTGGGGTCCATGACGGTGAAGTGGTAGTGTGAGGGAAGAGGCAGCGTGGGCCCATGATAGCGCAGTCGAGAGGGGACAGCGTGGGCCAAGAGGGACAGCGCAGTTTGGTGGGGCCCGGATGAGAGTAAGGCTCTCAAAGCATAAAAAGGGGAAGAGGCTCCTCATTCTGGTATTCTATTATGCATCTCTGATTTTTGTCTTTTGACATTGAGCACGCTTTTGCTATTGAGCGAAGTCTGCAAGTGCTGTTTAGCACATCGGGTGTCTCTGAGCGGAGATCCCAACCTCAGCCTCGGGGGACTTTGAGTGCCCGCTCAGGTGAGGAGTTCCATCCATCATTTTGCAGGAGAGAGCCATAGCATCTTCAGCCTGGATCATGCAGTTGCTTGGACAACACAGTCTCTTGGAGGGATCACGCAGTCTGTGGTAGGGGCAGTTCCGGAAGTGAGGAGATATCAGGGATTCCAGCTCGAGGATAGTGTGAAGGGATCAACCCTTCACTAATCATCATTTAGTAGCAGGAGGAGGCCATCATTTGCAGATTTATCATTCAGGGCTAGCATACTCATTGGGAGTGCATTATTTTCCAAGGGAGGTCAAATTCCGGGGTCAGCCATTCCGGGATTCCTTCTTGGGTTTTTTTGGGTTATTGGAGGTGAGCCCATTTCCCGAGTTTCACATTTTTCTGAGCAGGGGAACAGTCCCAAAGAGTCATTCCATTCTAGCAGTAGCAACAGTCCGGCAGCAGCAGCAGCAACAGTCCGGCAGCAGCAGCAACAACATTTGGAGATTACGCAGTCCATGATAGAGAAGCCATTCCTTGAGCATTTCTGAGAGTATTTCCCAGCTTTCCTTGCGCAAGCCAAGATGCCATCATTCTGATCACTTTGTACTCATTGTTATCTTTCAGTTATATAATAAAATGGCTTAGCGTTTCTCCATATTTGCATTATTTGTATGATGTCTCTCTATTTGCTGTAGTTGCTTGTTTATGTTGCTTTGTATTACTGTTTATTTCTATTTGGAAGATTACAGTGGTATCAGAGCTCATAGACTTGGCTCAGCCTGTGGAGCAGATTAGTCTATGACACCAACAAGCAAACCATATATCACTTATCAGGGAAGGAAGTACAAGGACCAAGAGCGGAGGCTTGAGACCACTTTTGGAGAAGGGGACTACGTTCTAGTAGTGGATGCAGAGGAGGACGAACCAATGGTAGAGGAGAAAGATGAAGGGAGGGAGTTCGGGCATCTCCTCCTAAAGTTTGTGCAGGAGCTATCGAGGAGGATCGAAGAGATGGGGCAGAAGTTTACTGCAACCAGAGACAACGTGAAACCCCAAGGGGTTTTCACATCGGAGAAGGGTCCTACACTTCCCACCATTTGCATGAGCATCTCATAGCGTAGCAAGTTGTGTCGCTTACTCCCCCACGTTCCACGATGCCCCACATTTCTAACTGGAAGCACCGGAACGGGAGCACCTCAGGAGCCGGAGCCAGTTCATATGGGGGGATTATTTTCCAGAGTATCAGTCCTATGGGCGAGAGTTTGGTGAAGCTCTCACTTTCCGTGATTTTGTTTAGCTCAAGAAGGACAACCGACCCTGTAACCAGAACAGAGGGGGTAGATACACACAGGATGGGGACGTACAACATACAGTGGGTAGGTTTTTCTTTCCAACATTTGACGGGTCCTCAAAATGTTCGGCAAAGGCTTGGGTGGTGACGCTAGATATTTATTTCTAGCTCAATCAGATGGCAGAGGGAGAGGCCATTAAGGTGGCAACGCTGCACCTTGAGGGATAGGCCATCAAGGTAGCAGTGCTGCACCTTGAGGGAGAGGCCCACAATTGGTGGTTCCACGGGATGGCCACGCTGGGTCACTTAGCAGTCACAACATATGTAGAGCTTACACGGAGACTGGTAGAGCAGTTTGATCGGAGGGATCCGGAAGAGCCATTTGTTGAGCTGACCAAGCTCAAACAGATCGGGAACCCGGAAACCTACATTTTCGAGTTCTTGAGGCTTTCAGTGATCGTGCTCGACTTGTCATCAACCAAGAGGATCCACATGTTTATTGATGGGTTGGCAGAACCTCTGTGTGGGTTAGTCAAATCCACGAGGCCTACTACACTTCAGGATGCAGTTGGGAGGACCAGGGATTTGCAGGATTCTCTACCCAGGACCAGAGCTCCTTTCCCCCAGAGACCGGCATTTCAGCCGAAGGGGAAGGACACAAGGGTTCCACCTCCGAGGGGGAACCAAGGCCGGGGGCCTTTGGACGATGATACCCGGAGAGATTTGAGACGGAGGAAGCTAAGCTTCACGTGACAGGAGCCATGGGCACCGGGACATCGATGTGCCGCGGTAAAGGCACACTACATAGAGGTCTTCTCCGACAGTGATGGGAAACAAGATGCATATGAGGAGATAGAGGCAGGAGGTACCGCTTTAGTGCAGAGAGGGGATCATCTACCACCTCCACCCCCAGGAGCAGGAGGGACAACGTTTGAACCTACTGCGGTAGTCCTTGCTTCCTTGTGAGGGGTTCCCAAGTATTTGACACTGCATGTCTGGGGCATAGTGCAGGGGCAGCGTGTTTCAGTGCTAGTTGACAGTGGGGCCACCCACAACTTTATTTATGCACAGTTGGTAGAGCGGATGGGCATACCGACAGAGAGCTTTGATGGGTTTTTAGTACTAGTACAGGGTGCTAGAACTATGCAGTGCGCTAGATAAGTGCCGGCATTGTCAGTGACCATGGGGACTTACACTATGACAGATCATTTCTTTGTGGTGGATATTCCAGACACCAATGTGGTGCTGGGAGTGCAGTGGTTGATCAGGCTGGGGAAGGTCACCACAGACTGGGAGACTCTGGAGATGGAATGGATGGATAAGAAGAGTGGAAAACATGTGATGATCCGAGGTATGCACACTTATCCTCCGCAGACAGTATCAACACACTGGATGGAGGCAAATTTCCGGAAGGGAGATATAGAGTGGGCAGTCGAGCTGCATATTTCAGAGGCAGGAGCTACAGGACAGGCAGTTCACCCAGATGTACAGTCGATTTTGGACAGATATGCTACATTTTTTGGGGATATACCTCTAGGGTAGCCACTGGATCGGGGCTTGAGCACACCATTGAGCTTGAGCAGGGCATTCAGGCCGTGATTACTACACCCTATAGGCACCCCAAAGCCTACAGGGATGAGATTGAGAGAGCTATTCATGATCTCTTAGAGCTTGGACACATTCGACCCAGCACTAGCCCATTTGCTTCTTTTGTTGTACTTGTGAAGAAGAAGGATGGCACACTTAGGATGTGCATCGATTATCAGGCTCTCAATAAGAAAACGATGAAGAATCGATACCCCATCCTGCGGATTGATGAGCTGATGGACGAGCTGAGGGGGTTGAAGTTCTTCTTGAAGATTGATATGAGGTCGGGCTACCATCAAATCCGTGGGACCAGGATGTCCCCAAGACGGCCTTCAGATGTCACTATGGCCATTTTGAGTTTTTGGTGATGCCCTTCGGGCTAACCAATGCACTGGCCACCTTCTGTGGTCAGTTGAGGAATTTTGTGCTGGTATTCTTCGACAATATCCTGATATACAACCAGACATGGGAGGAGCACCTACAACACATTGATGCTGTATTGCACATCTTGGAGGAGCAACATTTTTATGCTAAGCTCTCCAAATGCGAATTTGGGTTGACAAAGATGCTCTATTTGGGGCATATCATTGGTGTGGACGGAGTGAGAGTCCACGAGGAGAAGATCCGGGCCATTCGGGATTGGCCGGAACTGAGGAACGCGACTGAGCTGCGGGGGTTTGTAGGCATCTGCACCTACTACGAAAGTTCGTCAAGGGGTTTTCCCAACTTGCTGCACCCCTCACATATCTTACCAAAAAGGGAGCATTCAGTTGGACAGACATAGCGCAGAGGGCCTTTGACAGGCTCAAGGAGGTGATGAGCAGCTGTCCAGTCTTGGTTTTTTCAGATTTCACAAAACCCTTTGTCTTGGAGTGTGATGCCTCAGGAGAGGGGGTAGGCGCAGTCTTGATGTAGAGGGGTCACCCCATAGCTTTCGAGAGCAGGAAGCTATTTCCACATGAGAGGTTGTATCCCATATACGACAAGGAAATGCTGCCTGTCATGCATGCACTGGCCAAGTTCCAACAGTACTTGGTGGGGAACAAGTTTAGGGTGAGGACTGACCACAACAGCCTCAGGTTCTTTCTAGAGCAGAAGTAGTTGCAGGAGAGGCAGCAGAAGTGGGTCAGTAATATCCAGGCGTATGACTTAGACATTGAGTATGTCAAAGGGAAGAACAACGTGGTGGCCAATGCTCTATCCCACAGACCGACAACGTTGTCTCTGATGTGCATAGACATGGATTGGAGGGCTCAGTTACTGGTGGAGTACTCCAAGGACCGTTTTTCCTTTGAGGTACTGGATGGTTAGATCACAAATGACAGGTATAGGGTGATGGATGAGGTGATATACTTCAGGGACAGGATCTTCTTGACTGGGAGCTCTCAAGTCAAGGAGAAGATACTGCGTGCCTCCCATGACTCACCACTATCAGGCCACCAGGGGTTCACCAAGACCTATAGGGCCGTCAGGGAGAGGTCCTCTTGGAGAGTCCTTAAGGAGGACGTACTCCAGCATGTCAGGGAGTGCGAAGTATGTCAGCAGAACAAAGGAGAGATGAGTCACCCAGCAGGACTACTACAACCACTTCCCATTCCGGAGGGGAAATGGGAAAGCATCTCGATGGACTTCATCACTGGGTTGCCCACGGTATAGGGAAAGGATTTCATTTTTGTGGTCGTTGATCGGCTGACAAAGTATGCACACTTCTTCGCTATATCAGCATGATACACAACAACATAGGTAGTGGAGTTGTTCTTCCGAGATATTTTTAGATTGCATGGTCTTCCGAAGACCATTGTGAGTGACCGAGACAGCCGTTTCATGGGCGGATTTTGGTAGGAGATTTTCCGTTTGGTGGGTACAGAGTTGACTTTGAGCACCAGTTATCACCCTTAGACGGATGGGTAGACAGAGATAGTGAACAAGTGGTTGGAGGGCTACTTGTGAAACTATGTCACGGGGCAGCAGAAGGCATGGCTACGCTGGTTGCATTTGGGAGAGTATTGTTGCAACACCACTTTTCACATGTCCATCGGTATGTCTCCGTTCTATGCCTTGTATGGATACCGTGCTTTGACTTTTGCTGACGTGATGTTTGGTGCTAGCAAGGCCCCCAGGGCCAAGGACTGGATCCAAGAGAGTCAGGATATACTCCGGGCTCTTAAGGATAACTTAGCTACAGCTCAGAACCAGCAGAAGCTGTATGCTGACAGGGGACGGGTTGAGAGGCAGTTTGAGGTAGGGGATTTGGTCTACCTACGACTGCAGCCATATCGACAGTCCACGCTGAAGCAGAAGGGGGCCGAGAAGCTCAAGCCCCGCTTCCATGGACCTTACAAGGTGATCCGTAGGATTGGGGAGGTTGCATATGAGCTAGAGTTGCCTACAGGTAGCCGGATCCACAAAATCTTCCACGTATCATGCTTGAAAAAGGCATTGGGGCAGCAGGTGACTGCAACAGAGGAGCTTCCACCTACAAATGATGAGGGGCATTTGGTGTTGCAGCCAGAAGTCATCATAGACACTAGGGAGAGACAGCTATGGAGCAGGATAGTTAGAGAGTACTTTTGCCGGATGAGGATGCCACTTGGGAGAGAGAAAATCTTGCAGCACCCATCCTTGCAGTTGCTTGAGGACAAGCAACGTTTTGGGAGGGAGGACTGTAATATTCCCAATTAGCAGCAGCTAATTGGTAATATTAATTTTGGCCAGTTTTTCTTTTCTAATGTTAAAGTCAGTTAATGAAGTGGGTGATGAGGCACATAACCCACACTTAGGAAATAAATATTCCCTAAAGTCACTTGAGCAAATATTACTTGACATTGTGGGGTCCATGAGGGTGAAGTGGCAGCGTGAGGGAAGAGGCATTGTGGGCAGTGTGGGCCCATGATAGCGCAGTCGAGAGGGGACAGCGTGGGCCAAGAGGGACAACGCAGTTTGGTGGGGCCCAGATGAGAGCAAGGCCCTCAAAGCATAAAAAGGGGAAGAGGCTCCTCATTCTGGTATTCTATTATGCATCTATGATTTCTGTCTTTTGACATTGAGCACGCTTTTGCTGTTGAGCGAAGTCTGCAAGTGCTGTTCAACACACTGGGTGTCTCCGAGCGGAGATCCCAACCTTAGCCTCGGGGGACTTCGAGTGCCCGCTCAAGTGAAGAGTTCCATCCATCATTTTGCAGGAGAGAGCCATAGCATCTTCAGCTAGGATCACGCAGTTGCTTGGACAACGTAGTCTCTTGGAGGGATCACGTAGTCTGTGGTAGAGGCAATTCCGGGAGTGAGGAGATATCAGGGATTTTAGCCCAAAGATAGTGTGAAGGGATCAACCCTTCAATAATCATCATTTAGTAGTAGGATGAGGCCATCATTTGCAAATTTATCTTTCAGGGCCAGCGTACTCACTGTGAGTGCGTTATTTTCTAAGGGAGGTCAAATTTCAGGGTCAACTATTCTGGGATTCCTTCCTGGGTTTTTCCGGGTTATTGGAGGAGAGCCCATTTCCAGAGTTTCACATTTTTCTGAGCAGGGGAACAACCCCAAAGAGTCGTTCCATTCCAACAGTATCAACAGTCCGGTAGCAGCAGTAGCAGCATCTGGAGATTACACAGTCCATGACAGAGAAGCCATTCCTTGAGCATTTCTGAGAGTATTTCCCATCTTGCCTTGCGCAAGCCAAGGTGCCATCATTCTAATCACCTTTGTACTCATTGTTATCTTTCAGTTATATAATAAAATGGCTCAACGTTTCTCCCTATTTTCATTATTTGTATGATGTCTCTCTATTTGTTGTAGTTGCTTGTTTATGTTGCTTTGTATTACTGTTTATTTCTATTCAGGATATTACATTCATTCATTTACACTAGGCATCAATAATCTAGAGCTATCCATTGTTTAGATAGAGCTAGGGTTTCATGGGCATTTTAGCAAGGCTAGGGCATCATGAAGCTAGGGCTTGTCATCAAGGATTTCTTCAAATTTATTAATTTCCCTAGGGTTGACTTCATTAATGGCTTGACATCATGTTTACTTAAGTGATTCTAAGGTTAGAGTGTCATGGACATATGCACATAGGAATTTCTCCTAGGATTTGTATAAAGAGTCTTTAATGAGGTTAGGGCAGCATCACAAAAGGGGGTTATTCATTCATCACAAAGGTTATGACATTTTCCATCTCCAACAATGCCATATTGACATCAATGACAACTTTGACCAACAATCTCCCCCTTTGTCGTTGATGGCAATATTCTCGCCCTTTCAACATTCTATCCCCCTTTCACATCAATGGAAAATGGGGTGTCCAAGTACTCCCCTTATCAAACTGCTTCTTGACATGCTGCTCCATCGTATTTTCTTCCTTTCTTCATCAATGATAGTTCTCCATGATAGATATGTTTCTCCTTGCAACTCCCCCTGTCATTATGCTTTCCTTTAATGGACTTGCTCCCCCTAAGCCTTTGCAAGCCTTCATGGAAATGGATGAGGTAGATGATCAACCAACTCCCCTTGCCTGCGTAAACTCTATAGCTCCTCTTTTTTTTCAAGACAAGAAAGATCGCTTCATTGTGATCAAGTGGAGGACATCTTAACAATGGATGTGTAGTGAAGACACAATATCATGAGTTTCTTCAATAGAATTACTCTCGAGAGATGATCTATTAAGAGATGACTGTCCATGTGTGACTCATCAAGGGCTTCATAGGGCTCTTCACGAATAGCTTCTACAAGAATAATCAAGAATCATAAGCTCCCCCTAACAGTATGCATGGTCTCCTTTTTGGCAAAATTTCATCATCAAAACTTGGAATATCATATTTGCCAAAGATGTATTCATTAGATCAACAACATGAGTTGATGTCTTGTGTGTTCAAGAGGCTTTTTGATCCAATTTGCTTCCTTCTCCATACTTGTGTAACTTTCTTTTCTTGCTTGGTAGTCATGGTTTTAGCTTGTTTAGGGAAACAAGTCAAGTTACAATCACAAGCCATATGTCCAATGTTATGACATTTGAAGCACTCCATTTTTTTCATCAATGAGGGATCATGAATTCTTCTTGCAAAGTTGTTTCTAGGATACTGATGGGGATCATTATATTTGTCCTTGTGGTATGCCCTACAATCCTTCGCCATATGCCCAAAATGTGTACAAGAATAACAATAACCAAAAAATATACTTTGGTACCTGGAGGATGGAGATTGCCTTGATGTATGATGGCAGCCAAAGCTGCAAAACCAACATTTTCAGCAAAGATGCATATAGAAATGCATTTCAATTTAAAACCCCAATAAATCTCAACCAGGGGTAGCCTTCATAAGCGGAAGCTTACCTTTTTATACCCTATGGTTAAAAAACTCAACAAATCAACTTCATATGCGGAAGCTTCTCCTTTTTGCAGACCTGTGATTAAAAACCATATAATAAAACCCCACTTCATGGATATTCGAATCAACATTCGAACTTTGGATTAAAACCCATAATATATCTTCGGGCCAACACTTAAGTTGTCATTTGACTTAACTCCTCGATTTTGGTTAAATAAATACCAAAGATCTTAGCATCTATTAAAGTTCAACCATATGCTTACCAATCCATTCACTGTAGATCATATTATATATAATCTCCACTTAATAAGGTTCTTACCTTGGTTATGAACCAAATGCCGATATAATGTCCGGTCCCACAGCACTTAAACAACTTACATATTCATCGTCCATCATTAGTTAAATCCGACGGTTGATGTTCATCGCGTTCCAACTCAGTGCTTCTTCATCCAACGGTAGTCGCACACTTAAATCTGATCACACATAATCCAACGAATATCGCACCCAAATAAGCCCGAACTTTAACGTACCTTTAAACAATGTCGGGTCCACACCTTGTTATCCTCCACGCATCTTCTGATGCGAACGCCGTCCGATCATTTGATCAGAGCATCCAACGGATATCGCGTTCGTTTTACTCTAGCGCTTTATTGACCCAAAGGCACGCGAAATAGGCTGTATTGGAATACCACCAGTGCTACGTGTCAACTGTTAAGCATTATCGCGTTCGTTTAAGACTTTACCGCTTACCATCCGAAGGCTGCACGAAACCCACTTGTGGTTTTCCGAAAACTACTTCACTGTTCCACCGCCGTTGACTCACAGTTCCCTCCTTCTTTTGACTTTAGTCTATGCGACAAAATCTTGTCTGTCTATCTTCTTTGATCTCGTCTGTTGATCTTATTGTTCAACGACTCATAGCTCCACACAACCGCAATTGAGTTTCTTTTCAATTTCGCTTCCTCTATTCTGTTGTGCCATTTTTCTTTCGACAAGTCATTTGATTCACCATTCCTCAATTAAAAGCTGCACGAAACCCCTTAGGAGGTTTCCAAACCTCTACTCTGTTCCTTCGCTCCAGTCCCGATCTGTATTCATTGTTCGATCAATAGATTCCTGATACATGTATCCAAATGTATCCTAATACTGAATTTAAATTCAGTTCCTCTGCTGTGTGATCGATCCTTTCAGTGATCGATAGCACACATCAACTCATATGTCTTCTCAGATGTGTATACAACCTTCTTATGCACCTCGGCTCAATTCAAACTTGTAACCCTATCTCAGTATTTCCATCAAACTGTTCAATGGTATACAGAACACCATTTAAACCCTATACAGAGTTTTATCGCACACCTGCTCATTGAAATTCAAGCATTTCTCACACATAATTAAATCAATCAATGCACACATAATTCAGAAGCAAATTCCTTCGTATATACAGATGTAATCAAATTACAAAAGACCTCTTGTCTCTGGCCTAATCTTCAAATCAATGGCCCTTTTCTCCTACTGCCTGTAGGCTTACAACAACAAATCCCTGTTTTCCCTGAATTACTCACACTACTCTCTACCTTTTGCCTTGAGGCTTTACAGTTGATACAAAAGACTATGAACCATTTTAGGTTCAGGTCCTCCATTATCTCACAAATTCCTCAAAATCCTCAAAGTCCTAAAATCTATCCTTTATCCCTAAAAATCCTTTCAAATTCATAAAATCATGGAACCAATTCCACTTTAGGAATTACAATCAAATCTCATATCTTTCATTCCTATAGAATCTCAACTATCCTACTTCCCTCATGTTCTCCAATCATTCGGGAACATTTACAAATTTCTCTCAATATTTAATATCTCTCATTAAAATCACTCAAAACATTAATAATTACATAAGAAACCAATATTCTTTTAAAAACAAAAGACCCCTATGTCTATTAAATTACAAAGGATTTTTCTTGAGCCTAATGCCCCTGCATCAATGTACTTCTAAAGTCATTATGCCTTGGTATCCTTTGATCAAGTTTATTGCTTCTTGCATTCTTGACACCATCTAGATATCTTCTTGGAGTAGGGTTTCTTCCAATGTCATCTTGACTCTTCTCCTTGATTTTGCTGGAATTGGGGGCATCAACATTTCTTCCAAGCTTCTCCACATCCTTGTTGTTGGTAGCATTAGGGTTTGTATCATTTCCATTTGAGGGTTCACCTGCATAACCAAGACTTGATTTATCAAGAGGAGATCTTTGATGACTTAGGATGTTATCTAGTGTTTGAGAGCTCTTTAGACTCTTGTTCAGATGATCAATTTCTTTCCTTAGGAGATCAATTTCTTCTTTAATCATCTTGCATTCTTCATCCCTTTTTTCTAGATGGTTCTCCATTTCTTCCCTCATTCTCTTTGCTTCACATGATTGGGCCTTACGTGAGGTGATGTTTGATTTTAATTTGGTAATATCTTCTTCCTTTTCTTCTAGTTGGCATGTCATAGAATTTCTTTCCTTTTCTGCTTCATCAACTTGTACTTCCAGGAGGGCCAAAACTTCCATTGCCTTTTCAGCTCCTTGTGCTTGTTTCTTTGCTTCTTGTAGATGGGATTTAAGGGAGGAGACATCTTCCTTGTATTGACCAATTTTTCTTTCAAGTTTGTTCAAGTCTTCATGTCTTTGTTGAAGATGGTTTGACAAAGTTTCTTCCCTTTTCTTTGCTTTATCTAACTGATTTGTCATGGATATGACTTCTTCATGATGCCTTTTCTTGTTTTGATGCATTTCCTCCTTTAGGTTGATGAGCTCCTCATCTCTTTCTTGTACTTGCAGCTTAACAATGTCAACTTCTTTTCTTTTCTTGTCAAGGTCATGGTCACCATCTTTTGCTTGCTTCTTGAGCTCCTTATTTTCCTTTTTCAAACTACTTATCTCTTCTAGGGAAGTTACAAGTTTTTCCTTGAGATCTTCTTCATTTTCTTCATCTTCTAGGTCCTCCTTGGTCTTGATGTCTTCACTCTTGTTTTCAGCTTCCTTTATGGGTTCTAGATTTCCTTCCTGCTTTCCATCATCTTCTTGATTAGAGGTTATGGTTAATGCTCCTTTTGAGTGAAGATCTTGAAGTTTGTCCCACATATCTTTTGCCAATGAAAATTTTCCACTTTGGCCTTTATAGGATCTCATAGCCCACTCAAGATTGCTTTTATCGCTCTTGCATTATATTCCTCGGATTCTTCTTCCATCGTGCTTTCAGTAATCACCAATTCCCAGACTTCAAAACCTTGAGCCATTAAAAAATTCTTCATTCTTGCCTTCCATATATCAAAGTTTCCATTGAATAGTGGAGCTTTCCCAATTTGATTATCTTCTGTTTTCATGGTTGAAGAAGAGACATCTTTAGAAGGATTGGAGGCTTTCTTCCTTGGCTTTTCCATTTGTGTTCTAAGGATTTACCTTCCAATTGTTAGGCTGTGAGTGAAAGTACTGGCTTTGATTCCAATTGTTGGAAATACTACGAGGGGGGGTGAATCAATATTTCTTTTACAATTGTTATTTTACCAGTTTTAGATCACTTATAAATTGAACACAAAATGAACAATATAGAATAAATGATTTTATTAATCGGAAATCCTCTTCTTTACAATAAATCAGGTACAATAATGTTTCGAGCAATAATACAAAGAAAAATCAAGAAATAGAAAAAGGCAAATAAAGAGTGGTGGAAAAACAAAGGCCAGGGTAACTCATGTAACCACGATTCCTCCCTCCTCACATCTCTAAACGCAATACATGGGCCTCCCTCATTATTGCTATCCTTGTACCCATGGCATTTGGCCTTGAGACCCCTTTGTTCCCCTTCCATTCCATCATCATTCATATCCCACCTATTAATTGAAGGATGTATCGGGAACATTTCTTTCTCCCTAGGGGTTGCGAACACCTAATAGGATCGTTTATTAGCCACTCCTACCTAGCGAGTTAACACAATTACATGATCAAAACCCCAAATTTTGAAAAGAAGCCCTATATGAAGTCTTAATTGTCCATTGATCAACAAGCTTGGTTCACATAGATGCACTAATGGTTAATTTTACCTAATGGTGAAGATGAAATATTGGACATTATGTGTGATTGGCAGGTGGTTTTCATTATGGGTTGGGCAACTTCACTGGGGCCCAAGTCCACTAGAAGAGCATTATGACACCCCATAAGTGAAGCGTTAAGAGCCATGGGGCTCCTATCTACTTGTATAGTATCACTCCATTCCATGGGCACCTACAACACCCTAGTTCTGCGCTTTGCCCCACATCATTCATGAGATGATATACTTGGACCAATGTGCCCCCAACCGGCTTAAAAGTGCACTTATGGTTTGGCAGTTGATTTGAGGCCCAAATGAGGTTCTCACCCCATGAGACATGGCAGGGCTAGCACCATACTTTGAGCCCTCAATGTTGGAGCAGAATCAAGCTATTTTATCACCAGGGGACACATGAGAGTCTGAGACCCATTTTGTGCCCTAATCACAAAACTGGGGTCCACATGATGATTTGCATGGATGTCTAGGGTCCATCCCCTAGAGGATGATTTTTGGAGCCCTTTTGACTCAGTTTGGCACCAAGGGAGCTCAACGCATGCCTCCAAGAGGCCAACACAATGATGACATTAGCATTTTGGCCCTCTTGTGGGTTAATTTTTATGATTTCACATTGGCTATGTGGTTGGCTTGTAACCACAATTAGTTTTTTCCCATCATTTAACAACTAAGAGGGGCCTTAGGAACCTCATTTAGTCTCTCATCATCATCTCTTGGACAATTCAACCTCTTAGAAGAATTTCGCATTTGTTCCTTCTTGGCTATTGGATATCTATTGGATGCATTTCGATATTTGGAACCTAATTAGGTTGTCTTTGGAGCTACTTCTTTGGATAATGGATGGATATACTACATGTTGTCTTGTAAGTGCATATTGTTGAAGATTTTCTATCTTGAAATTGTTTAATGTATGAAATTGCTGCTTTTGGGTTATGCTTTTTTGTGCCCTATTTGTTGAAAATTAATTTTGAAAGGCTGTCTAGTTGAGTATTGCATATGTTATTCATTGTACAATATGTAATGAATGTTCCCAGTGGAGGAAATCTTTAATCTCTCCATCAAACTCCATTTTCTTTTGAAGTGGGTAAATGCTAAAAGTTGATACCTAGGGCATCAATTTTTGGCCTCTTTAGAAAGGATCTAGCTTATCTATCTAATCCTTGACTCCATATACCTAACGGACAAGGCACTAGTCCAAGTCATTGGTGATCAATCCGAAATTTTCTCCATAATTTTCTCTCTTAAAATCGATCCGTTTAAGACTAGGGTGAAAATCTAGGGTTTGCAACGAAAATCTAGGGCTTGCTACCTATTCTCCAAGTTTGGTGGGCATCCACTCAAATTTCATCCATAAAATCTCTCGCCCTAGGTGTGGCTCCAAGAGGGTAACCTTAGTTCTTTTCCCCTCAACTTGAGGTCTTCCTTGAATGTTGTATGAGCTTATTACTTGTTGAAGTATATCATAAGAAGCTTTTTCTCCTGGGAATATCTATCACCATCAAAAATCTTAAAACCCTAGGTCTTGAGCCTCCTTTTCTAGGGCTTTTCTTTGAGAGCGTTTTGTTTCTTTGAAGTCTTGAACCATTATTGAGTCTCTCTCTTGAATGAGTTTTAGCTTGATCACTTTGTGCCTTATACCTAGGATATCTATTTTAAGTGATCTCCTTCCTACCGGGACTCCTCCCATTGGTGAAAGTCGGTAAAGAGCAGGGGGTTTTGGCTGAGGTGACATTGGGCCTCTACCCCATTGTTAGTACTTAGTCTAGCTCTTGTCATGTAGGGTTTCCCTCTCCAAGGCCTGCTAGATTTTGTGGTAAAATGTTCATCAACAAGAGCTACATAAACATCATCCGGTTCAAAGTCTTCACACTTAGATTCCCCAACCTTATGATATGGTAGAAATTGAAAAAGCTTAACATTCTTAACCAATTATTTTGGTTTGAGTGAAGGGTACATTTTTGATAAAGCCATGGTAGAGGAGTTCAACAATCAATACCACCAACATCAAGGTACATAAAGGGCTTCATGCTCTTGATTAAATGCCAATCCTATAACCTCATACATGATATAATTCAATGAAAATATTACAATTCTACCAATCCTAAAATCCTGAAAACTGTGAAGTCTACTGAATTTTGAGAGGGATATGAAATTTTACTTTTCCCAGATGAAGTCCGATAATGTTGGAACCACTCAAACATTTTGAAAAAATTATTAATTAATGGTAATGTGTAAGAATTTAACATTACATTGACTGCCAGAATTGCTAGGGTTGAGTTAGGTTTTTAATTTTTTTGTTTAGGTTTAGGATTTAGGAGGGGGAGGGTTGGATTTATGAGAGAGAAACAACCCCTAGATTCCTCCAACAACCACCTGAAAAACCACAACTGTGGGTCCCAAACTCCCCTCACGCGTGAGATTTGAATGGCCTGGTTTGGAGCAGAACTGGCTGGTTCACTGGATTTTTCTACTGGGTCATTGGCTGAAGGTTACTGACCGGTCGGTTTGACTGGTTACCTGTTCAAACAGGCTGGTTTTTAAAAATATGATGTATACTTGGTTGACGATAAATTTATGCTGCAATCTTGAATCTGTACCTCCCAGTGCCACTATCACTGGATTTCATTTTGTGGGTGTGTCTCTAATTTGTGCCTTCCAGTTTCACTATGTTTAACTTTATGCTTGTAGCTTTTGAACTTGTGAGCTTCCTGTCCTGTTTTTAGCATATTTTGTTTACATCAAGGAGTTTCATCTTTGTGACTGCTGAAGCTTGTGCCTTTCAGTCATACTGTTGATGCTTCTTTTATTGAATAAATGATGATATTTTTGTTGGACCTGCAGGTTTTGAACTCCTTTTCTTCAGGGACCTATAGTTTTTAATTTTGAGATATGTTTTTTATAATCTTTTTGGCTAAGCTGCCTTTCTATGAGGGGTGTATCTATGTTGTCAAAGTCATCCAGGACTCGCCCCTGGTCTCATCCACATCCATTTGGGGGGTTTTGAAAATTGGTCTCCATGTTAATAGAAGCCCGATCAGCTCACTGCTTGCTGCTATACCACATTGCTGTGGGCACAGTGACCTATAATTATTCATTTTCTGATTAGAAAAGTAATCTGTTCATGCAACTTTTGAACTCATGTCTTCGTTGTGTATATGCTGATGATTAGTCCTTACATCCCAGTTGCACGGCTTATTTTTCAATATTTTACTGGACTTATTTGAGTAAACATGGTGCATATGCAGGCAACTAGTGTAATAGGTACAGGGACATTTGGATGTGGTACTGTTATTGTTGAAGGAGAGGATTTTATTGCTGAGGGAATCACCTTTGAAAATGCTGCTCCAGAGGTATTATCGTGTATTTTACTGCAATGCCTTTTTTTCCTCTTGCGTTTTATTACAAATAGTATAAATTTGAACCTCGAAAAGAGAATCCAAAGGTAAGAGGTACATAGTTTACTATAATGCTACACCTGCCTTTGGCGCTAGTGGTGGTTTTGCATATTTCTCTTCTAGCTTTCCATCTGAAAGGTTTAAGTACATTTATGTTTTGCCATGTATCTAAGTAGGATAAAATTGTTAGCAGATCTGCTGATTCGTGATCATCGGGAAAAATAGGCTCATAAAATACCAATTTTGTGGGTTATCTTTTGTATATTTATTGAAATGTGATTCTCAAAATAATCTTATTTCAATATGCATATCATTCGACTATAGATATTCAATTGAAAGTCACATGTAGGTCTCTCTCATTTTGTTTCAGGATCTGGCTGAAACGATTGCATAGGGATGCGTGGAAAATATTTTAATTTGTTTATTTTTATAATAAATGGTTTCTCATTGAAATAATTTATTTAGTATATTATTTGTGGGTAGTTTTAGAGAAGCTACTATAAGCTTTAGGTTTGATTTGCACTGAATGATAAGCACCTTTTTACAATATAAGCTATCACCCCCTCACATGGTATAAAGTCCCAAGCATTTAGGGGCTAGTTTTTGCAACCGAGGAAGGATACCCATTGTCACTTCAATAGCTCTTCCCCTTTTTAGGTTGGCTCTTCTCCTATTCAAGGGGGGCTTTCCTAAGGATAGAATTATCAAGGCTATGGAGTGGAGGTTCAAAGTGAAAATGAATAGTAAGCCTTCAAATAAAACAAAGTGGTTGTAATATGTGGAAGTGAAGTGAAAATGGAAAAGGGGGTATAGCAAAGGAAGGAAGAGGAGAAACAAGAGAATGGAACGTTGAGGGATTAGCACCTATTGATACAAGGGATAATGGAGTCATGAGACATTCCATTATCTTGAGGTATGCTATGAGGTAGAAAGACTAATTTTACACCTTCCAAATCTTCATCGATTGGTTTGTACCTAAAGAAAAGTGAACTTGTTTGATACATTAAACCTTGAAGTGCTTGCTGGAAATTATGATGTGGAAACTAATCTTAAAGGGATTAGTTTGCCACACATCAAATTAACATAAACGTGTTGTTTTACTAGTTGAATTACACTATCTAATCAACAACTATATATGATAGGAGAAAGCAAAAAGTAGAAATAAGACCAAAAATAAAACAAGAGGAAAAACCTCCTCACATTGCTTATTCCTAGATGACTAGTGTTCTTATAACTAGGCCTTTATGTTAGAGGGAAGACAAGAAGCTTCTACAACATATTTGTTGATTTTTCCTCGACACTTTAGAATCAGGTTTATGTCTAAGATCACGATCACAAACACACTAAAATGCCACAACACAAGCACTTTGCACAACGGAAACCGTACAATAGTGAATCAACTACTACATAAGACAAATTTTCAACCCAAAACTTGTTATATTACAAACATTAATACAACAAACGTAGGGCTCCCATACCAAGGATCATAGCCCTTACAATCAACCTTGATACAAGATCAACTAGGGCTTGAGATCAACAAGTTATGATCATCAATCCGCCCTTGAACAAAGAAAACTTGACTTGCTGATGTAATGCTTCCACAACCCTTTTAGTCCACGTATCTTGAACACTTATGACAAGTCCTTTGCCTCCTCTTCTACTTCTCACAAGACTTCTGCAACTTCAGAATGCTTACATCTTCAGCTGCTCAAACTGGCACTATCAAACCTTCTGTTGCTCCAAGAGTCACTGATCATGGGCTCAACAAACTGCCCTCTAGCTGCTCTCCTGCTCTTCCGAGATAGCGAACTCTTAGGGTCTTCCAAGCTGCACACTTATCAATGACATCACTAAACTAGGGCATCATTCACAAACACACACACATTCCTCTTCGCTCCTTCAAAGATGATAGACCTAGGGCTACTTGCGCAACCAACACAACAACAAATTGTCTCTTGATTTACTATACTAAGGGCATGTTCCAAACTTCCCTCTTAACAATGATAAGGATGTTCCTTATTCACTTTACTAGGGCACGCATACACTGCTGTCCAAAACCCTTGGAATACCTCTCCACACTTAGCAATTCTCTTCATAAAGACAATACCACAACTCACCTTGTAACCTCTACTCATATCACAAGAGACTCAGTTCTGTGCAATGACACTTGACCCTACCAGAGTTCACACATACCAAACTTGGCTCTGCACAGGTCAGACCCTTAACTCGGTTTAAGCAACTTCATACTCATCACATCTAGCCTCAGCTTACTTTGCAACACTTCGGCCCTTATCCTGCATTCACTTAAGGTCACTTGGCCTACAAAACAATAGACTACAGTGACTTATCCTTCTTGCGATTCCCCTGAGGTATTTCGGCCTAATCACAGAGCTTAGGTACAACTCGGATGCACAAAATGTGAAAATTCGTGTTACACAAAATCCTACTGCAACAATTAATGGAAAGTCTTCTATTTGTTATTTACTTAACAAATTTATTTACAGTGTTCTACAAGAAAATATCGAAATCCATTCACTACAACCTACATAATTAAACTGCGAAAGAAATATAAGTGCGTAAACAAATTTGAACACACATAGATCACACAACCATCCGTGTAATATTCCCAATTAGCAATAGCTAATTGGAAATATTAATTTTGATTACTTTTAATTAATAAGTTAAATTATAAATAAAGTGGGCGAAGGGGACACTTACTCACACTTAGGATAAAAGAGTATTTCCTAAAGTCACTTGAGGAGCATGATTAATTGGCAGCGTGGGGCCTAGAGGCCAAGTGGCAGCGTAGGAAAAAGGGACAGCATGGGCAGTGTGGGACCAAGCCAGTGCAGAGAGAGATGGACAACGTGGCTCCAAGGGACATCGCAGTTAATGGTGGGGCCTAGGTGAGAGCAAGGCTCTCCAAGCATAAAAAGGGAGAGGGTCTCTTCATTTGGATTCATTCTGATTATGCACCTTTGATATTTGTCTTTTGACATTGAGCACGCTTGTTGTTTAGCAAATTCTGTATGTATTTTTCAGTACACTGGGTGTCTCCATGCAGAGATCCCAACCTCAGCCCCGAGAGACTTCGAGTGCTTTCTCGGGTGAGGAGTTCCATCTTATTTTGCCGGAGAGGATAGCATCATCCACAGTTGGGAGCATTCCTTGGAAGAGAGTGCAGTCAGTGAGAGGGCGGATGCAGTCTTGGATAGAGGGAGTTCGGATTGAGGGTTTATCATGGGATTTAGCCCGGAGGAGTTGGAAAGGGATTAGCCCTTCCATATTCTATCATTTTGACAGAGACGGAGGCCATCATTTGCATCAGAGCACTCAGGGTTAGCGTTTCTCCTTGGGGGACAAAGTAGTACCTCAAGGGAGGTATTTTCGAGGGTCAACCATTTCCAGAAAGTTCTCTGGGCTTTTCTGGGTTTTGTGTGGAGAGGCCATTTCCAGAGTTTCATAATTTTCCGAGGAGGGGAATAACCCCAAATCAGCCTTTCATTCCAGCAGTAGCAGCCGCAGCACCAGCAGCACTGGAGATTACGCAGTCTTGAGTTAGCAGCCATTTCGGGTCATATCCTGAGAGTATTTCTACGCTTGCCTAGTGCAAGTCAAGGTGCCATCATTCTGATCACCTTTGTACTCATTTCTATCTTTCAGTATTAATAAAATGGCTCAGCGTTCTCCATATTGGTTGTTGTTCATGTGATATCTCTCTAGTTGTTGTTGTCTTTGTTTATGTGCTTTATATTGCTGTTATTTCTACTTGGAATATTACAGTGGTATCAAAGCTCATAGACTTGGCTGACCTTGTGGAGTAGATTGTCTATGACACCAGCAGGAAAACCATACATCACCTATCGGGGAAGAAAGTATAAAGACCAAGAACGGAGGTTAGAGCTCACTTTCGGGAAAGGTGACAGCGTTCCAGTAGTGGATGCAGAGGAAGAGGAACCAATGGCGGAGGAAAGAGATGCCGGGAAGGAGTTCGGGGAACTTCTCCTCAAATCAGAGCAGGATCTGACAAGATGGATAGAGGAGATGGGGCAGAGATTCATGGCAGAGTCTAGACAACGTGAGACTCCAAGGGGTTTCCATATTGGAGAGGGCTCGGGCACATCCAATCATTTACAGGAGCACATCACAACACAACAGATGGCATCACACACACCTCCACGTTCCACGATGCCTACCTTCCTTGCCGCAGACACTGGGGTAGGAGCACAGTAGGAGGAGCCGACCCATATGGGAGATTATTTTGCTGAGTACCAGTCCTACGGTCAGGAGTTCAGAGATGCCCTCACATTCCATGACTTTGTCCAGCTCAAGCGGGACAACAGACCCCGCAACCATCACAGGGGGAACAAGCATTCACATGATGGGGATATGCAGCGCACTGTAGGCAGATTCTACCTACCGACATTTGATGGATCGGCCAAGAGTTCGGCGAAGGCTTGGGTGGAGAAGTTGGATATATATTTCTAGCTTAACCAGATGGCAGAGGCAGAGGCCATCAAGGTGGCAGCATTGCACTTGGATGGAGAGGCCCATGATTGGTGGTTTCACGGGATGGCTATGCTGGGGCATTCAGGAGTGACAACATATGTCGAGTTTACACGGAGGGTGATAGAGCGGTTTGATCGGAGGGATCCAGAGGAGCACTTTTTTGAGCTGACCAAGCTCAAGCAGACCGGGAGTCCAGATACTTATATCTTAGAGTTCTTGAGACTTTCTGTGATGGTCCCTGATTTATCCGCAGCCTGGATGATCTATATGTTCATCGATGGATCAGCAGAGCCTCTTCGGGGGTTAGTCAGGTCGATGAGGCCAGCCACGCTCCACGACGCAGTTGGGAGGACTAGGGATTTGCAAGATGCATTACCCCAGACTAGAGCTCCTTTTTCCCAGAGACCGGCATTTCAGCTGAAGGGGAAGGACATGAGGGTTCTACCTCCAAAGGGGAACCAGGATAGAGGGCCTCTGGATGATTATACCAGGAGAGATCTGAGGTGGAAGAGGCTATGTTTCACATGCCAGGAGCTGTGGGCACCCGGACACCGTTATGCTGCAGGGAAGGCACATTACATTGAGGTCTTCTCCGACAGTAGCGGGGAAGAGGAGGAGTACGAGGAGATATAGGCAGGAGGCAGCAACACAGCGCAGAGAGGGAATCATCTGCCACCTCCACCACCAGGAGCGGGAGGTGCAGCTTTTGCACCTACCAGGGGAGCCCTTGCATATTTGCGAGGAGTTCCCAAATACTTGACACTGCATGTCCGAGGCACAGTGAGGGGACAGCGTGTCTCAGTATTAGTGGACAGTGGGGCCACCCACAATTTCATTGATGCCCAGCTGGTAGAGCGGAGAGGCATATTGACGGAGAGTTTTGACGGATTTTCGGTACTGGTTCCAAGTGATTGGACCATGCAGTGTGCCCAGTATGTGCCAGCTTTGGCAGTGACTATGGGGACATACACCCTGACAGATCACTTCTTCGTGGTGGACATTCCTAACACCAACGTGATACTGGGGGTACAGTGGCTGGTCACGCTGGGGAAGGTCACCACTGATTAGGAGACCTTGGAGATGGAGTGGACGGATAAGAAGACTGGGAGGCATGAGAAGATTCGGGGTATGCACACCTACCCACCGCAGACAGTTTCAACACACTGGATGGAGGCAGATTTTCGGAAGGGAGACATAGAGTGGGCAGTGGAGTTGCGTGTTTCAGAGGCAGGATCTACAGGGCAGGCCGTGCACCCAGATGTGCAGTCCATTCTAGACAGGTATGCCACATTTTTTGGAGAGATACCACCAGGGCAGCCACCAGATCGGGGGTTTGAGCACACGATCGAGCTGGAGCAGGGCAACTAGGCTGTCATCACTACACCCTATAGGCATCCCAAAGCCTATCGGGATGAGATTGAGAGGGCTATCCATGAGCTCCTAGCTCTTGGACACATCTGTCCTAGCACTAGCCCCTTTGCTTCTTCAGTAGTACTGGTGAAAAAGAAGGATGACACATTGAGGATGTGCATTAATTACAGGGCCCTGAACAAGAAGACCATGAAGAACCGGTACCCCATCCCACTGATCGATGAGCTGATAGATGAGCTCAGGGGGTCCAAGTTCTTCTCAAAGATTGATTTGAGATCCGGATACCATCAGATTCGCGTGAGGGAGCGGACATTCCCAAGACCGCTTTCGAGTGTCATTACGACCATTTTGAGTTTTTGGCGATGCCTTTTGGGCTAACCAATGCCCCGGCCACTTTTCAGTCATGCATGAGTCACATCTTCCATAGTCACTTGAGGAAGTGCGTATTAGTGTTTTTTGACGACATTTTGATCTACAACAGGACATGGGAGGAGCACCTTTAACATATAGAGGCTGTATTGCGCATTTTGAAAGAGCATCAATTTTATGCTATGCTCTCCAAATGCGAGTTTGGGTTGACAGAGATGCTCTACTTGGGGCACATCATCGGGGTGGACGGAGTGAGGGTCCACGAGGAGAAGATCAGGGCCATCAAGGACTAGCTAGAGCCGAAGAATGTGACGGAACTTCGGGGATTTGTAGGGATCTGCACCTACTACCGAAAGTTCGTCAAGGGATTTTCCCAGCTTGCTGCATCCCTTACAGACCTTACCAAAAAGGAGCATTCAGTTGGACGGATATAGCGCAGAGGGCTTTTGACGGGCTCAAGGAGGTGATGAGCAGCTGTCCGGGGTTAGCATTGCCAGATTTTACACAACCCTTTGTCTTGGAGTGTGATGCATCAAGGGAGGGGATAGGCGTAGTTTTGATGCAGGGAGGCCATCCCATAGCTTTTGAGAGCTGGAAGCTATTTCCACATGAGAGGTTGTATGCTATATACGACAAGGAGATGTTGGGCATCATGCATGCTTTGGCCAAGTTTCGGCAGTCCCTGGTAGGGAACAGATTCAAGGTGAGGACGGATCACAACAGCCTCTGATTCTTCCTAGAGCAGAAGCAGTTGCAGGAGAGGCAGCAGAAGTGGGTTAGCAAGATCCAGGCTTATGACTTTGACATCGAGTATGTCAAGGGGAAGAACAACGTTGTGGCAGATGCACTTTCACGCAGACCAGCAGCATTGTCCTTGATGAGTTTGGAGACGGATTGGAGGGCTCAAATTTTGGTAGAGTACTCTAAGGACCGTTTTTCTTGTGAGGTTTTGGACGGGCAGGTCATAGACGACAGGTATCGGGTGATGGATGAGGTGATCTACTACCGGGACAGGATCTTCTTGACTGAGAGCTGTAAGCTCAAAGAGAAGATATTGCATGCCTCACACGACTCACCGTTATCAGGCCACCAGGGGTTCACCAAGACCTATCGGGTCATCAGAGAGAGGTTCTCATGGAAGGGCCTCAAGGAGGACGTCCTCTGACATGTCAGGGAGTGCGAAGTTTGCCAGTGCAACAAAGGGGAGATGAACCATCTGGCCGGGTTATTGCAGCCTCTTCCCATATCTGAGGGGAAATGGGAGAGCATCTCGATGGATTTTGTTAGCCATCTATAATATTTTGTTATACCAAAAGGTGGCTAAAATATTTTTGAGCCTCCAAGGAACAAATTTTATCACTAAAAAATTGTTGGCTCTTGAAGTCTCCTTAAGGCCTCATGCCTCTGTCCAAAATCCTCATTTGCTGTCCCTTTTTATACTCAGAAAATTCTGCTGATTCCAAATGAAAGACTGCTGAAAGACCATCATTTTCCCTCTTCTCAAACCTTTCATCTGCTCCCCTTTTTCTCCATCAAAACTGCCTTGTTTTCATAAGTCCTCTTCTTTCCATTTATGAAAAATTCCCCTTTCCATAGTTGAAAACTCACTTTTTAACTGTTTCGGAAACCCCATTTCCATTAAAAAACCAAGCGCTAACCCTCTTTGGTGCTCATCACATCGAAAGTATCAAAATGTGCGAGACTTGTGCTCTATTCAAAAGTTCCGATTGCGATCATACTTTGGTTTGAAATGTTCCGATGCGATTAATCCTTTGTAAATACAAAAACCCGATCGCATCGTTTATTTTATATATCCAGTAAGCCCGCCTCCGGCGCTTAAAACATTGTAAATTTTCATTACTGTTCTGCTTTTTCCTTTATAAAACCCAAGAACCCGCTTATCCAAAGTTTCAACTTAAAAGCTTGAAGTCACGTGTTTAATATTTTAATGGGTTGATCGAAAAGACCGATCGCGCAATCGCGATCGATGAATTCACAATGGGTTGATCGGAAAGACCAGGCCCACGATTTCGATTGCGATTGGCCTTTGATGTACTAAGCCCCGGGCCCTTTGCGTTCCATATATCCGAAGGCCTCGCAGGCGGGCGCCTATCCTTTATATATATTTTATTTCCGCCCTGATCCATTAAACCTTCGTTTATATTAAAAACTTGGGGTTTTGATATATTATAAGGGTTTCTGCCGGTTCGTTCTAAAAACTAATCTCCACCGTTGATCGTAAGCCGATCAAACGGCCAGCGCCCAATCGCATCGGGGTTTTCCACCGCATACACTTGTTTGCACCCGCCGATCGGCCATCCCCCGATTCACTCTCCGCCGTCGATCTGATCTACAGATCGACGGACAGCGCTTAATCACATCGGAGTTTCCCATCGCGTGCATTTATTTTTCCCCCGATTGTTGTTCCCCCGATTCATTCCTCGCCGCCGATCTGATCTGCAGATCAACGGCCAGCGCTTAAGCGCATTGGAATTTTCAATCGCATCCCCTTTTCTGCCACCTCCGATTGAGACCCTCCGATTAGATCTGGACCGTCCACGTGTTCGGATCGGACGGTCCAAAATTGCTCCTCCTTATTCTTCTCCCGCTATCCTTTTTGCCTTTCTACACAAATCTCCACCGTTGGTTGCCTTCATCCGACGGCTACGCTCCTCCCCCGCCATCTGAAGCAGTTTAAACCTATTTCCGCAGGATTTCTTAACTATTTTTGTGTTTTGCAGGTGTTTTAATGGTTTTCCATTGTATAATGAAAGAAAGCCGAGGGTTGGGAAAGACGTTTCCTGCGCCTTCGAGCTGTTAAAAGGAACCATTCACATGGTTGGATTCAATGATTTGTCAATGTTTCATGAGCATTGATGCCGAAAAGCCCAGCGCGGCCCTGCACATCGACAAGACATTGTTTTATTCAAAAGAACAGTTAAAGAGTATCAGTTTTGAGAATAAAGCACAGCAGAAGAAGATTGAAGACAATATTACAGGGATTACGGCTAAGACAGTTATCAAAAGCCTAATCCCCGACTCAAAACACTATTTAAGAAAATCATAAATGTTTTGATGACAGAAAGGTTTCCACCGCTTCAACTGAGGCGAATTGATTCCTCAGCTACTACAAAGAGCCACCTATTGCCTCAAACCTTTCAAACAGAGGCCGAAGTTATTGATTCAGGAAATATCTGCCTCCAGCGCTGCCAAGAAGTTAATTCTGCCAAAGGAGTGTAATAAGAAAATAGCTGCAGAGTTGCTCCAGACAGAACATAGAGCCTCAAAGTCAAATAAATCTCCCACCGAGCTTTGATATTAATTGTAAAACATTAATACAGTGATCCACCTGTACACTTCTCCATCGAACCCCTCAAGAGACCGAGAAGTCATTTAATCTGTATTAATGGTTCACGAGATATTTTTGTTAGTTCTCACCTCCTCATCTTCCTATAAGTACTTCTGCATAAGATGAGAAGGTTGGTTGCTGTTTGATAACAAGTTGTAATATCGAAACTCTATGAAATAAATGTACAAGTCTGTTGAAGTTGAAAATAATTTGGAGTCTTGGATGTCTTGATGATGTCGTTGCATGTCTGTTCCTGAGAAGGCTCTATCATTTGATCCATGAGCTTGGATGTTGGTGAAGTGCTCTGAAATGATTAAATGTTTTTCCTTGTTTTCATTATGTTCCATAATTTCTTACTACAGTAGGCTGAAAGTGTTAGGCTAAGAAATGACTCCTGGAAGCACCTTAGACCTGTTCACCCTTCACTGTTTTATGTTTTCTTCTGCTGAAGTATTTTAGAGGCTTTAAAATTTCTCTTTAGTCTTCATGCTCGTTTATTTCCTTGATAGCTCAAATAATTGGTTTCATCATGTTATGGTTCTCCCTGCTTGTCTGCCATCACTTAAAATCCGTTATTGAAATCTCCCTTCGAAGTACCATTGTCTTAAGTTAACCAAAGATGTCGGTTTTGATCTTACCCTTTGCCCCTGCTTAAACAGTTGTTTTGAAGGTCTTTATAGTTGCAAACACGGATGTTATTTAGGTTTTCCCTCTTCTATGAATGCCATTATCAGTGAATCTTTTATGTTTTCTAAATCCTTTAAAATAAGATCTTTGAGGAAATAGGGTGTTCCCCGAATCTTAGATTTCATTTTAGAAGTTGTCTTGAAATCATTATTTGCTTAAATAATGTTTGTAGAATTTATGGTTAGCCCTGTCTATCAAATATCTCTTTATTGATAAGTCATGTTCTCAAGTTCCCTTTGTTGAGAATTAATTTTCTTTTTCCAAACCATTAATGTCCATCTCATTCCAAAACAAAGGATCCTGTGGTCAAGTTAGATTTTCCCTTTGATATCCCATATCCCTTGAAGAGTTTGTCATGATCTTATTTTCACTCCATTGCCCAATGAATCGGATATTTCCTCTTTCTTTCTATCTTTCCTAGATATTTCATATTCTGCTATATCAACTCAACCCAACCAAACAAACATTTGCACGTAATAACTAGTCTAAAATCAATAACCACAGCAAACAAGATAAACCTTTGCAACAATGTTGAAGATATCTCCAAGAGCAGGGAGGGACTAGATCCTGGAACTCTAAAGATTGGTTCTGATGTTGCCTTGTCTTTTGATTTGCCAAACTGTCAAAACACCGGATACCAACAGATTTCATCACAGGGTTGCCCTCTGTACAGGGCAAGGATTGCATATTTGTAGTTGTTGATCGGCTAACAAAATATGCACACTTCTTCGCCATATCAGCACATCATACGACAACACAGGTGGCGGAGTTATTTTTCAGGGATGTCTTCAGATTGCATGGTCTTCCGAAGACCATTGTCAGTGGCAGAGATAGTCGCTTCATGGGCGAGTTTTGGCAGGAGCTTTTCCGTTTGGTGGGCACTAAGTTGACTCCGAGTACTAGTTACCACCCACAGACGGACGGGCAGACAGAGATAGTGAACAAGTGGCTAGAAGGCTACTTGCGTAACTATGTCAGCAGGCAGCAGAAGGCATGGTTACGATGGTTGCACTTGGGGGAGTACTGCTACAAGACCACTCATCATATGTCTATAGGTATGTCACCATTTTATGCTTTATATGGGTATCATGCTTTATCTTTTGTTGACATGATATTTGGTGCTAGCAAGGCCCCTAGGGCCAAGGATTGGATCCAAGAGAGTCAGGACATACTCCAAGCTCTCAAGGACAACATGGCTTCAGCACAGAATTGACAAAAGTTGTATGCCGATAGGGGACGGATTGAGAGGCAGTTCGAGGTAGGGGACTTGGTCTACCTACGGTTGCAGCCATATCGGCAATCTATGCAGAAGCATAAGGGCGCTGAAAAGCTCAAGACCTGTTTTTATGGACCATACAGGGTGACACGCAGAGTTGGGGAGGTTGCATATGAGTTGGAGCTGCCCACTGGTAGCCGGATTCATAACAATTTTCATGTGTCATGCCTGAAGAAGGCACTAGGACAACAGGTGACTGCAACGGAGGAGCTTCCACCCACAGATGATGAGGGGCATATGGTACTACAGCCGTAGGCTATTATTGACACTAGGGAGAGGCAGCCGTGGAGCAGGACAGTCATGGAGTACTTGGTGAGATGGAGGAATCTATCGGATGAGGATGCCACCTGGGAGAGTGAGAAGATATTGCAGCATCCATCATTGCAGTTTCTTGAGGACAAGCAACGTTTTGCCGAGGAGGACTGTAATATTCCCAATTAGCAATAGCTAATTGGAAATATTAATTTTGATTACTTTTACTTAATAAGTTAAATTATAAATAAAGTGGGTGAAGGGGACACTTACTCACACTTAGGATAAAAGAGTATTTCCTAAAGTCACTTGAGGAGCATGATTAATTGGCAGCGTGGGGCCTAGAGGCCAAGTGGCAGCGCAGGAAAAAGGGACAGCGTGGGCAGTGTGGGATCAAGCCAGCGCAGAGAGAGATGGACAACGTGGCTCCAAGGGACATCGCAGTTAATGGTGGGGCCTAGGTGAGAGCAAGGCTCTCCAAGAATAAAAAGGGAGAGGGTCTTTTCATTTGGATTCATTCTGATTATGCATCTTTGATATTTGTCTTTTGACATTGAGCACGCTTGCTATTTAGCAAAGTCTGCACGTACTGTTCAATACATTGGGTGTCTCTGTGCGGAGATCCCAACCTCAGCCTCAGGAGACTTCGAGTGCTTGCTCGGGTGAGGAGTTCCATCTTGTTTTGCCGGAGAGGATAGCAGCATCCACAGTTGGGAGCATTCCTTGGAAGAGACAGTGCAATCAATGAGAGGGAGGACGCAGTCTTGGATAGAGTGATTTCCGGATTGAGGGTTTATCACGGGATTCAGCCCAGAGGAGTTGGAGAGGGATCAACCCTTCCATATTTTATCATTTTGACAGAGACGGAGGCCATCATTTGCGTCAGAGCATTCAGGGTCAGCGTTTCTCCTAGGGGGATAGCGTAGTGCCTCAAGGGAGGTATTTTCAAGGGTCAGCCATTTCCAGAAAGCTCTCTGGGCTTTTCTGGGTTTTGTGTGGAGAGGCCATTTCCAAAGTTTCATAATTTTCCGAGGGGAACAGCCCCAAATCAACCTTTCATTCCAACAGTAGCAGCAGCAACACTGGAGATTACACAGTCTTGAGTTAGCAGCCATTTCGGGTCATATCCTGAGAGTATTTCTATGCTTGCCTAGTGCAAGCCAAGGTGCCATCATTCTGATCACCTTTGTACCTAAGTCACCTAATACAAGGATTCAAGGAATCGGATTCGGGTACGGTGACCCCCGGAACAGGATACTTTTGGGATACGATACGTTATATATTATTTTATTAAAAAAAATATATATATTTTAAATATATATATATATATATGTTTTAAAAATATATATATTAATATATTAAAAATTAGATATTTTTTACACAAATTCATACAAAATTCATTGATTCAAACATAGATACTCACGAGTCATACATGATCATTGATCATTGATACATTGATACACCATACATGATACAATTGTCAAATTTACTCAGAAAGACAAGATTGAAGATAGTAAGATATTGTAGTTTTCTCATTAAGTCATCAGAATCTAAATGTGTTACAATTTCCTCCTCCTTTTTTTCCTGCCCCTTCCTCTCTTGTCACATATTTCCACAATGGGTATTTTGGGTCAACAATTTGTTTTCCCTGCACATTTGAAGTTGCTGTTGCAGCCCCACTTCCAATGGATGGAATACTTGTAGACCCTGATGAAACAGGGACAGGAGGGGCATCTCCAATTGGGACATTCTTCCCCTTTCTTTGCCCCTGTCTTGCTGCCTTTGATTGAGCCATGAATACTGTAAAAAATAAACAAAAATAACCAAATATATAAAACATATGCACATGCAAACACTAACAGCAAACTAAATGCAAAATATAGAGGGACAGTGCACTTACCAGATGCTCGAATCTCTTCGAAAGAACTCCCTTTCTCCTTGCTCACACTTGCTCCTCGCTCACCCTAGCTCCTTCTCACTTCACAAAATGAAATGGGTGAGAAACAATGAAGAAAAACCTCACTTTATAAAAGAAACAGCGTTTTTTTTTTTACCTGTGGGTCCGGCCGTATCCGATTTACCGGGTATGGCGTATCCGTACAGGGTACAGCCGGGATACGACGTACCCTGTACGGATATGCCGTACCCGGTGAATTGGGGGCAAATCGGGTACGAATTCGTATCCGATACGGGGATTCGGGATTCGGTGACCCTTTTTGACGAATTTGGTTACTTCGCTTTGTACTCGTTTCTATCTTTTAGTATTAATAAAATGGCTCATCTTTCTCCATATTGGTTGTTCATGTGATATCTCTCTAGTTGTTGTTGTCTTTGTTTATGTGCTTTATATTGCTGTTATTTCTACTTGGAATATTACAATCCAACACAATTATTTTTGGACTAATGTCCTCAGAAAAACCAATGCGGAAAACCGGTGCAACAAATCTGAGGGTTTCTGTTATTATGCAGTAAATTCCGAGTACAAATCTATGATTGACGAGACTGTTAAATCATATAGCAAAGCTGACAAAAGAGATCTCATGAGACAAATGTAATGAATAAATAATGTAAATAAATGATAAATTAGTTAATTAGTAATTAGGCTGAAAGGTCATGTCTGATAAGACATGACCTTTCGTGAAGAGGCTCCTGCGTAAGTATATAAGCAGGCCTTACTTGTAAATTTCAAGTATCTATCTCATTTTTCATACCTTTTATAATATAATATTTGTATCTTCATGGATATCTTTGTATTCCAAGTGTTCTGGAGTATTTAAGCTTGAGAAGGAACTTTGTTTGCTTCATTTGGTATCAGAGCAGTTCGATTTTCTGGCCGCTCCTTGCTGCACAGAGCCACGCTCTCCGATCGAGGTCCTTGACTGTCAAATTTGTCAACATTGTTGCCGTTGAAGCGTTTCGCTACCAGTATTGGAGTTTCTCCATTTTCACCACTAGGCCTTTGGCCAGAATTAAAAATTTGAAGAAATTTCACCACTAGGCCTTTGGCCAAAATTAAAAATTTGAAGAAAAAAAAAGGAAATTTTTTGAAAAAAAGAAGAAGCAAAAGCAATATATATATATATATATAAAAGAAAAAAAAAGAGATATATATAAAGAAGTACATATACGTACATACCAAGACAATTTAAAATTAAAAAGGAAAAAGAAATAAGGAAGAGTAGGTAAGGTTATTTTGATTATTCTTTCAGTGGTTTACAAGCTCGTGGTTTTGGAAGCCCATGGTAATTGCCCATGGTATTTGCAAAGTAAAATAAGAAGTAAAGGAATAAAAAATCTTTGTGTGAATGGTAAGTTTACTTTTATGTGGAGAACATTAACCGAGTCAAATACACATAAGTGGACATATATTTTATAGGTGAATATATGTGAATAGCCATGTTTCACTAGGGTTGTAACCTTTCAACAAAAAAAGAGTTAACAAAATTCAATTGTTAAAAGAATATATATATATATATATATATATATATATATATATTAATTTAATTAAATAAATTATTTAATTAATTAAATTATTAAAAAGAAAAAAATTGAAGGAATAATAACTTCATTAAAAAGAAGAAGAGAAAGTTAGGAAGGGTTACCTTAAAAACCCTAAAAACTCAATTCAACAGACAAAATGGAATAAATTATTGATGAAAAGGAAATTGAACCTAATTCGGAAAGGAAAGAAGGAAGATTTCCTGAAAATTATAGTATGTTTGTCCGTGCGCTAAATTAGAATCAAAGGGTCACTTGCAGGAAAAGAAGTTCTTATATCTATCGATCTTAATCAAGAGAATAATTATGTTAGTACTAAATGTGCTAACGAATTAGTGATCCCCGAATCAAATATAACGGAAACAAATTCATTTCACGAAAATGAAAAACAATACGACATAAGGGACTACACCTAAGTATTGGGGAGTATTCCTTGGTCTCGCAATTTACCGTTAAAACCTGATTTTGTAACGATAGTGATATAATTCTGGGTTCGCTCTAGATGGAATCACTAGGGTCATTCGTCCTTTATACAAAAAAGAAGTTTTTAACGTTCTCCTACAAAAAGAAGAAAATAACGCTACAAGACGTCAACTTAAATCCAAATTCAGTGACACCTGAAGATATTCAAGAAATTTCAAAAGTAATTTCTCAAGAAGGTAAAAAGGTGATACAAAATATGCAGAAGAAAATTAAAAAAATCACCACTAACAAGAGTGAAGAGGTTGCTCGCCTCAAGGATCAGAACAATAAATTACTAATGCAAATTAAGAAGTTAAAGAAAGACAAGAAGTCGTTGGAAAACAAGGTGCAACAACTTGTCAAAAAAGAATCGTCGAAACCGACAAATGTAGAAGTTCAAGTTGAAGAAAAATCGAACGTTGATCTAGTAAATGTCTCAGCTAAAGAGGACGACAAGCAAGTTGCAGAAGAAACAAACTTAGATGTCAGACAAATGAGGAACATTCTAAGTGAAGGTTCTGTAACCTACTCAATAACATCCTTGCCAAAAGAAAATCAAAGTCAAACAAAAAAAGTTCCCTATCGACATCCAAATCACAGGAGCAGACAACTCAGTTGAGCTATGTATTCAAAACAGAAACAAGCTGATATTCTGAAGAATACTAACGAATCATCACAAGTTTCCAGTCATCGTAAGATTCCATAGAAGATTGATTTAGGCTGGTCCGATCCGTTCTCAGTGCGACAGTTTTGTTTGTCACTTATAGGATCATATCAACTTGTATCAACAAGGATGACTGCCATGAGATGAGAAGATGTTTGTAGCAGGAAAAGAAATTGAGGCCTTTCATCGACAAGCTTTGAGGACAAAGATTTTTGAGGGGAAGGCAATGTAATGAATAAATAATGTAAATAAATGATAAATTAGTTAATCAGTAATTAGGCTGAAAGGTTATGTCTGATAAGACATGACCTTTTGTGAAGAGGCACCTGCGTAGGTATATAAGCAGGCCTCACTTGCAAATTTCAAGCATCTATCTCATTCTTCATACCTTTTATAATATAATATTTGTATCCTCATGGATATCTTTATATTCCAAGTGTTCTGGAGTATTTAAGCTTGAGAAGGAACTTTGTTCGCTTCAACAAACTTCACTCCTCCACGGGAAACTGGCACTGATCTGCACCAAGGCTGGACTGCCCTGCGCTGCCTCTGCGCAGTGACTGCGTCACAAATTGATTGCACTTCTGCCTCTGCTCTGGTATCACTGTTGGATGGAAACTGAACCTCCGAGAAATCTCTCCGAGGTCTGACACTGGCTCTGCACTGTCTCCTCTGCAGGAAAATGATTCTCCCTCTAGCTCTGCGCAATGACTGCATCACTGGCTCTGCTTTGAAGCTGTGGCTCTCTTTGTCTCTGCTACTATGTACTCTCCGGCTCAGGAAACCTTCCAACCACAAACACTGCCCCTCACTGCAATCAAGGATCATTTAGATTTGATTTTCGTGTGAGCACTTGCTCTGTCAGAAAAATTCGATCTCTAGATCCTTTGTGTCTCCATGAATGTGTTTTCCAAATGACCCTTCAAGTCCTTATAATCTTCTTGTTGAGGATTCAACGACCTAGATTTGATCTCTAATCAACGACTAACATTAACTTTTGGCTTGATCCGTTTATTCTAGATCATTCTCACTCATATTCTATTAATACACTTTAATTAATTTTTTTCCTAAGTTTTAACTTAGGGTCCCTTTAAAAATAATTAATTATTTTAGAATACACTCAGAGTGGAATTTATCCAAACACTATCTGGGTTATTTAGAATACATGTGTCTAAGCCTCTCCAAAAAATTTGAGACTTAGAGCACATCCGATGCTACCCCAAATCAACACCCCCTCTTAGTGAGGAATGTGCTCTAACAATATGCCCTGCTGCATACTGTTCTGACTCTGAAGCATTTCCCTCTGCGCTGCTGATGTCTGACATGCTGTCCACCAATTTTGCAGAAATGCTGCATATGTACTGCTGTTGACACTGCCACTGCCAACCACTGCATCCTTACTGCAACTCCCTCTGAATTTTGCATCTGTGCTGTTGCTGGTTTTGCCACTGCCAATTGCTACTATACTACATCACAGTTGCTTTCTGCAACTGAAAAAACATCCAAAATTGGACAAGTATACTACATCTTGGTGATGAAGATCTGACTGCTACTAGCCTTTGCGCTGCCTCTCTGAGGTTGCTGTGCTGCTGCAACACTGCTATGTGCTGCTTAGATTATGGTACTGCTAACCACTGCGTTGTCACTTCAACACTCCTCTGCACCAACTGGCACTAGTCCATTTTGCTACTACTGTTTTGGGCTCCCGTAGTAAGGTGATGATCCGAGAGGTGGACCCCTCAAGGATCTCGCCCATCTTGTAGATCTCTAGGTCTACAACTCAAAATCATCCCACCTCCCTCCTGGAGGTATATGAGTAGTCATAGCAAACTCCTCCTCTATCTTCGCTACTCTGGCCTGAGGATCATGTTTCTCATCCTTGTCCTTCTTCTTGAGAGGACACTGTGTGGCGTAATGCCCCATCTCGCCACACTGAAAACATTTGATCTTTGACAGATCCTTCTTCCTTCTGCGCTACTCTTGCTGCCCATTTGATGCAAGGGTCGTATTCTATTCCTCCTCCTTCTTGATCTTGATCTTCGAACCGCTGCTGCTGCCGCCCTCGAGTTGACACTTGAGTAAGTCTCTCAGCATCTCTTCTTGCTAAAGAGATGCTCACATTTGCTCCCAATCTGGCTAGTTTTCTCTGACCAAGATGCTCTGGACAAAAAATTGGTAATCCTCGGACACTGAGTTGAGGGCTAACCTGAGCATCTTTGTGGCCTTAGGAGCTGCTCCTACGACTGCCGAATGATCTCGGTTTTCCTGAAGTCTAGACCGGAATGGATCAATACGCTCTCCCTTCTGCATCCTGGTGGCCCGCATTTTCTCCTCCAGAAATATCTTCCGCTGCTCGGAAGACCCCTCATACAGTGTTGCTAATGCATTCCACATCTCCTTAGTTGTTCCTTTGACTGAGATGTGTGAAACAATGTGATCCCTCACCCCATTGAGAATCAACTGCTTGGCTTTAGCCATATTCTTCTTGAAGGCCCGTAATGGTGCTGCATCCACTGGTTTAGCCTGAGCACTGTCAATAAAGTGTTTGAGGTCATGCTCATCTTGAAGGAAGGAGATACTTGCCTTCCAGATCACATAGTTGGAGGCACCCTCCAACCGCTCCTGGTCACGCAATCTGTTGGTGGCCATCTCACCCAATTGTTGTCGATCTGCTTCCTCTCAGCCTCTGTGCTGATGGCTTTACGCACTCCTGATGGAGCAAGCCACAAAATCTGCTGCTACTGCATGGGGAATCTGAGTTTCTTGGGCCAAAAATTCACTGAGGTAAGAAAATCCCCAAATCTATGTTTCTGCTATGCTTTCCTGATGCTCTGCACCAGCAATCACTGCTGCGCAGTCAACTGTGTCCCTCCAGGTATTGATCTGCGTAGATCTGCTGCACTGCTCCCTCTGCCTCGGACAAACAACAATCTGGAACAATCCTACCTCTCTGTCAAGTGTCGTCTCACTCAGAGAGATATTTTTCTTGCTAATCTGGCCCTTCTGGCTTCTAGGAAATAGAGTTGTTGCTTACGTAACTCTTTGATCCCCAGATGCTGCTTCAACGTTGGATCTGCTGGATCTGTTATTTCTCTCGCCTGCACTCAGCTTAAACAAGCTCTGATACCATGTGAACGTGTTACACGAAATCCTACTGCAACAACTGATGGAAAGTCTTTCATTTGTTATTTACTTAAACAAATTTATTTACTGTGTTCTACAAGAAAATACTGAAATCCATTCACTACAACCTACACAATTAAACTGCGGAATAAATACAAGTGCGGAAACAAATATGAACACACATAGATCACACAACCATCCGACACAATTATTTTTGGACTATTTCCCCAAAAAAACCTAATGCGAGAAAACCAGTGCAGCAGATTTGAGGGTTTATGTTGTTATGTAGTAAATTCTGAGTACAAATCTATGATTGATGAGACTGTCAAATCATACAACAAATATGACAAAAGAGATCTCGTGAGACAAACCTCACTCCTCCACAGGAAACTAGCACTGACTTGCACCAAGGTTGGACTACCCTACGCTGCCTCTGCGCAATGACTGTGTCACTCTGTGCAGTGACTACATCACAACTCGACTGCCTTTTTGCCTCTGCGCTGGTCTCACTGCTGGCTGGAAACTGAGCCTCTAGAAAGTATCTCCGGGGTTTGACACTAGCTCTGCATTGTCTCCTCTGCAGGAAAATGATTCGCCCTCTGGCTCTGCGCAGTGACTGCGTAGGCACTGCGTCACTGGCTCTACGCTGAACCTGTGGCTCTCTCTGTCTCTGCTGCTATGTAATCTCTGGCTTAGGAAACCTTCCAACCGGAAATACTACCCCTCACTGCAATCAAGGATAATTTAGATCTGATTTTCGTTCGAGTACTTGCTCTGTTAGAAAAATTCGATTTCTAGGTCCTTTGTGTCTCCATGAATGTGTTTTCCAAATGACCCTTCAAGTCCTTATAATCTTCTCGTTGAGGATTCAATGGCCCAGATTATCTCTATAATCAACGACTAAGATTAACTTTTTACTTGATCCATTTATTCTAGATCATTCTCACTTATATTCTATTAATTCACTAATTGTTTTATTTTCCTAAGTTTTGACTTTGGGTCCCTTTAAAAATAATTAATTATTTCTATAGAATACAATTCGAGTGGAATTTCACCAAACGCTTTTTGGGTTATTTAGAACACGTGTCTAAGCCTCTCCACAAAATTTGAGACTTAGAGAGCACATCCGATGCTACCCCAAATCAACAAAAAAGAATCACGACTTTGATCACAGAGATGTATACTAGCTTGCATGCTCATAAATATCAACAAGATGCATAGAAACCAAATGGTTCGATTGACAAGTCCTTGATTAGCTAATCCTGTACCAGAACAGAAGAGAAGAGCTATTTGGCTATCTTCCTTCAACTCGTGCAACTTCATGAGAAACTTAGTCACCTCAGGCTTGTCTTTGCATAAGAGAAAATACACTTTTGATGATGGTTTGAATGACTCAATCTTTCCTTCTTTTATAGTGTACTATGATGGTCTTACACTCCACCAACGGTCACACCACATCATTAAAGCTAACTTAAGCATCTTGCTTAAACACCATTGAAATTGCCCCTTAGCCCTTCAAGGGTGCCCCACATGCTCTTAATGAACAAAATATAATTTTATCCACTTGATTTCGTGCCCAAAATTTTAGGTACAAAACCCACTGCTTGTGTACATCGCCCAAAAACCACTTTTGTGGGTCAACTCCTCACAAACTCATTACCCCAGGGGTTGTAAGAGTACCTCCCAAGCTACAGAAATCAACACTCCCTCTTAGCAAAAGGGGTACTTCCACCACTTGGAAGTATCTCAACATCCTTAATGACACTAACCCAATCTTTGGCGTTCACCACTGCAACATACCTTATAAATTGAACCACACTCTCCTAGGTAGTGTCTCTGCCACCAAAAGCTTCCCGCTTCTTCCTTTCTTGATAGGCCTTCAAGCCATCCCATGGTTACTTCTTGCCAGTAGAAGTCCCATTGCTTCCCACTGACCATGCGCTCTTCTTGGGTTGCAAATTCTCCCTCTGAACCAGCATACTCCTGCTCGAACTCAACTCCCTCTGTTTCTCAGGAACCTGCTTCTTCTCATGATCTATAGGCTTGCCCATCATCCGATATAGACCATGCTCCCTAATTCCAACGATAACTCCAACTAAGTTAGAGCCTTTGGGCCTGAGTCTCTCTTTCCCATCCTGGAAAATCACCTCAAATCCCTTCTACTCGATCACTGAGATAGACAACATGCTGTATCTGAACTCTTAACGGCCCACCTGACTCCATCCTGAATGGAACAATATTTGATCCTTTGATCGCATTTTGACTCTTATCGCCAACCACCATGTGCAACTTCGAGTCCCATTCAGTTAGAGTCTCAACAACTTCACGCGAATCTGTCATATGCTTCAACGCTCCACAATCCATGTACCATGCTGTCTCTTCGATGACACCTTCGGAGATATAAGAAATCATAGCAAAATCCTCATCCTCCAATCTTCTCGAGAGGTCATCCAACTTAGAAGAAGTAGCAACACCAACTATCTCCTTCCCCTTCTTCTTCTCATTGTCTCCCTTCTTTTTTCGTGGACACTTTCTCGAATAATGATCATATTCGCCATAGGAATAACACTTCAACTTGCTCAAGTCATTCTTTTCCTTGGCCTTCATCCTCCTTGCAAGAGCCACATTATCATTAGAAGTCTTCTTTTACTTATGAAGGTCCTCGTCTCGCAGTTTTTCCTGAATGAAGTCATCCCATATCCTGTTCGAATCTGGAAGCTTCTCTCGAAGGACGATCCCTTTGATGAATGAAACCCTTTCAAAGTAGTCCTCACTAGCTCATAATTTGGAACATCTTCACCGATGGCAACAAGCTCATCTCGAACATGAGAAAGTATCGTTAGATACGAAGCCACACACACACCATCCAACCTCTTGGTGTTCTTCAACTTATCTCTCAATACCGACAACTAGTTTTTGTTCTTATTTTGGAACAAATCCTAAAGAGCTTTCCATATATCATGGGTAGTGTTCTTCTCGGACGGATGAGGTATCAAGTGATCTTTGACACCATCTAGGATGATCAAGCTCGTCTTCGTATCCAACTCCTCATACACTTCCAACTCTTTAGGGTTAGTCAGTTTCTTGATCTCCTTGTCGGCAAACTCCTAGATCTTGTTCAACATCAAGAACAACCCCCTGGCTTTATCCAAAACGACTCTAGCCTTGTTTGTCGCCTTAGGAAGTCTCTCTATGGTCTCAAACAAGCCCCTCGGGCTTGGTATGCCAAAATGGATAGCTTTCTCTTAGATAATGGCTTTTCTAGATGTCATTCCAACAACACTGTCTACACCAAGAAAGTGGGTAAGTCCTCAACCATCCTTGTTCTTAATGTTGATGATCTTATCCTTACTGGTAGTGATCTCAACCATATAAACCATGTGAAGTCTAGCCTCAAAAAGAAGTTTGAAATGACAAAGTTAGGACACTTGCATTATTTCCTTGGTCTTCAAGTCTTGCAATCCAAAGAAGGTATTACCCTTTCTCAGTCCAAGTATGCTTGTGATCTTCTACGCCACTTTCACATGGAAGACTGTAAGCCAACCCCTTCTCCATTTCAGTCTGGAGTCAAGCTTTTAGTCACTTGTACTTCCCCTGAAGTTTATGTAAAAATTCTACTGTAGTATCATGGTTTATTTCTCCTACTTGATTTAAAATATTACAAGTTATTTCCAGAAATGAGATTCAGAAAATATCGAAATAAACACAACTACAGTCTACACATGTAGATCATTTACTGAATAATACGCTCATCCAACAAAGTGACACATGGATTTTTGGACATAAGTCCTCGGAAAAACCCAATGTGGGAAAACCAGTGTAGCAGATATGAGGGTTTATTTTATTAAGTAGATTCTGAGTACAGTAAATCTGGGTTCCAGATATGGAAAACCCGACAGAGAATAAAATAAATCAAATCTGCAGCTAACCTGTTGTTCTAGTGCCAAATATCTAACTAATCCATACCCTCAAACGAGATTTACAAGAATCAGCTCGGATTTGGCCCTAGAAACCCCAACGCTTCCCCTGAAGCCCCAACGTCAGTGCTGCTAGCCTTAGAATGCCACTGCGCTGCCTAAAGAGGGACTGCGTAACCCCTAAGAGGGTGACGCAGGCCTTACGCTGTCCCTGGAGACCCTTTGCGTAATTTCTGAAGCCCTCTGGAGCCTCTGTGCTGTCCTGCGTATCACTTGCATAGTGGCTGCATAGCACCTGCGTAACTGCTGCTCTGCTTCTCTGCACTGTCCTTGTTGTTGCTCCTCTGCCTCTTACTTACTCTTGGCTCTGGGATTAGATCATCCCCTTAGCCATTACTACCCCTCGCTGTAGAAAATTCCTCTAGAAATTCTTAGCAAACCCGCCCTAGAATTCCAGATCTATTTCTCAGCTCTGCAATTGTGTGTGTCTCCAACTGACCCTCAAGCCTTTTTCTTATACTTTTTCGATGATCTCATCAACGACCGAGATTAAATCATTCATCAATGACTGAGATTAAAAAACTGCTTGATCTGTGTCTTTTAGAACATTTTAGCACGTGTTAATTAATTCACTTTAATCATATAATTTTCCTAAGTTTCGACTTAGGAAATCCATTAAAATAATTAATTATTTGAATAATTTGAACACCAGCTGAAATTTCACAAAACACTTTCTGGGTTTTGGAGTTCAAGTGTGTCCTAGCTCCACAAAATTTCAGGGCTAGAGCACACTCGATGCTACACCAACTATACAAAATCTCAACACTCTCTCTTAGCACGGATTGTGCTCTAGCAATGCATTCACACCATGCACTACAAGATCTTGAAGTTGGATTTTGTGCTACTGATGCTTGGCCTGCTGCCCTCCATCCATTGCAGCACTGCTCTCTTGTACTGCTGCCCATGCCATTGCCACTGACACTGCAACATCTGTACTGCAACTCCCTCTCAACTTGTTGCATCATGCTACCCATAGCACTGCCACTGCTAACTGTTGCACTACAACCCAGTTGCCGAGAAGTAAGCAACTGAAAGACTTCTGCCCAACTGTTTGACAGACAAGTCAAGCTGCATCTATCATTGAAGCTCCCTGGATGTTGATTCATGTTGTCCTACAGGAGGCAAGGTTATGCTGCAACACTGCACTGTGTGAGCACAACCTCTTTGCGCTGCTGAAGTCCCATCAACCCCTCTATGTTGTTGTCTCCATGCTGCTGCTGCATCTGCATTACGCTGCTCCCTCGTCAGCTCTTCAACTCCCTCTTTTGCTTCAATGTGACCGTCTACAACCATCTCCCGACTCATCTCGCTACCGTCTTAAGGCTCCCGTAGCTCGTATGTGATCCAAGAGTAGGGCTGACTCAAGGATCCCGCCACTGTCTGTAGATGCTCTATAGATCCATGTCACCCCACCTCTTCTCTCGAGGCACATGAGCACTCATGTCTACATCATCATCAGAGGCATCTTCCTTTGCTGCTACAGTCGTGGAATCAGAAGATCCTTTGTCCTTCTTCTTAGGACAAGTGCTTGCGAAGTGTCCAAGATCGACACGGTTAAAGCATCAGACCTTGGAAAGGTCCTTCTTCTTCTTCCCTTGATGCTTCTTCTCCTTTGATGCAAGGGCTACACCATCCTCCTCCTCTTTTACTTTGGCCTTTCCGCTTCCACCACTGATATTCTGCCTCTTGGTGACCCTCTTGATCTCCTCTTGGCAGAGGATAGCCCACATGTCTGCCCATGATGGTAACGCTGCCCTTCCTAGAATGCTCTAGAAAAACGTTTCCAATTCTTTGGAGACTGCATTCAGGGCAGTCCTCACTAAGAGCCCCTCATCTGGAGTAGCACCTATGCCAATTAGCTGATCTCAAATGGGTTGAAGCTTGAAGATGAATGGATCTATCTCTTCGCCCTTCATCATTTGGAACAACTGCATTTGGTTCAATAGAAGCATCCTTCGTTGGACAGAGCTGCCTTGGTACATCGTGTCCAAGGCTACATGTCATTTGCTGTAGTCTTTCCAGCAATATGAGGCATAACATGGTCCTTGACTCCGTCCATGATCAAACGCTTTGTCTGCGCTTGATTTTCTTCATACTTCTTTAGAGGATCAACATCGGTTGGTACAGCAAGAACCTTCTCTACATGATCTTTGAGACCATACTCATCCATAACTGATAGGATTCTGGCCTTCCAGATAACATAGTTGGACTCCAATCTATCCTGATCTCTCAGTCCATATAGTGCCATCTTGCTCTGATCCGAAAAACAAGTACTTCTCCCTCTGGGTCTGGGTTTCTTGGTGACTAGAAACCCTCTAGTAACTTCTTCTGCTGAAGACTGATTTCCCTCCTGGAAATATTTCACCCAAACACAATCGGAAAACACTCTCCGATCCTCCTGATCGAATCTTAGATCTATTTGGCTCAGATCTGCTGAGTAACTGTCTTCCTCCCACCTTTGTTGACTTAGCTCGGCACAATTTTGCACCTGTAGAATCTCCACCACACCAGCACCGCTGAAGATCTAAAGCACTGCTTCCGGATCGTGGAAATTTTTTTCTGCAGCTGAAGAAATGACTGGACTGCGTCTCACTGACTGGCCCAGCGTAGCCTCAGTGCTGATCAGAAGTGGACTGCGTAACCCCAGATAGGGTGACGCAGTCCTTACGCTGCCCTGTGAAGGGTCTACATAAGCCTGATGGCCTTCTGCAGCTTTAGCGCTTCCCTTTCATGGATTTGCGTTCTCCTACTGTCAAGATGCCCTTTCCAGATCTACTGCTTCTTCTGCCACCCTGCAGAAAAAATCTTTCTTAAGCTGATTGCTGGAGATTCAGCTTGATCTGCTATCACTCTGATACCATGGGAGAATTCTACTGCAGTATCATGGTTTATTTCTCCTACTTGATTTAAAATATTACAAGTTATTTCCAGAAATTAGATTCAGAAAATACCGAAATAAACACAACTACAGTCTACACATGCAGTCTTGCAGATCATTTACTGAATAATATGCTCATCCAACAAAGTGACACATGGACTTTTGGACATAAGTCCCCGGAAAAACCCAAAGCGGGAAAACTGGTGCAGCAGATATGAGGGTTTATTTTATTAAGTAGATTCCGAGTACAGTAAATCTAGGTTCCAGATCTGGAAAACTCGTCAGAGAATAAAAGAAATCAAATTTGCAGCTCACTTGTTGTTCTAGTACCAAATATTTGACTGATCCACACCCTCAAACGGGATTTACAAGACTCAGCCCAGATCTAGCCCTAGAAACCCCAACGCTGCCCCTGAAGCCCCAGCGTTAGTCCTGCTAGCCTCAAAATGCCACTCTGCTGCCCAGAGAGGGACTGCGTAACCCTTGAGAGGGTGACACAGGCCTTATGTTGGCCCTGGAGACCCTCTCGTAATTTGTGAAGCCCTCTGGAGCCTTTGCGCTGTCCTGCGCAGCACTTGCGTAGCTGCTTCTCTGCGCTGTCCTTGTTGCTGCTCCTCTGCCTCTTACTGACTCTTGGCTCTGGGATCATATCATCCCCTTAGCCAATACTACCTCTCGCTGCAAAAAATTCCTTCGGAAATTCTTAGCAAACTCGCCCTAGAATTCTAGATCTATTTCTCAGCTCTGCAACTCTGTGTGTGTCTCCAATTGTCCCTTAAGGCTTTCTCTTATACTTTTTCGATGATCTCATCAATGACCGAGATTCATTCATCAATGGCTGAGATTAAAAGACTTCTTGATCTGTGTCTTTTAGAACATTTCAACACATGTGTTAATTAATTCACTTTAATTATTTAATTTTCCTAAGTTTAGAATTGGGAAATCCATTAAAATAATTATTTATTTGAATAACTTGAACACCAGCTGAAATTTCACAAAATACTTTCTGGGTTTTGGAGTTCAAGTGTGTCTTAGCCCCTCCACAAAATTTCAGGGCTAGAGCACACCCGATGCTACACCAACTATACAAAATCTCAATAGTTTATGCTACCTTATACCGTCAACTTGTTGGTAAACTTCTGTATCTATCCCATACTCGTCCTGACCTTTCTTTTGCCGTTGGTCTTGTTGCTCGGTTTATGCAAAAACCTCATGAAAGTCACTGGAAAGCAGCGAAAAGAACACTTCGATATATTCGAGGTACAATTCAGTTCGGGATTCATTACAGCGCAGGAGAATTTCCATTGTTGATTGGGTTCACTGATTTTGATTGGGCTGGTGACCCTGATGATCGAAAGTCTATGCAGGTTATGTATTCACTCTTGGTTCAGGACCCATTACATGGTCTTGTAAGAAACAAAGTGCCATCTCTCTTTCTTCGGCAGAAGCAGAGTATCATGGCACTGTTGAAGCCAGCAAGGAAGCCCTATGGCTTCATCAGAACCTGTCCGAATTTGGTCTTCATCAGCAACATCCAACTACACTTTGGTGTGATTATCAGAGTGCCATTCAGCTATTCAAAGATCCAGTTTAGCATCAGTGCATGAAACACATTGAGCTACACATACACTTCATTGGAAAGCTCATTCATGATCGTGTTCTTGAAGTACAATATTGTTCAACAAATGATCAAGTTGCTGATATCTTTACAAAGGCTCTCACAGAAATGAAGTTTACCAAACTTCGATCTATGCTTGGAGTTCAGGAAAGTTATCATTAAGGGGGGATAGGCTCTAATGCCTCCTTCCTTCTCCTATTGTGTCACCTTTGTAAATCCTTCAATCCTATCCCAAGTTGTTCTTAAGGGGGGATGTTAGGATATTTGGACACATAGGAAATAGTTAAGTATAACTTGGTCTAGTGTAGAGTTAGGTAAAGTGTTTTTCTTTACTATGTACATTTGTAACTTATAATTTGACGGTCACAGATATTTAGTGATCTGACGGTTCATTCTCTCCTTGGTATTATTACCGACACTTGATCCATGGCTTAAAACTCGATTGGTCCATAATCTCTATTTAAAGAGCATGGAGGGTCATTTGTCCGGTAACCGTTTATGAGAGAAGCTTATGTAAATTTTCTTTCTTTATATCAATAAATTGCTTGAAGTGGCCGTGTTGGCTCAGGCCGTGGACTGTTTCCCTCTTTGAGGGTTTTAACCACGTCAAATACTGGTGTACTGATATGTGATCTGTTTGTGAGCAGTGACTTTTGGTGTTTGATCTAAGGAACTTACCCTGTAAATTCCTACAGTTTGGTACGTTGGTTCATGAATAGTTAGCAGATTTAGATATGTATATTTGTTGTTACAAAGTAACTTCCAGATCTGTTTTGCAAAGGGGATTGTGCCCTTACGGCTGTGTATCTTCTCCTCTTCAAGTGCATTTTTTGTGCTTGTTTTCGTTGGACAGAAGTCAAAAATATGTTGTTATAATTTATATTTCAGATTCAGCCATAAGGATGAAAGTTCACATGGAAAAGATCCAAAGAGCATCGAGTGTTGAGGTGAAATTTCTGAATTTGATTTCAAGTGTAGATTTTCGAAATTTCCATTGCAGATTATTACTCCAAAAGAGGCTTGATCTGAAAGAAAGGCTCAGGGTAGTGAATTCAAAATTTTTTGGTTCTAAGGCATATGTATTAATTCAAGAAGGAAAAATAACCAAGTTGGATGCAAAATGCATGAAAATCGTTTGTTGTTTATAGTGAACAACATAAGGGGTACATGATTATTAATATTGCCACTGACAACATGACATTCAACCAATATGTCATATTTGATGAGAATGTAGGGATGTTTTAGCCCCTTCTATATCATTAATCAAATTTGAAAATTGCTGACAATGGCCAAAAAATCAACCACTTTGTATGGTGAAAAGATGTAGGACGAAGGGAAATTGTATGGAGTTCATGTGCAAGGATACTTCAACAATGGTCTTGTTATTGCTCAAACTAGCAGGGGTCCTAGGAGGGGATCCTATGGAGCAACTACTAGGGCAAGGGGTAATAATGGAGCAATAGCCCACTATCACTTTCGCTAAGGCTCCCTGCTCTTTACAGACTTTCACTGATGGGAGGATACCCGGTAGGAGGAACCACAATGATGAATATGTCACTAGAAAGGTAAAACGTTGATTCCTAAGGCGTATTCACAAGAGAGGCTCAAATCTATAGCTTTCTTGATTGAAAAGCAAGGTTTTACCTCTCTAGGAAGGTCTAAGAAGGCTTTTGAGGTTAGGGTTTGAGAGTATGTCTTACCAAGGAAGCCCCTAGACTCAAAATTCCTTATGAATGCTTTGATTCTAAGTGATCTTTGTGGAATTGGAGTCAATAGGTTGCGGGACCACAAAGGGTTAGTGGACCCAAAATTAGGTCAAGGATATGGAGTTGATCAACGAAGGATGTACTTGACCTAATTAGGGAAGGGGGGAGGATCAAAGAAAGATTCTTCTTTTGATGATTTGATGCTATGATCCTAATGAGGTCACTAGCCAATGAGAAGCCAAGGGCAAGAATTGATCTTCGAGCTAGGGCTTGGAATATCTTAAGATCCCACTGTCAAAATTTCGTGAAATTTGGAGGGCTTCTAGAGGACACACTAGCGCAATTGTGGGCAAGAGGTCAAATTATTTTGTTGGCTAAATCGTGAGAAAAGTGATGCCCTAGGTGACCTATGGAGGCTAGGCCTAGAAAAAAGAGGGGAAGGTGAGAGAAATAAGCTTTGAAAGTGATCACCTATGGAGGATTAGTGCCTTGTCCTTCGGGGGAGATGGAGTCAAAGAGAATTTTTGGTTTGGAAAGAGTTTACCCAATCAAGGAGGCCTTCAAACAACTTCGCATGGCATTAGGGCATGAGAGAAGCTGATTCAAGGTCTTTATACTTCGATTTGCAATGATTGATGACTTGTCGAGATGCATTTAACATAAATTATCTCTAGGAACATTCACCCATTCATACATGACCCATGACATGATGCAACGCTATAAAAAAATCACAATTTCCACCAATTCGTACAGAAAAGCAGTAAATTTCAGACTTGTATAGCGAAAATCCCAGCGACATTCATGTGAAAAAATTAAATAACAAGAACAAGCATGAAAATAACGCTTACATGTACAAAAGAGTATATCCAACCATCATTTTATGCCAATAATGAAGCTCCAAGATAGGAGAGAGAAATACAAACATCAAAATTCATGCATATTATCCAAACTCGTCCTCCAAAAGGGATAGCGAAAATCTCACAAGAGATAATACCCTAATCCAAGTGATGATGATGAAAATGAATAATCTCACTTCTATTTATATAATCCTCTAAGGGATTCGAATGACCAAATTTGGACTAATAATGGACCTAGAATAAAATAATGTGCATAATAAAAATACTTTTGGTGACAAGCCCACCAAATAGCTCAATAACATAAGAATAAGCCTCTCAAGAGGGTCGAATGATCCACAAAGTGAGTCCTTGCGCCATTAAGGAGGCCTAATGAAGTCCAAGGGGTGTCGTGATGTAGAAATGGACTCCAAACATAGTGGACAAGGTGTTAGTTTTTGTAGCATCGGATGTGTTATAGCCTCCATATTTTGCAGAGAGGTTAGAATACATGTATTCTCCAATACACAGAAATCGTTTCTGGAAATTCCATGCAGAGACGGCTTAATTAAATTAATTAGTCAATTTTTTAATATTCCTAAGTCTAAACATAGGAAATATGATTAATTAAAAGGAATTAATTAATTCATGGTGAGAATCTTCTAGAAAAAGACTTGGATCGATTTCTAGTTAATCTTAGCCATCGATTAAGTTTTAATTGTGGCCCTTGAAGTCTCAACGAAAGATTATAAGAAGAGACTCGATGGGGCTTGGAGAACACAATTAAGCAGTTTGATTTCACTGGTAGATCAATTTCCTGAGCAGTAGCGCTGACTTGCCAGAGAGAGAGCTAGTGAGCTTGAAGCAATTGAGAGAGGGGCAGGGATATTAAGTCCGGAGGAAGATTTTCCTGATCCGGTGAGTGCACAACAGAGAGGTAGTGAGTGCCACAGAGAAGCAGCGTAGAGCCACACAGAGGCCGCACAGTGCTTTAGAGGAGATCCGTATTTTTGCAGGGGAGTAGTAGTGATTCAATGCTAGAAGACAGAGAGAGACTCTGGAGGCCAGGAGAGTCCATCTTCCAGACAAAAACTGATCAGTTAGCGAGAGGGAAGTTGTTCCAAGCTGTGGGGACGCAGTACTGCGTGGGTTGACGCAGTGACTGCGCAAAGGTAGCGCAGAGAAACTCATCTTGATCCAAGGTCAGTGTCGGATTGCCAGTGGGAGTGAGATTTTTCTCACTAGACTTTTTGTCAGTTATTTGTATGGTTTGCTAGATTTAAGCAACCATAGATTTGTACTTAGATTTACTACTGCATAAAATTCAAACCCTCAGTTGTTGCACCGGTTTTCTCGAGTTGGGTATTTTCGGGGAATTAGTCCAAAAATAACAGTGTTATTTGTGTGTGTGCATCTATCTCTCCAGCATTATTTTTTATTCCGTAGTATTTATTTTGTGAAGGCTATAGGGTATTGGTTTCAATATTTACTGTAGAACACAGTAAATAATTTGTTCAGTTTATTTAACAAATAGAAGAAACTTAATCAGTTGTTGTAGTAGGATTCGTGGTCTCCAAATTTTCACATGGAATCAGAGCGCAGATAGAAGCAGGAAGAGCTCAGTTGCAGAAAGGAAGAGGGAGATGCGAAATACTGTGTGAGCACCCCAGGAGACTGCGCAATCCATTGGCCAGGATGGAAAATTTTTGAGTAAAAATTATTTCTCTAAGTCGACAGAGAACAAATTTTCCAGATTGATGATTGTCAGAGGCAGAGGGAGCAACAACATTTTCTTTGCAGAGCAGATCTTCAATTGGGACACAGTTATTTTGCTGCAGTTTTCTGGTGCAGAATAGCGTCAAGAGGAAGGAAGAACACACACTGAGGGAATTCTTTCCTTTGGGAATTTCTAGCCCAGAGATTCGATTTCTCACTGCAGAGCAGCAGTAGTTGAGCAGATTTGCCCACTCCAGCAAGGAGTGTGTCTTGATTTTGGGTAGCATCGGATGTGCTCTAAGTCTCAAATTTTGTAGAGAGGCTTAGACACATGTATTCTAAATAACCCAGAAAGCATTTGGTGAAATTCTACTCGGATTGTATTCTATAGAAATAATTAATTATTTTTAAAGGGATCCTAAGTCAAAACTTAGGAAAATAAAATAATTAAAGTTTATTAATAGAATATGAGTGAGAATGATCTAGAATAAACGGATCAAGTCAAAAGTCAATCTTAGCCGTTGATTAGAGATCTAATCTGGGTCGTTGAATCCTCAACGAGAAGATTATAAGGACTTGAAGGGTCATTTGGAAAACACATTCATGGAGACAGAGGATCTAGAGATCGAATTTTTCTGACAGAGCAAGTGCTCGGATGAAAATCATATCTAAGTGATCCTTGATTGTAATGAGGGGTAGTATTTCCAGTTGGAAGGTTTCTTGAGCCGAAGAATACATAGCAGTAGAGATAAAGAGAGACACAACTTTAGCGCAGAGCCAGTGATGCAATGTCTACGTAGTCACTGCGCAGAGCCAGAGGGAGAATCGTTTTCCTGCAGAGGAGACAATGTAGAGCCAGTGTTAGATCCTGGAGAGATTTTCTGGAGGGTCAGTTTCTAGCCAACAGTGAGACCAACGCAGAGGCAAAAGGGAAACCGAGTTGTGATGCAGTCACTTCGCAGAGGCAGCGCAGGGAAGTCCAACCTTGGTGCATATCAGTGCCAGTTTCCCATGGAGGAGTGAGGTTTGTCTCACGAGATCTCTTCTGCTAGCTTTGTTATATGATTTGACAGTCTCGCCAATCATAGATTTGTACTCAGAATTTAGTGTGTAATAACATAAACCCTTAGATCTGTTGCATCGGTTTTCCTGCATTGGGTTTTTTCGGCGACATTAGTCAAAAAAAATTGTGTCAGATGGTTGTGTGATCTATGTGTGTTGAGATTTGTTTCGACACTTGTATTTCTTCCGCAGTTTAATTGTGTAGGCTGTAGTGAATGGATTTCGCTATTTTCTTGTAGAACACAGTAAATAATTTGTTAAGTAAAATAACAAATAGAAGATTTTCCATTAGTTGTTGCAGTAGGATTCCGTGTGACATGAATTTTCACTTGGTATCAGAGCTTGTTTAAGCAGAGTGCAGGGGAGACAAAGAACAGATTTAGCAGATCCAACGTTGAAGCAACAACTGGGGATCAAAGAGTTGCGTAAGTAGTAGATCGATTTCCCAGTGAAGTGTGCAGTCCAAGCCAGAAGGGCCAGACTAGTAAGGGAAATCTCTCTCTGAGTGAGCCGACAGAGAGGTAGGATTGTTCCAGATTGTTGTTTGTCTGAGGCAGAGGGAGTAGCGCAGTAGATCTATGTAGATCAGTAGCTGGAGGGACGAAGTTGACTGCGCAACAATGATTACTGGTGCAGAGCGTTAGGAAAGCGTAGCAGAAACACAGATTCGGGGATTTTCTGACCTCAGTGAGTTTCTGTCCCAAGAAACTTAGATTCCTCGTGCAGTATTAGCAGATTTTGTGGCTTGCTCCATCAGGAGTGAGTAAAGCCAGCTGCGTTGAGGGTGAGAGGCATCAGATCGACAAGAGTTGGGTGAGATGGCCACCAATGGATTGCGTGACCAATCGGTTGGAGGGTGCCTCCAACTATGTCATCTGGAAGGCAAGGATCTCCCTCCTTCTAGATGAGCATGACCTCAAGCACTTTACCGACAGTGCTCAGGCTGAATCAGTGGATGTAGCACCATTACGGGCCTTCAAGAAGAATATGGCTAAAGCCATAGCGATTGGTCCTCGATGGAATGGGAGATCACATTGTTTCACACATCTCAACCAAAGGAACAACTAAGGAGATGTGGGATGCGTTGGCAACGCTGTATGAGGGGTCTTCAGAGCAACGAAAGATGTTTTTGCAGGTGAAAATGCGGACCACCAAGATGCAGAAGGGAGAGCATATTGATCCATTCCTGTCTAGACTTCAGGAAAATTGAGATCAGTTGGAAGTCGTAGGAGTAGTTCCTAAGGCCACAAAGATGGTCAGATTGGCCCTCAAATCAGTGTCCGAGGATTACCAAGTTTTTGTCCGGAGCATCCTCGCCAGAGAAAAATTGCTGGACTGGGAGAAAATGTGGGCAAATATTCAGCTAGAAGTCATGTGGAGAGACTTACTCAAGTGTCAACTTGAGGGCGACAACAATAGCAGTTTGAAGATCAAGGAGGAGGAAGAGAATGTGGCCCTTGCATCAAAGGGGCAGCAAGCGCAGGGCAGGAGGAAAAAGGATCTGTCAAAGATCAAATGTTTCCGGTACTGCGAGATGGGGCATTATGCCACACGGTGTCCTCTCAAGAAGAAGGACAAGGATGAGAAACATGATCCTCAAACCAGAGCAATGAAGATAGAGGTGGAGGAGTTTGCTATGATTGCTCACATACCTCCACGAGGGAGGTGGACTGATTTGGAGTTGTAGACGCAAAGATCTACAAGATGGGTAGGATCCTTGAGGAGTCCGCCTCTCGGATCATCACCTTGCTACGGGAGCCCAAAACAGTAGTAGTAGGATGGAGTAGTGCCAGTTGGTGTAGAAGAGTGCTAAAGTGATTGCACAGTGGTTAGCATCGCCAGAGTCTGAGTAGCACAGAGCAGTGTTGCAGTAGCGCAGAGGGACGCAACGCAGAGCAGCAACTTCAGAGAGGCAGCGCATAGGCTAGCAGTGGTCAGATCTTCATCACCGAGATGTAGTATACTTGTCCAATTTTGGATGTTTTTTCAGTTGAAGAAAGCAACTATGATGCAGTGTAGTAGCAGTTGGCAGTGGCAGAACCAACAACAACACGGATGCAAAATTCAAAGGGAGTTGCAGCACGGATGCAGTGGTTGACAGTGGCAGTGTCAGCAATATTACAAATGCAACATTTTTGTAGAATTGGTGGACAACATTCAGACATCAGCAGCGTAGAGGGAGACGCTTCAGAGTCAGAACAATATGCAGCAGGGCATATTGTTAGAGCACCTTCCTCGTTAAGAGGGAGTGTTGATTTGGGGTAGCATCGGATGTGCTCTAAGTCTCAAATTTTTGGGAGAGGCTTACACATGTATTCTAAATAACCCAAAAAGTGTTTGGTGAAATTCCACTCGGATTGTATTCTATAGAAATAATTAATTATTTTTAAAGGGACCCTAAGTCAAAACTTAGGAAAATAAAATAATTAAAGTGTATTAATAGAATATGAGTGAGAATGATTTAGAATAAACCGATCATTTCAAAAGTTAATCTTAGCCGTTGATTAGAGATCTAATTTGGGCCATTGAATCGTCAATGAGAAGATAATAAGGACTTGAAGGGTCGTTTGGAAAACACATTCATGGAGACACAGAGGATCCAGAGATCGAATTTTTCTGACGGAGCAAGTGCTCGGATGAAAAACATATCTAAGTGATCCTTGATTGCAGTGAGGGGGCATCATTTCTGTTGGAAGATTTCCTGAGCCGACGATTACATAGCAGCAGAGACAGAGGGAGCCACAGCTTCAGTGCAGAGCCAATGACGTAGTGCCTACGCAGAGCCAGAGGGAGAATCGTTTCCCTATAGAGGAGACGGCGCAGAGCTAGTGTCAGACCCCGGAGAGATTTTCCGAGGCTCAGTTTCCAGCCAGCAGTGAGACCAACGCAGAGGCACAAGGGCAGCCGAGTTGTGACGCAATCACTGCGTAGAGGCAGCATAGGCCAGTCTAGCCTTGGTGCAGATCAATGCCAGTTTCCCAAGGAGGAGTGAGGTTTGTCTCATGAGATCTCTTCTGTCAGCTTTGCTGTATGATTTGACAGTCTCGTTAATCATAGATTTTTATTTGGAATTTACTGCATAATAACATAAACCCCCAGATTTGCTGCACCTATTTTCCTGCATTTGGTTTTTTCTGGGGAAATTAGTCCAAAAACAATTGTGTCAGATGGTTGTGTGATCTATGTGTGTTCAATTTTGTTTCCACACTTGTATTTCTTCCGCAGTTTAATTGTGTAGGCTGTAGTGAATGGCTTTCGCTCTTTGCTTGTAGAACAAAGTAAATAATTTGTTAAGTAAAATAACAAATAGAAGATTTTCCATAACATGAATTTTCACAGTGCATAGAGCCGAGCAGCAACTGCGTAGAGGAGAAGAGGAGTTCGACATTTTTGCAGAGATGGCATCAACAGGGCTGAGAGCTCAGGATTGGTTGGACGGTTTGTCTAACTATGTTATATGGAAGGCAATAATCTCTTGTCTTCTAGATGAATAGGATCTGAAGGCCTATATTACTAACGTGGTAGTTGTACCCACGAATCCAGATCAGTTGAAGGAACACAAGAAGGAGATGGCGAAGACAAAGAGACTAATTCTCGATGGGGTTCGAGATCATGTGGTGTCACACATAGATAGCAAGGACACTGCCAAGCAGATGTGGGATGCTCCTGCCATGCTGTACAGGGGATCTTTCGAGCAACAAAAGATGTATCTTGAGGAGAAGCTGAGATGTACTATGCAGAAAGGGGAGTGTATAGATCCCTTACTAAATTCAGGATGTTCGAGATCAACTGTCTGTAGTCGGGTCAACGCCCCAACACATAATTGGTGCGGTTAGCCCTGAACAATGTTTCAGAGGAGTGGCAAGTGTTCCTCCAGAGTATCCTGGGCAGAGAAAACTTGCCAGATTTGCACAGAATGTGGGTTGATCTGTTACAGGAGGAGATGATGCGAGACTTGGTGAAGAGCATCATCAGTGGCAGCAATAATAGTGGGACGAAGGAAGTGAAGGAAGAGGAGAATGCAGTCCTCGCATTAAAGAGGCGATAAGAGCAACGTAGGAGGAAGAAGGACATTTCCAAGGTCAAATGCTTCAGATGTGGTGAACTTTGTCACTACAACACTCAATGTCCTCTCAGAAAGAAGGACAAACAGGGGAAGCAGGATCAACAAGCTGCATCTGTGAAGATTGATAGGCTGTCCTCCAGGTTGGAGGAAGAGTTTGCCATGATCATCGACATACCTCATGGAGTGAGGTGGGGTGATTTGGTTTTGTAGCTCCAGAGAGCTACAAATGGGCAAGATCCTTGAGGAATCCTCCTTTTGGATCAATACCATGCTATGGGAGCCCATAACAACAATAGGAGGATGGACCAATGGTAGTTGGTGTAGTCAGGTGCCAGAGTGACAGATGCAGTAACTAGTGGCAGTCTGAGACTAAGCAACGCAGAGTAGTGTTGGAAGCAGTGCAGTTGGAACAGTGCAGAGTCAACAGCAACATAGAGGCTTCAGTGACAGAGCAGAGACTAGCAACAATCAGGACTCGGGTGACAGATGCATCAGACTGAACACAGTGGGTTCAGTATGATGGACATCTCTCAATTGCAGCAGCAGCAGATGAGAGACAGTTGCAGATGTTGCAGTAGCAGTAGCAACAATGTTGTAGTGCATATGCAGTAGTTAGCAGCAGTTATGAAGGATCAACAATAGCACAGATGCAACGTGCATTAGAGTTGCGTATTAGTTGGTGGGCAGCACTAGCCAGACATCAACAACGCAACAGGAGATGGTGCAGAGGTAGTGTATTGCAGTTGCAGTATTAGAACACTTTCCTTGCTAAGAGGGAGTGTTAGTTTTTTAAGCATCAGATGCGTTCTAGCCTCAAGATTTTGCAGAGAGGCTGGAATACATGTATTCTCCAATACCTAGAAATCGTTTCTGGAAATTCCACCTAGAGACTACTTAATTAAGTTAATTAGTCAGTTTTTTAATATTTCCTAAGTATAAATTTAGGAAATATGATTAATTAAAAGGAATTAATTAAGTCATGGTGGGAATCTTATAGAAAAAGGCTTGGATCGATTTCTAGTTAACCTTAGTCATCGATTAAGTTTTAATCGTGGTCGTTGAAGTCTCAACGAAAGATCATAAGAAGAAACTCGATGGGGCTTGGAGAACACACTTAAGCAGTTCGATTTCACTGGCAGATCGATTTCCTGAGTAGCAGCGCTGAGTTGCCGGAGAGAGAGGTAGTGAGCTCGGAGCAGTGAGAGAGGGGCATGGATAGTAAGGCCGAAGGAATATTTTCCAGATCCGGTGAGTGCGCAACGGAGAGGCAGCGCAGTACTTCAAAGGAGATCCGTATTTTTGCTGGGGAGTAGCAATGATTCAGTGCCAAAAGCAGGAGAGAGTCCGAAGGCCAGGAGGGTCCATCTTCCAGACAACAGTTGATTAGTTAGCGAGAGGGAAAGTTTTTCCAAGCTGTAGGGACGCAGTACTGCGTGGGATGACGTAGTAACTGCGCAGTGCAGCTCATCTTGAGCCAAGGTCAGTGTCGGATCGCCAGTGGGAGTGAGATTTTTCTCACTAGAATTTTTATTAGTTATTTCTCTATGGTTTGCTAAATTTAAGCAACCATAGATTTGTACTCATATTTACTACTTCATAATAATCAAACCCTCAGCTGCTGCACTGGTTTTCCCGAGTTGGGTTTTTTCCGGGGGAATTAGTCCAAAAATAATAGTGTTATTTGTGTGTGTGTGCACTATCTTTCCAGCGTTATTTTTTATTCCGCAATATTTATTTTGTGAAGACTGTAGTCTATTGGTTTCGATATTTACTGTAGAACACAATAATAATTTGTTCAGTTTATTTAACAAATTGAAGAATCTTAATTAGTTGTTGCAGTAGGATTCAGGGTCTCTGAATTTTCACATGGTATCAGAGTGCAGATAGAAGCAGGAAGAGCTCGGTTGCAGAAATGAAGAGGGAGATTCGAAGCACTGTGTGAGCAACTGCTCGAAACCTCCGGAGACTGCGCAGTCCATTGGCCAGGAGGGCAAATTTTTGAGGAAAATTTATTTCTTTGAGTAAGTCGACAAAGAATAAATATTCCGGATCAAAGATTGTCAGTGGCAGAGGGAGCAACAAAATTTTCTTTGCAAAGCAAATCTTTAGCTGGGACGTAGTTATTTTGCAGTAGTTTGCTGGTGCATAACAGCGTCAGAAGGAAGGAAGAGCACACACTAAGAGAATTCTTTCCTCAGGGAATTTCTAGCGCAGAAATTTGATTTCTCATTGCAGAGTAGCAGTAATTGTGAGCAGATTTTCCCGCTCCAGCAGGGAGTACGTAGATCCTAGCAGCAACTGCGTAGAGGAGAAGAGAAGTTCGACATTTTTGCAGAGATGGCATCAGCAGGGTTGAGAGATTAGGATCGGTTGGACGGTTCGTTTAACTGTGTGATATGGAAGGCAAGAATCTCGTCTTCTAGATCAATACGATCTCAAGGCCTATATTACTAACATGGTAGTTGTACCCACAGATCTAGATCAGCTGAAGGCACACGAGAAGGAGATGGCGAAGACAAAGAGACTGATTCTCAATGGGGTTCTAGATCACGTGGTGTCACACATAGCTAGCAAGGACACTGCCAAGCAGATGTGGGATGCTCTTGCCACGCTGTACAAGGGATCTTTCAAGTAGCGGAAGATGTATCTTGAGGAGAAGCTGAGATGTATTAGGATGCAGAAAGGGGAGCATATACACCCCTTCCTTACTAAACTTCAGGATGTCTGATATCAGCTGTCTGCAGTTGGGTTGCCCCAACCCACAGAATTGGTGCGGTTAGCCCTGAACAATGTTTCCGAGGAGTGGCAAGTGTTTGTCCAGAGTATCCTGGGCAGAGAAAACTTGCCAGATTGGGACAAAATGTGGATTGATCTGCAGCAGGAGGAGATGAGGTAAGACTTGGTGAAGAGCACCATCAATGGGAGCAATAATAGTGGGATGAAGGAAGTGAAGGAAGAGGAGAATGCAACTCTTGCATCAAAGGGGCAGTAAGAGCAGTGCCGGAGGAAGAAGGACATTTTAGCTCTCCGCGCACGGCCGGCCGTCGGCGGAAAATTCTCTGGACGGGAGCTCTTTTTGGTTGAACGAAGCGTTCGGGGGTGAATGCTATCTCCTTAAAAAATTCGTTCCCGGAGAATTTTTTTAAAGGATGGAGCGCTCGGGGAGCGTTTTCTCTCGAGCGCTCCCTAAAACGCTCTCGAAAAGGCAGGGAGCGTTTTTCCTGTTTAGGGAGCACGCTCCCGATGCACCGCCAAAATGCTCCCTCTCGGAGTGCGAATTGGGAGCGGGTTCGAGAGGGGGGGTGGGCGCTCCCCCGCAACCTTGACTCGGAGACAGAAAATATGGCTGATTCAACTAAGGAAGCACTCCTCTGAAATACGTTGAATACGAGCCCTTGCTGGCCCACTGGAACCCCAACTCTACTCCTCCAACCTCTGCGTAAGCTTCTCCTGCCTAGCGTAGCCATTGCTCAGAACAGGCTGCCCTTGCGTCACCCTTCTAGGCTCAACGCTGCCTCCACGTCACCCTAAAGGCCCTGCATCAGCCTCTGCGCTGCCTCTGCGTGAGCCTGGTTGGGTTGCGTCCCTCCTACTAGTCTTTGCATTGCCTGGTATGGATCTGCCTCTCTGCCTTTGTATTCTCGACCTCGAATCAGAATAATTCCTCGCCGATCTACCCCTCACAAGCACTGCAAGCTCACTCAAAAATTCTCAGCAAACTGCACCCATAATTTCAACTTTGCTCAAGTGCTACTGCTCCATGTGTCTCTCCAATTGACCCCAAGACTTCCTTTAATACTTTTCTCGTGAGAAATCAACGTCCGTGATCTAATATCTAATTCACGTCACTTAGAACATTCTCACCCACATGTTTAAATTAATTCACTTTAATTTTTTAATTTCCCTAAGTTAGACTTAGGGTCCCCATTAAAAAATTTAATTATTTGAATAACTTTCACACCAGGTGGAATTTCTCCAAATGATTCTGGGTCTTGGAGATCTCATGTGTTCTAGCCCCTCCACAAATTTTCGGAGCTAGAGCACATCCGATGCTACCCAAAATCTCAACACTCCCTCTTATCTAGGAACATGCTCTAGCAACACTTCACTCCAGAAGCGTTACTCTGACCTCTGGCATTGGTCCCCTGCGCTGCTAATGCTTGGCCTGCTGCCCTCCATCCACTGCACTGTTGCTTTCTGTACTGCTGCCCATCACTCTGCAACAGTCATTGCCACATCTATACTGCAGCTCCCTCTCAAATTGCTGCATCATGTTGCCTATAGCATTGCCACTGCTAACTGCTGCACTGCAACTCAATTTTCGAGAAGTAAGCAACTGAAGGACATCACCCAACATATTGACAAACAGGTCAGTTTGGCTGCATCTCATCACTGAAGCACCCTCCGCTGCTGCTATGCATTGTCTCTCTAGAGCCTCTGTGCTACTGCTCCTCTGCACTGCGTAAGCACTACCCCTCTGCGTTGCTGAAGTCCCATCAGCCTCTGCGCCGTTGCTTCCACGCTGCTGCTACCACTGCACTGCATTGCTCCATCTTCAGCGTTCTTTGAAAATTTTTGAATGTTACACTTATGCAGAAATCTTACTGTTAGATCTGGTTATGCTTCTCTTACTTAATTAAGTTATTAAGCTGAAAGGTCAGATTAATATTGAAGCAAAACACTTAACAGACTTTCACCAATTCAGATCTAGAAAAAGTACATGCACACATAGACAAAGTGACAAAGTGATTTTCTGGACAAATAGTCCTCGGAAAACCCAATGCGAGAAAATCGGTCTGCTGGCTGCTAGATGGTTTTATTATTAAGAATTTTCTGAATACAACAAATCTGGGTAACAGATCTGGAAAACCTGACAGAGAACTAATATATCTACAACTCACTGGTTGTTCTGAAGCCAAAATAATCACTGATCTACACCCTCAAACGAGATTTACAAGACTCAACCAAAATTAGACCCTAGAAACCCCAGTGCTGCCCTTGAAGCCCCTGCATCCCTTAGCGCTGGCCTGGAAAGGGTTGCGTTACCCCAGACTGGGTGGCACAGTCCTTACGCTGCCCCTTAGGGTCTCTGCGTAACCCCTGAGGGCTTCCAGCTGAATCACGCTATCCTGGGACGGACTGCGCAACACTTGCGTAACACAGTTGTTGCCCTCTCTGCTGCTGCTCTCCTGCTTCTCTGTGTTGTCTCTCTGAGCTGATCTCTGCCTCTTGTTGATTCTAGACCCTGGGATCAAATCATCACCTTGGTCTAAATTCCCCTCGCTGCAGCTGACACATTTCTGAGAATTCTTAGCAAACCAGCCCTAGAATCTCAGCTTAGCTTCAGTGCTCTGCCTCTTTGTTTCTTTACAAATGACCCCAAGCCTTTCCTTTATACTTTTCTCATTGGTAAGCCAACGACCATGATTAGATCTTGAATCAATGGCTAAGATTAAAAGAAGGCTTGATCCGTGTGACTTAAGACAACTTCATCACTTGTTTAATTTAATTAACTTTAATTATTTCATTTTTCTAAGTTTAGACTAAGGAAATACATTAAATTAATTAATTAATTAAATATCTCCCAAACTAGATGAAATTTGCCAAATCCCTTTTCGGGTCTTGTAGATCAAGTGTACTCTAGTCCCTCCACAACGTTTGGGAGCTAGAGCACAACTGATGCTACCCAAATACACAAAATCTCAACACTCCCTCTTAGCATCAAGAGTGTGCTCTAGCAATACATCACACTATGCATTACAAGATTTTGGGCACTGGTTCTGTGCTGCCGATGCTTGGCCTGCTGCCACTCAACTCTGCACTACTACTGCCATTTTGTACCATTGCCCATGACTCTGCCGTTGTCACTGCAACATCTGTACTGCAGCTCCCTCTCAATTTGCTGCATCTATGTTGCTCATAGCACTGCTATTGCTGATCTGTTGCACTGCAACTTCAGTTGTTGAGAGAAACAACTGAATCTCCTGCCCAATCTTTGATAGACAAGTCAGTTGGGCTGCATCCTTATCACTGAAGCTACACAGGCGGTTGATCTGTGCTGGCATCTGAAGAATGATGCACAACAACAACTCTGCACTGTTGAAGTCACATCAGCCCCTTGTGTTGAATTCCCTCACGCTACTGTTGTGTTGTGCTGTCCTCCCGAAGCCTCCACGCTGCTGCAACTCTGCTCTGCGTAAGCATCTCTGTTCTGTGCTGCTGAAGTCACATCAACCCCTACGCTGCTGCTACCTCTACGCTGCTGCTGCATCTGCACTGCGCTACTCCTTCCAGCCTTCAGATTTGCCTCTGCTTCATCCGTGATCTATGCACCCACTACTCCACTTGTCCCGATACTATCTTAAGGCTGCTGTAGCTTGCATGTGATCCAAGAGATGAGCTGCTCAAGGATCCCACCTTTCATTCTGTAGCTCCTCTACAGATCCATGTCGCCCCACTTTCGTGGTTCATGAGCGCTCATGGCTGCATCATCTTCTGACCCATCATCCGCTACAACAGCTTTGGAAGAAGAAGCTTCCTTGTCCCTTTTCTTCTGAGGACAACTGCTGGCAAAATGTCCCATTTCACCACACTGGAAGCACTTGATCTTAGACAAATCCTTCTTCTTTCCCTGTTGCCTCTTTGATGCCAAGGTTGCATCTTCGTCATCTTCCTTCTTCACTTTTCTCAATCCAGAGTTAAACTACTTCTTGGTGATTCTGCGGAGTTCTTCTTGACGCAGAATTGCCCACAAGATGTCCCAATTTGGGAGGTCCGCTTTGCCCAAGATACTTTGGACAAAGGTTTCCCACTCATTTGTGACTGTATTGAGAGAAGTCCTGACCATCACATCGTCTTCCACCTTAGCAGCCGTTGTAGTCAACTGATCTTTGATCGACTGCAATCTGAAGAGGAAATGTTCCATGTCTTCTCCCTTGATCATCATGAATGACCTCATCTGAGTCTCCAACAACATCTTCCTTTGGACAAACTTTCCCTCATATAGGGAAGTTAAGGCCTTCCACATCTCATTAGCTGTCTTCTTTTCAGCTATGTGTGGGACAATATAGTCCTTAATTCCATCCATGATTAGCCGCTTGGCATGCCCAGCAGCTTCATTATGCTTCCGTAGGAGATCTGCATCGATCGGCGTGCCCAGAGTTTTCTCTGCATGGTCTCTTAGATGATATGCCTCAAGGACTATCAGGATCCTAGCCTTCCAAACTGAGAAGTTGGAAAGGCCATCCAATCTGTCCCGATCACGCAGTCCATGAGGAGCCATCTACTCAGAAATGTGTCGGAACTTCCCTTTCTCTTTGCTAGAGAACTGGATCTAAGGCCCTTGGCGAAATAGGCACCTTCTGCTCCCTCTGACAAATGATTTCTCTTCTTGGAAATCTGCCAAATCAACAATGATTCAACTCTCTTTGATCCTCTAATCAATTTGCAAGTTTCCTTGGCTAGAAACTCTCTGAGACGCTGATCTCCTCCCGCTCTTTGTCACTTGTGCTTAGGCTAAAAATCTGAAAACTTCAGAAATTTAAACCCACCAGCACCTTTTTAAATTCTGCAGCTATGCTTCAGGCTCTTCTGGATCTGACAGATTCAGATTTGCGTCACACTGGCTGGTTTCAGACTAATCTAGCGCTATCTCTGAGTTGCCTCTGCACAGTAAATGTGTGGGCTTGCTAGGAGACATCGTTAGACTACGTTACCCTGCCCTCTGCATAACTCTTCCTATGAAAACTGCATTGTCCCTTTAGATCTTCCCTTTTGCTGCTTTCTGCAGCAGGAGCCGTTAGTCTTTTGCTGGTGACCCTCCTAGATCTGCAATTGCTCTGATACCATGTGAAAATTTCTGAATGTTACACTTACGCAGAAATCTTACTGTTAGATCTGGTTATGCTCCTCCTACTTAATTAATTTATTAAGCTGAAAAATCAAATTAATGTCAAAGCAAAACACATAACATACTGTCACAATTTCAGATCTAGAAAAAGTACATGCACACATAGACAAAGTGACACAGTGGTTTTCTGGACAAATAGTCCTTGGAAAAACCCAATGCGGAAAAAGCGGTCTGCTGGCTGCTGGAGGGTTTTATTATTAAAAATTTTCTGAATACAACAAATCTGGGTTCCAGATCTGGAAAACTCGACAGAGAAATAATATATCTACAACTCACTGGCTGTTCTGAAGCCAAAATAATGACTGGTCCACAGCCTCAAGTGGGATTTACAAGACTAAGCCAAAATTAGACCCTAGAAACCCTAGCGTTGCCCCTAAAGCCCCTGCGTCAGCCTTTGAAGCCCCTGCGTCCCTCAACACTGGCCTGGAAAGGGCCGCGTTACCCTAGACTGGGTGACATAGTCCTTACGCTGCCCCTTAGGGTCTCTGCGTAACCCCTGAGGGCTTCCAACTGAATCACGCTGTCCTAGGAGGGACTGCATAGCACAATTGCTGCCCTCTCTGCTGCTGCTCTCCTGCTTCTCTACGCTGATCTCTGCTTCTTGCTGATTCTAGACCCTGGGATCAGATCATCCCCTTGGTCTAAATTCCCCTCACTGCAGCTGAAACACTTCTGAGAATTCTTAGCAAACCCGCCCTAGAATCTCAGCTTAGCTTCAGTGCTCTGCCTCTGTGTATCTTTACAAATGACCCCAAGCCTTTCCTTTATACTTTTCGCGTTGGGAAACCAACGACCATGATTAGATCTTGAATCAGTGGCTAATTTTAAAAGAAAGCTTGATCTGTGTGACTTAAGACAATTTCATCACATGTTTAATTTAATTAGCTTTAATTAGTTCATTTTCCTAAGTTTAGACTTATGAAATACATTAAAATATTTAATTAATTAAATATCTCCCAAACTAGATAAAATTTCCCAAATCCCTTTCTGGGTCTTGTAGATCAAGTGTACTCTAGTCCCTCCACAAAGTTTGGGAGTTAGAGCACAACTGATGCTACCCCAAATACACAAAATCTCAACACGTTCAAGCATTGCCTTGTGCCTTTCCATGATCCTTTGCATCCACTGACTCTAGTCATCCTGCTATTGTCTTAAGGTTCCAGTAGTTTGTATGTGATCCAAGAGTTTGGGCACCTCAAGGATCCCACCGTCCACCATCTGTAGCTCACTCTACAGATCTATGTCGCCCCACCTCTTCTCTGGAGCTACATGAGCACTCATGGCCACATCATCATCGATGCCGTCATTCCCTTTCCCTGCTGCTGCCTTGGAGTCCCAATTCACCACATATGAAGCACCAGACCTTGGATAGGTCCTTCTTCTTCCCTTGCTGCCTCTGTCCCTTAGATGCTAGGGCTGCATCTTCCTCCTCCTCTTTCTTAATCTTGACTCCTTCGCTGCTGAATTCCCTCTTGGTTATTCTCCCGATCTCCTCTTGTCGAAGAGTTGCCCACATGTCCCCCCAATTTGGAAGTTGTGCTCTACCCAAAATGCTTTGGACAAAGGTCTCCCACTCATCGGTGAATGCATTCAGGGCAGTCCTCACCATGAGTCCATCATCTGGAGTTGCCCCCGTGGCAATCAGCTGGTCTCGGATAGTCTACAATCTAAAGAGGAAAGGATCGATCTCCTCTTCCTTGTGCATCTGAAACATCCGCATATGATTCTCCAGAAGCATCTTCTCTGGACGAAGCTACCTTGATACAATGTGGTTAATGTTGTCCACACCTCATTTGTCGTCTTCTTCTCAGCAATGTGCGGAACCACGTGATATTTCACTCCATCCATGATCAAGCGTTTAACTAGCGCCTTATTTTCATGGACCTTCTTCAGAGCATCAACATCGTTTGGTACAACCAGGACGTTTTCGGTATGGTCTCTAATGCCATACTCCTTAAGGACTATCAGGATTCTGGCTTTCCAGATATCAAAGTTAGACACACCATCTAACCTATCCTGATCTCTCATTCCATACGGGGCCATCTATGTTCAAACTGTCGAAGCAAGTGCTCTTCTCCCTTCTACTGCTGCTACACTTAGCAAAAGACTGGATCTTGGATTCTTGGCAATAGAAACCCCCTAGAGAGTATGATCCCTCTGACAAATGATTTCCCTCCTAGAAATCCTTCACCAATTCTATTGAATCAACCCTCTACGATCACTCCACTTAATCGCATCTCAGATTTCTTGGCTAGAAAATCTGTCGAGGAACTGTTTCCCCTTACTTTGTTAACCCTGCTAGGCACTGTTCTGCACCGGCAAAAACAATGCTCCACTAGCAACTTCGAAGATTAGAAAACTGCACTTCCAGCCACGGTAATTGACACAGCGTCACTCCCTCTTGGACTGCATCACCCTCTTAGGCCTGTGTCAGCGTCTGCGTCAACTCAGCGTGAGCATGACAGGCTCTGCGTCACCCTTCTCGGCCTGTGTCAGCCTTTGCGTGAGGCAACTGGCTTTGTGTCACCCCTGCAGGGCCTCTGCGTTGTCCCTCTGGTGCTGTGCTGCTTCTTTTTGAATCTATGCAGCTTCAGCAACCCTCCTGCAACAAAAAATCTTGAGCCCTATGCTAATGGCTTCAACTTGATTTGCAATCGCTTTGATACCATGTGAAAATTTCAGTATAGAAACCCTACTACAATATCTTGATTTACTTCTCCTAATTGTTTGATTTAATTAACAAGTTATTTAACTGAAGTTTTTAGAAAAATATCAGAGTAAACACAACTACAGCCTGCACATACATACAGATCATTTGCTGAAACATAGCGCACACATGACAAAGGACACAATACTTTTTGGACAATGTCCCCGGAAAAAACCAATGCGGGAAAACTGGTTTAACGACTCTTGCAGGGTTTGTTTATTAAGCAGATTATCTGATTACAATCAAGGGCACCAGTAATGGTTTGCCCAACAATGAATTCATGACAGATGTACCTATCATTCAGAGATAGAAAATATGGCTGATTCAACCAAGGAAGCACTCCTTTGAAATACGCTGAATACGAGCCCTTTCTGGGCCACTGGAACCCCAGCGCTGCTCCTCCAACCTCTGCGTTAGTGTCTCTTGCCCAGCGTAGCCACTGCGCAACACAGGCTGCCCTTGTGTCACCCTTCTGGGCTCAGTTCTGCCTCTACGTCACCCTGAATGCCCTGCGTTAGCCTCTGCGCTGCCTCTACGTGAGCTTGGTTGGGCTGCGTCCCTCCTGTTGGTCTTTGCGCTGCCTGGTACAGATCTGTCTCTCTGCCTTTGTATTCGCGGCCTCGGATCAGAATAATCCCTCGCCGATCTGCCTCTCACAAGAACTGCAAGCTCACTCAAAAATTCTCAGCAAACTGCGCCCCAGAATTTCGACTTAGCTAAAGTGCTACCGCTTTGTGTGTCTTCTCCAATTGACCCCAAGCCTTCCTTTAATACTTTTCTCGTTGATAAATCAATGGTCATGATTTAATCTCTAATCAACGGCTCAGATTAGAAAAAGCTTGATCCACGTCACTTAGAACATTCTCACCCACATGTTTAAATTAATTTACTTCAATTTTTTTATTTCCCTAAGTTAGACATAGGGTCTCCATTAAAAAATTTAATTATTTGAATAACTTTCACACCGGGTGGAATTTCTCCAAACGATTTCTGGGTCATGGAGATTTCATGTGTTCTAGCCCTTCCACAAAGTTTTAAAGCTAGAGCACATCTGATGCTACCCAAAATCTCAACACAGCGCAATGCATCAGAGGGACAACACAATAGTTATTAGCAGATAGAGTCTTCAACACCAAGGTGGATCCACTGAACACTTGTTCAGTTTTTGGGTGATTTTAGCTGCTTCTCTTAGCAGCTGAGTTGCAGTGTTAGCAGCATAGCAGATGCAACACTTGAGAGGGAGCTGTAGTATAGATGCAACAGTGGCAGTGGCAGAGTAATGGGCAGCAATATAGGTGTAGCAACGATGCGGTGGTTGGTGGACAAATTGTCAGACATCAGTAGTGCAGAGGATACTTCAGGATCAGAGCAGTATGCAGTAGGCATGTTGTTAGAGCACTTTGCTCGCTAAGAGGGAGTGTTGATTTTTGGTAGCATCAAAAGTGCTCTATGTTTCAAATTTTGTGGAGAGGCTTAAGCACTGGTATTCCAAAGAACTCAGAAACCATTTGTGAAATTTTTGTTGAGATTTTGGGGTGTTGGGGTAGCATCGGATGTGCTCTAGCTCCCAAACTTTGTGGACGGACTAGAGTACATAAAATCTCCAAGACCCAGAAAGCGCTTTGGGAAATTCCATCCGGTTTAAGAGATATGTAATTAATTAATATTTTTAATTAAGTACCCTAAGTCTAACTTAAGAAAATTAAAAGATTAAAGGTAATTAAATTAAACATGTGATGAGAATGACTTAAGTGACACGGATTGAGCATCTTCTAATCTTAGCCGTCGATTAGAGATTATACTACGACCGTTGATGTTTCAATGAGAAAAGTATAAGAAGAGGGCTTGGGGTCAGTTGGAGAACACACACACTGGCAGAGCACTGAAGCTAAGTTGGAATTATAGGGTGTGGTTTGCTAAGAATGTCAGAAGTGTTTCAGCTGCAATGAGGGGCAGTATTGGCAAGGGGGATGGTCTAGTCCCAGGCCAAGAGTACAACGAGAGAAAAGAAGCAGCAAAAAGGCAGCTGCTATGCAACAACTACATAGAGCAGTCGAGAGCCTAGCAGGGGCAACACAGAGGTAGTAGGAGGCCAGGAGGGCTGACGCAGGCCCAACTAGGGCAGTGCAGGGGCAACGTAACCTAGTCTAGGGTGATGCAAACCCTTCCTGAGCAGCGCAGAGGTTGATGCAGAGGGCTTCAGAGTAGTGCTGGGGGTTTCAGAGGCCGGAAAAGGGATGAGTTCTGTAAATCCCGTTTGAGGGTGTGAATCAGTTAGTTTTTCTATCTTCCGGATAGAGGTATTGCTGCCGTTTGTATTTTGCTGTCGGGTTAACCAGTTTGGTGCCCAAATTTGTTGTACTTAGAATCTGCTTAATAATAAAAACACTCTAGAAGCTAGCAGCACCGGTTTTCCCGCATTGGGTTTTTCCGGGGACATTTGTCCAGAAAATCCTTGTGTGTCACTTTGTCATTGAGCATGTTATGTAGTTTAGATCTTCATGTGTAGGCTGTTAATGTATATACTTTGATATTAATGCTGAAGTTTTCAGATACAGAGGGATTTGTACCCAAATCTCCGGATTTGCCCGTATTCGTACGGGGTATGTCGAATCCCGGCCGTACCCTATACGGATACGACCAAATCCCGTACAACCGGATTCGAGCGGCCGAAAAGTGTGAGTTTGACTTATAAAAGTCTGATTTCTCTCCTTGTTTCTCACTAATATTTGTTTGTGAAGTGAGCAAGGAGCAAGGGTTAGCCAGGGGAAAGGGTTAGCAAGGAGAAAGGGAGTTTTTTCAAAGAGATTCAAGCATCCGGTAAGTGCACTGTCCCTCTATATTTTGCATTTAGTTTGTTGTTAGTGTTTGCATGTGCATATGTTTTATATATTTGGTCATTTTTGTTTATTTTTTACAGTATTCATGGCTCAATCAAAGGCAGCAAGACAGGGGCAAAGAAAGGGGAAGAATGTGTTGAAAAGTGTAACTAGGTCGGTTTTCATGTTGACTATGTAATTATGTAAAAAAAAAAAAAAAGATGTCAAAGATAATAAAATATATTTTTTTTTTTGGTGTACTTGCTTCATGGGTTTCATGAGCAAGATTTTATTATTTAGATAGACTTCTTCTTGATGTCTATTAGGATCATAGAAATTCATATAATTAGGTGTCATATATAGATGAAGGATTTAGTTTAGTATGCTCCAAAGACCTTGTAAAGAAGCAAACAAACAACCCTCAAAGAAGATGGAAGACAAGCTCTAAAAGGCATTGAAAGTCAAGCTCCTATACAACGAAGACAACCCTCCAACATGCTGGAATAAACACCTCATAAAATACTATTTATGTCGGCCTACAAACTGTGGACAAGTTGGCCTAAAGTCAACTTGGTGAGTCGGCTTACAAACCAGGAAACATACACCTATATATAGTTGCTCTGTGGTTCATTTGAGAGCATAAAAATTTTGGACAAGTTCTGTAAGTTTATACGAAATGCAGGTTTGAAGGTAAATGCGAAGGTCTGAAGGTAAAATACACAGTGCTGAAGTTAAATATGCAGTGCTGAAGGTAAAATACGCGGTGCTGAAGGTAAATACACAGTGCTGAAGGTAAATGCGAAGTGTTGAAGGTCAAGGCGAAGTGCTGAAGGTTAAATGCAAAGAGTTGAAGGTTAAATACAAAGAGCCGAAGGTTAATGGGAAGTGCAGTGCAGGACTGAAGTGTAATGCTGTCATAAGTTAACAAAGAGACAGCATGTTATGCAGCAGGAAAGGAAATTGAGGAAAGTATAGAGATACAAGCTAAGTTGTGGACAAGTGCAAGAAAGTGTTAATTCAGGGTTGCTGATCTGAAGAAAGAGTTTATTAAAGATAAGACAGTCATCTTAAGGAGAAGAGGCAGAAAGCATATTGCTGAAAAGAAGTATTAAAGTTGAAGAAGCAAGGTCTTGGAAGCATATCTAGGTCAAGGGTCTAAGTCTTGGTCATGGTACTTGTCATTTGAAGATCTATAAGAAGAATTCTTTGTCGATTTTCCTCTCCAAGAGGGAGAGGTTTTTCTGGCTCTAGGAGCCTAACTTCTGTGTCTTGTGCATTTTGATAATTGACTTGATGAAAGATTAACTAAGCTAAAAGAAAAGAAGACATAAATAACAGAAGCACGCTCACAAGTAATTATCAAGAAGAGAATTTGTATTAACCTACAACCTTCCAAATTCTCAACTGAATGTCCCCATTGGAGATGCCTCTCCTGTCCCTGTTTCATCAAGGTCTGCAAGTATTCCATTTATTGGAAGTGGGGCTGCAACAACAGCTTCAAATGTGCAGGGAAAACAAACTCATGACCCCAAATACCCATTGTGGAAATATGTGACAAGAGAGGCAGGGCCAGGCAAAAAGGGAAAGGGAGGAGGAAATTGTTCATGGAAATGCAATATATGCAACAACCATTTCACTTCCACATATTTCCATGTGAAAGCTCATTTGTTGGGTTTGCCAGGTTGTGGCATTCAATCTTGTACAACAATTGAATTGCCACAGAGGAAGGAATTGGAGAAAGAGCAATTTGTTGGTGCCGCAACTGTGGCATCAAAATTAAAAAAAACAAGAATGATGACCCCCTTCCATTCTTAAGGAAAAGCAACAACAAGGTCCCTTTTGAGAGTTTTAGTAGGGGACAATCAGCGAAGAGAAAGGCAACTGCAGTTGGTCCAATGGACAATATTTTTCAAAAAGAAAAGAGGGAAGAGCTTGATCTCACCATTGCATTTTTTTTTCTATCAGAACTTCATATCTTTTAATGTTGCACGGTCACCCCTATTTATTGAGATGTGTCAAGCTCTTAGTCATGGGGCTCCATCAGGGTATGTGCCTCCTGGGTTAGAGAAGCTCAGAACCACATTGTTGACAAAGGAAAAGAAAGAGGTGGACAAAATGCTTGAGCCTATTAAATCAGCATGGCCAACATCTGGGGTTAGCATTGTTTCTGATCGATGGACAGATCCAGCACGCCACCCACTCATCAACTTCATGGTGTCATCCTTGAATGGTCTAGTTTTCTTGAAATCAGTGGATGTACTTGGACAATACAAGGATGCACAATATATGGGTGAGTTATTTATTAAAATTATTGAAGATGTAGGTGTCGATTCTTGTGTGCAAATCATTTACAGATAATGCACCTGTTTGCAAGGCTGCTGGCATGATTGTGGAAGCAAAATATCCACAAATATTTTGGATACCTTGCATTGTCCATTCATTGAACTTGGCACTGAAATCTATTGCCTCTGATGTGCTTTGGATTGGAGCAATTATTGAGGATGCAGGACATATCCGCAACTTTGTACAAAACCATACAAATGCCCTCACTATCTACAAGGAGTACAACAATCTATCATTGTTGATGATTGCAGATACATGGTTTTCCTCTTCATTCATCATGTTGAAGAGGTTGAGGGAGGTCAAGACCGCTATTGGGGCCATGGTTATTTCAGAGTTTTGGTCTTTTTGGAGAAAGACGGATCAAACAGCCTCAAAGAAAGTGAAGGACACAGTGTTGGATGATATATGGTGGGAGAAGGTAGATCTAGTTATTTAGATCATGGAGCCTATCATTTCCTTGCTTCGATTTGTAGATACAAACCAACCCATCCCAGGAGAGGTTTATGAGGGATGGGATTCCATGATTGAGTTTGTGAGGACCATTGCTTTACAGAGTTAGTACCCAGAGTATGAGACATGACCAGGGGCCTTCTTCACTAGCATACAAGATATTCTTGTCAGCAGATGGGACAAGAATTACACACCTTTACATTGTTTGGCTCACTCCTTGAAACCAAAATACTACAGCCATGAGTGGCTGAATGGTGGACCTTCCTGCAAATTGCCTCCTCACATGGATGGTGAAATCTCACAGGGGAGGAAAGATGCATTGAGGAGAATTTTTTAGGAGAGGGCATCCCTTGATGAGGTGGAGGATTCCTTTGCAGAGTTTTCCACTAGCGCTGGGCGATTTGCAGGCTATGATGTGATTCGAGACGGGGGGGCTAAGAAGCCCTATTCTTGGTGGGAAACTCATGGGGCAACAAGCCCTCCTCTACAATAGTTATCCATGAGGCTCCTCTCTCAAGTGACTTCATCCTCTTGTTGCGAGAGGAATTGGAGCACATATGGGAATTTGTATAGTGTGAAGAAGAGCAAACTTGAGCAGTCTAGGGCAGAGACAATGGTGTATGTGCACGCCAACCTTCGTCTCATCTATAGGCAGAGGGAGGATTGGTTGAAGGGAAAGACAACAATGTGGGATGTCTTTCCTGATGATATGGGTCTGGACAACAGTGTTGAGTTGGCATTGGCCAACTTGGATCTCAATGCGCCAGTGCTAGAGCTTGTCACATTTGATGATGCTGATATAGTAGAGGCGTTCCTCCACACCAGTAGATGCAGAGATGACAGAGGAGGAGGATGCAGTAGAGGAGAGCAGTGGTGAGCATGATGATCAGGATGAGGACAGTGATGCCGATTATGATGATGAGGATTGATGACTCATTGACTCTGACTCATTGAAGCTTCAGGCTTGTAGTCTTGTAGACTGTAGTTTTTTAGTATTTTCTATTTCTATTTTCCATTGGCAGTGTACTTATGTAATACATTTTGATTTTGATGACTTAATGAGAAAACTACAGTATCCTACTATCTTGTCTTTCTGAGTAAATTTGACAATCGTATGATGTATCAAATTTCAATGTATCATGTATGAGTATCTAAGATCTTAAATCTATGTTTGAATCAATGAATTTGTATGAATTTGTGTAAAAAATATCTGATTTTTAATATATATATATATTTTAAAATATATATATATATATTTTTAATAAAATAATATATAACGTATCGTATCTCGGAAGTGTCCTGTTCCGGGGGTCACCGTATCCCGAATCCGATTCTCGAATCCCCGTATCAGGTGACTTAGGATGAAACATGATTTTTCGAGAGGTAGATCGATTCAGAGAGGAGGTGATGCAGTCCACAGCCATCCTCATGCAGCCCCACGCATCTACTACGTAGAGGCAGCGCAAAGGGAGTTGGGGTTTCGCCAGTTCAGATCTGGATCTCTCGGTTCTTGCAGTGTGAGGTAAAAATCAAAATATTTTTGTGTGCCATGATTTATCTGTACTGGATAGTCAACAAGGCATCCAAAGATTGTATTTAGAAACTTCCGCTTAATAATACAAACCCTCAGATTTGCTGCACCGGTTTTCCCGCATTGGGTTTTTCTGGGGACTTAGTCCAAAATAAAGGTGTCCTATGTGTGATTGATTTCTTGCTCAACGTCCTTTTTTTGGAATCATATTTAATTAAGTGTAGGTTGCTTCAGTAGTTTACTTCAATAATTCATGATGCATTCTGAATTAATTCTGTAAATGTAATTTACATAATAGGAGAAGTAAACTCAGATAGTTGCAGTAGTATTAGTTCGGACTTCTTTTCAGTTAACTAATACTGCTCATCCTAAGTTAAAACAACCTGTCTTGAAAGATTGTGTGACTGTTGGTCTTTCCAATGCCCAAGTTGAAGGTGTCCTTTATGATCCTACTGAACTTCCTAACAATTGGTATTTCCAACCATTGCTGATGACAAGAAGCCGAAATCCAAACTTAAAAGAATTGCTATCTCTGATGGTCGTGTAAAGCTTATTCCTCCTAAGCCAGAGATTCATAGACCTCTTGTCAGACCACGTTGATATGTTGTTCCAGTTTCTACCACTGAAGCCTCTTCCTCAAGAAGAGTTGATATGCCTCCTATTGAAGAAGTATTTCCATCCGAACCTGTTTTAGATTCTAATGAGTTGTACATACCAGAGTCTAAACCTTTTCTTGCTGTAAATAAAATGCATCGTATTTCACATGTTACTTTTGCTCCTGTTGAAGAATGGCAATATGCTAATCGTTGTTTTGTAAAAGGTGGGAAATGGCCTCCCAAGACAAAATTTTGCACCACCTCTTCTATGTCCAAACAGCCAACCACTAGAGCTAATTGTGCTCCCCTGATAGAGCATAATGCCACCAATCCTAATGACTTAGATCAGACCTACCAGTTAGGTAATTATCTTACTACTTGGTGTGCACATGCTGAAGATGTTCTAGATGATCTTGGCTCTCAGACTGAGCTAATCCTTCAAAATCTTAAGCTTCTCCATGATGAACAACAAGAAGAAAAACACTGAAGAGAAGCAAAAGAGAAGAAGAAAAAAGAAAGGAAACGCAGAGAACATAAAGCTCCTACTTTTTCTATTTCAATGGATACTCCCAACTATTGGGATGCAGATGAAAAACTAGAAGAAAATAGAGTAGAATCTAGTGCACAAGCTTCTGAAAGAAAACCTTCTGAAAGAAAACTAGAATCAATGCAACCATTAAACTTTCAGAAACCTAAGAGTGAAATTGTGACTCTGGAAAATGCTGCCTCCAAGTTTCCCTCTTTCATTTTACCTTCTCTTCAAAAAGCTCATGTCTTTAGAGAAATTCCAAAATACCCACGGGTAGAAGAAGATTTGTTTGCTACCAATTCCACTGGTTATGTTCTGGATTTAGATAAACCATCTAATCTAGCTGAATCCATAAGAGTTTGGATTGGTGCATTATATCAAATGCAAGTTGTTTCTAAACTAGATAATATTTCCATTTTTGCCCTTGTTGAAAAACGCATGGCTGGCACTGTCTATGACTGGTGGATGGGACCACCAGAAGAAGAACAAATGAATGTTGCTGCGTCAGGCTTAGCAGCTTGAGAACTGCTACTCAAAACTCAGTTTGTTCTAGAACCAACAGATGAAAAGAAACAGATTATCACAGACCTAGCAAGAATGGAACTGAAAGACCTCAAGTTCCTAAATCAGTTTGGCAATGACTATATGTCAAAAGTTTATAAAGCCAATATGACAAATGACACTACTAAAAAATTTTCGTTCTTGTCTAAGCTGCTAGGTAATTTGGGTGATCTCATAATGAAAGATCCTGAAGTCCAGAGAAGAAGATTGAACAAACCTATTGGATAGATCTTTTGTTTCGATGTCAAGAAAAAGTCAAATATATCTGCTGGCAGAAGAAAGCTCAAGACTTTTCTCCTGGTCTTGATGTTTGTCGTTTTGTATTGCCCTGGACTCCATTCAAGAAAAGAAAATCTAAAAGGTATGGCAAATTTAAGCCCAAAAGAGTAGCTAATCCTAGAAAGCCTTTTCGAAAATTCAAATATTTGAAAAAACGCAGACAACCAAGAAAGGATAATGCATGTTTCATATGCAAACAGGAAGGTCACTTTGCTCACAAATGTCCTAAAAGTTCTTCTAATAAGTTGAAAGCTTGCATTGAGATTGATGATTTTGTTGATAATTGGTTGATCGTTGATTCTCAGGATGAAGTATCAGATGTATATATTCTGACTGATGCTTCTCTTTCAGATACTGAATCTGTTCCTGATACTTGTCAAAAAATGAATAGATGCTATGATGACACTGAATGCTATGATGACAATGAATTGCATTACAGTGATGAGTTTAGTTCTGATGAATACATTGATGAAACATCTGAATATCTTTCAGATGGCGATGTCTCTGTTGTTCCCTCGCTCTCTATCCCTACCGATATTGGTATAAAGAATTCACCTCCCGTTTTAAATTCCTTGTCTCCATTACCCACTTTGAATTCTTTCTGCCCTTATCCGAAGACAGTCTCTCAGTCCTCATCTTTACCAGCTCCAGCATCTGTTAATACTGAAGAAAGTTCATTTCTCAAAAAGATTGTTAAAACTAACAATCTTCTGTACATTCCTGTTGAGGTTCAAGTCAAAGGTGAGTGGATTAATGTCAATGCCTTCATTAACACCGACGGTTCTAATAATTTAGCTCGTCCTTCTTTGTTCAAAGGTTTATGGAAACCTTTGCAAAACATTCTTATTTCTGAGACCATTGGTGGATCCGTGAATCTCACCCATTATGTGGACAACGTTTCTTTAAAAATTGGGGGGAGTATTGTAAAGTTTTCTGCTGTTCAGCATTACGATACATCTGCTAGTTTATTTCTTGGTATGCCTTTTATCAATTCTGTATTACCAGTTACTATCAGTGAAGATAAAGTTATCTTTAATATCAAGAAAAAGGCAATTTCAGTCCCAAGGTTAACTTTGGCTAATTCAGAAGCCCGGAGAGAGAATAGCCAAAAGAAAGCAGGTGCCAGAAGACCTCAAAATGAATCCAATAATTGGCAGGAAGTATTACAGATCTATGAAGAGAGGAGTCAGAACAAAACTAAGCAGAAAGAAAACAGAAATCCAGACTGGTCTCCAGCACAAGTTGCTATTTTTGAAGAATTGTTAAAAAACTGTTCTGAAAATCCTCAAGCTTTTTGGAGTATAGAGAGTCCCCAGCAAGAGATCATCACTCTTCATGACAATGGGGTCAAAGGGAAACTTATACCCTGTACTCCAAATGATGAAAAGGAAATTAGAAAGCAAATTGAAGAACTCCTGAATCTTCAGTTGATTGAACAAAGTTCTTCTCATTATTCATGCTCTGCTTTCCTGGTTAGAAATCATTCTGAAATAGTAAGAGGTAAAGCTAGGATGGTGATTAATTATAAACCATTGAATGCTATCACCAAAAGCTTCAATTATCCTTTACCTCGCCAGGAAACCATTATGTAGAAGATTCAGCATAGCAAGATCTTCAGTAAATTTGATATGAAATTTGGTTACTACCAGATACAAATTAGAGAAGAAGATCGCCATAAAACTGCTTTCACTTGTCTTGCAGGATTTTTTCAGTGGAAAGTTGTTCCATTCGGTTTGAAGAATGCGCCTGCCTTCTTTCAATGGTGCATGGATTTTATTTTTGGTAAATATGATTTTATTGTTGTATATATTGATGATATATTGATTCATAGTCAAAATCTTGAAGAACACATGAAGCATTTGCAGATATTCCTTGATGAAGCCAGAAAGCACTGTATAGTTCTTTCTGAAAAGAAAATGCTTCTCTTTCAAGATAGTATTGATTTTTTGGGAATTCATGTTATTAATGGCAAAATTCAGATGCAGCCTCATGTACTCACAAAGGTCTCCGAGTTTCCTGATGAGCTCACCGACACAAAGATGATTCAGAGATTTCTCGGCATGCTCAATTATGTACATAAATACATTCCTCGCCTCTCTGAAAAGACTGCTCCAATTCGACAGCATTTGAACTCTGGATGGTCACCAAAAGCCAACGCAGCAGTCAGATTATTAAAAGTTGAATGCAAGAATCTACCTGAGCTCAAGCCTCTAGGTAATGGATTTTTAATCTTGCAGACAGATGCTTCTGATTTATTTTGGGCTGCAATCCTTTTTGAAAGAAAGGAGGATACCGGAAATTTTTTTAATTTGCATATGCATCAGGTGAGTTTCTGCCTCACCAGAAAAATTATTTCATGGCTGAAAAAGAGACTCTCGCCATTTTTTAATGGTATTCAAAAGAGACTCTAGCCCTTGCCAAATTTTTGATAAGAACAGATTCCATGAATTTTAAATATTTCTTATCAGCCAAGATATCAAAGCAACTTGCAAGAGGATGATTATTGGCATGGTAGATTTGGTTTCAGATGTATGATTTTGATGTAGAATGGGTTCCGGGTATTTCTAATTATTTAGTAGATTCCTTGACCAGAGATATGAACAAAGTTCACAGTCATCTTTGCTCCAGTCGAAGAACTGATCTATTTGCTCTTCCAGGAAAAACTGCAAAAGATGATAGTTTTGAAACTTTTGTCAAAAGGTTTTAGATTCTTGATCTAGTTCTTGGTGATGTGGTTACAGAAGAAACCAATGGATACAAAGATGTCAAGCGTGGCAGACCAAAAATGTAGGTGTTTTACTGGGTCTGGATGAAGAATTGGTAAAGGTATATCCTTTGCCTAACATGAAAGTTAAGCTTTATTTCAAAAAGCTTGATGATTATCGGTCAAGACAGTATACTGATGATATGATCACAGTTTTGAAAACTTTGAATTATTATAAGCTTATTGGTAGTGTGGATTTTTCTTTTGCTATTTACACCTCTGCTAAAATGCTGGATTTGGATGAAATCAACATGAATGAAAAGGTTGAAAGATTTTTAACATCTTTAAGAATTCCAGATCTCTGAAGAACTTGAAGTTGTGTTTCTTCAAAGAAATGATGAAAATTTTGTAAGTATAGATTCATTTCCCCAGTATGAATTGTTTGAACCTTTTGCTGATTGGGAAATCAAAGATGGTTGTTGCAGAAAGAAGCCCCAGGTAAGAGCCTTTCAATGTGTAGAAAGGACGCTGCAGTTTCTGAGAACTTTTTCAGCACCATGGGATTACCAGAGTATAGAGTTTAGAAATCCCATTGTCCCCAATCCTTTTTCTCAGATTTATGGTCCTGAAAGGATTAACGAATCTGTGCTAGCTGATAATGCTAAAGAAGTGAAGAAGATTTCTCTATGGCTCAAAGAATTTTATAAGCTTAAATTACCTGAAAAATTGTCCATGATCAGAACCGTAGAAGAACTGCAAGGAAGGATAAAGGTCATTAAATTATTAATCAATCAAAAGGCATTAATCACCATTAGTGTCATGGCTGGAAATTGGAGTGATGATGCACTCTGCCTAATAAGTTTATTACTGTCTACCAAGGTATGTTCATCTATGATCTTTGAATTAGGTTGGCAGCAAAAGGCAGATGTTAATCATAACTGTAAGCTTTGGGTTCAGTGCGCTATCGAACGCTCTGTCAGCATGTTCCAAATTTTCAAATGGGAATTGTTAGATGGAGTTGAGATGCCAATCCAATCACTGCCAGATTTTCGTAAAAGCAAAAAAGATTCCTTCCTTGACATAGAGATAGACCCTATGGCTTATGATAACAAGTGGAAGAAATATGATGATAAATATCTCTTCCCACAAAAGAATCTCTATGTTACGACAGATACCATCAAATTTGATATAGGACAATCATCACGGGCTTTACAAAAAGGAGAATCTTCTACAGTCTCCACTAAAGGAAAAGCAGCTATAGAGAAAGGCAAAGAGAAGGTATCCGACGAAAAAGCAACCATATTTGTCGATTTGTACCAAGATGCTCAAGAAAAACAGGACCACGCATGGGAATCAGAATATTTGGAATGGTTACATCAATCTTGGGCTAATCAAAAGCTTCCTTCATCCTCATCCGAAATCAGTGAACCTGACCATGATGATGATTTTGATAGTGAGCGAGAACCGAAAGGTCCTTGGTAGTGCGTCTTTATTTTTTACTTATTGTACTCGAGAATATTGAGCAGACACCGTCTGGGCCAGTAATGCCTGACAAGGACCCTCAATAATTCTTTTATGCTTTATTAGGTTATATATATAGATGTGTGCTAGTAGGAGATCACCGTGTGCTTGAGTGTGTATTTGAGTGTTTGTGTGAAAGAGTGTTTGTATTCCATGCTCTAAGAGATCAAAGACTTTAAGGCTCTACTCTGAAGCATAATCTAGTATGTAACATTTTATTTGAATTAATACTGAAGCCTGCTGGGCCGCCTGTCTGAGGACAGTTTATTCCAAGATCACTATAAGTCGGGATTGTAAAACGAGTTAAAGACCGGAGGAGTCGTGTGTGTTCTCGTATCTCTCGTGCCTGTGGTGGAGAGTGTGAGGAAGCTCTGCAAAATTTCAGTTATTCAAGTAAGTTACTGAGTCCATCATCATAAGCAAAATGTTTATTTTTGCTTATCTCTTGCTATTGATAAAAACGACAAAGAGAAGAACTTTAGGGAGGGAAAAGTAGCTTCTAGAGAGAAGTAGGACAACATTTCTAAGATAAGCAAAATGTTTATTTTTGCTTTATCTCTTGCTATTGATAAAAACGACAAAGAGAAGAACTTTAGGGAGGGAAAAGTAGCTTCTAGAGAGAAGTAGGACAACATTTCTAGAATGAAGTAAAAGAATGCCAATTTGTTGTGCTACCAATACGTCGAAGAGGTGGGTTTAGTGGACAAACCAGAATCTGCATCAATAATAGAGGGGTTGGATGCTTCAACAATCCTTGACTCTCATTTCATTGGTGAGTCAGAGTGCTTGGTGCATATAATTTGATTTTGTTTTAGGATAAGAAACTAGGTTTAATATGACAAGAAACTATGTTTAGTGTACTTGGTGTAATTAATCACAATGCCACTTATATGCAGTGAAACAGGAATCGGCGAGTTTGCCGATTACTCGCGAGTAGAAGTCTGCTCGGCGGCTAAACGAGCCGATTCAAATCTGGACGAGTCAAACTCGCGTTGACCGAGTTTGACTCGTGGTCAACGCGATTTTGACTCGCGAGCAGGCGATTATTCCGAGTGCTCGGCCATTAGGTTTTCAACTTTTCCGCCGCCAAGGTTTTTTCCTGTTTTATTAAGACGCGGCTGTTCTGTTTTGTTATTCATTTACGCGCTGGGAGCCGCCTTTGCAACTGTGCGCCATCGCTGTGGAGCCGCCATCGCTGTGGAGCCGCCATCGCTGTGGAGTCGGAGTTAAGTTTTAACACTGCTGTGCCGGCCACTCACTGTGCAGTGTGGAGTTAACGCCGCTGGAGCCGCAGACTGCACCCTTCGAACTCCTAATTGCTGTGCCGCCGCCATTCAAAGCTCACGAGTCACAACTTACGATTTCAAACTTCACACATTGTTCGGGTCCCGGGAGTCCAGAACTGTAAGTGTCCAGACTCCACTCAGCACTGTCGATTGAAAGTTTTTAAAACTCGATTTAACAATAATTTTGTTTTTTTTTTAATTTTTTTAGTTTATCCGATATCGGATATCAAATTTAACTAACAAAACAAAACAACGACTTCCCCAAAATTGTTTCTTCCGAATGGTTGTCATGATTATCCTGATGATTGACATAAGTCAAATCGCTTTGCTTGTTCTGTGTAAGTTCTATGCAAGTCCGATCGACGAAAGGACCTTTTGCATCATCTGCGGTTTTCCCTGACAGATCTTGCACTGTTGCATTCATTAAAAAATACATACAAAATCAGTCAAGGCGTTTGTAAAAGAAACCAATGCCATACATCTTGCCCTGGCTAGCTGTTTTCCAAGGCCGAATTCCAAATTGAAATTAGTACTGCCATTTACGCCTGTTATATTTGTTTCAGAGGCATTCTGAATTCGCAGAAACTCGAAAGCTACATAGTAGTCAATGTTACATAGTGTCCACTGTCACTTGCAAGAATAAAACTCGTAAACTAATATCTAAATTTTATAAATTTAAATATAAATTGAATTCTGTGTATTTCAGATTTCTGTCTTGAAATCAGAAATGCACCATTTCTCACTCTGAGTCAGTGAGTCCAATAATCAGTTGTTTCAAATTTCAATGGTAAACTGTAATTTAAGTACTAAAATTGTTTCATTTTTCCATGTACAAAGGTTGTTTAATTTTTATTTTTTTTGTCTTCTTATTTTGCAGGAAGTTAGGTACCACAACAATGCCGAGGGAGAAGGATTTTGCTTGGGCTTATTGTGACAAGATTCCCGGAAGCGCCAAGCTCCTTTGCAAATTTTGCAAAGCAGAATGTAGTGGAGGCATCTATAGATTCAAGTACCACATTGCACAGATACCTGGGCATGATATAGGTCTCTGCATTAAGGTTGACGATAATGTCAAACACCAAGCAGTCTTGGCCCCTGACATGTTGACGCAGCATAATGCTAAGAGAGCAAAGCAAAAACAAGAAATAGGAACTCTTGGAGTTGAAGTTTCTTCTTCCAATACCCCCTTTTCATCTCCTTCTGTTGAGTCCTCAATGCCATTCCCAAGTTTCTCACACATGCCTCCAAGTCCAAGTCAAAGTCAAACTGAAGCCCAGAGGAATCCTCCTGCATTCAACACTGGAGGTGGAAACATTAACACTTTTTTTGCTCCCCGCACAAAACCTGGTTCCCAACCTACCTTGGATGGCACTGGTTGGAAAAAAGATATCCATAGACAGGCAAGGAAAGCCATTGCTAACTTTTGGTACTATTCTGACATACCTTTCCATTGTGCCAGAAGTCCTTATTGGCAAGCTATGATTGATGCAGTCGTTGTTGCAGGTCCAGGATTCAAAGCCCCTACATCAGAGAGCCTTAGGACAGATTTGTTGTTAGAGAGTGTTGAAGATGTCATGCTTGTGCTAGCTGAGTTTCGTTCATCATGGGTAGAGACAGGGTGCACCATCATGAGTGATGGATGGACTAATCAGAGGAATAGAACTTTAATAAATTTCCTTGTATCTTGTCTAGCAGGCACAATGTTTCTCAAATCAGTGGACGCCTCAGAAAAGGTTAAGACTGCCCAACTTATTTGTGAAATGATGGAGGAAGTCGTTCAAGAAGTGGGAGAAGAACATGTTGTACAAATTGTCACCGACAATGCAGCGAATTATATGGCCGCTGGTAGACTTTTTGAGATTAGGCACCCCACTATTTTTTGGACCTCTTGTGCTGCCCATTGCTTAGATTTAATGCTTGAGGACATTGGTAAGCTTCATTGGATACATGAGGTTGTGGAGAAGGCAAAATCCATAACCAAATACCTGTACAACCACACTATTGTCCTAAACACCATGAGAAAATACACTGAAGGTAAAGAAATTGTTCGACCTACAGTGACTAGATTTGCAACAAATTTCATATCTTTGCAATCTGTGGTTGAGCAAAAGATAAATCTGAAGAGGATGTTCTTGGGACCTGAGTGGATGGCATCTAAACATTCCAAGACCCTTGAAGGCATTGAAATTGTGGCACTTGTGTTTAATGACGGTTTTTGGAAAGATGCTGAAGAGATTATTGCTGTGACAGAGTCCCTTGTCAAAGTTCTCAGGTACTTCAAGCCTTTTAACTTTTTTCATTTTAAAAATTTCATTTCAAGCTTCTTTTTATTTTCAAAGTTTCATATTTCATTAATTTTGAAAGCTAACTTTCAGGATGGTTGATGGTGACAAACCCGCTATGGGTTACATTTATGAGGCGATGGATCTCGCAAAGGAGGCCATCAAAAGAAGATATGGGGATGACGAGGCAAAGTATTTGCCTCTTTGGGATATTATTGATGCACGTTGGGATAGGCAATTGCATTCCCCCTTACATGCTGCTAGGTACTTCTTAAACCCACAGTATTTTTATGACAAGAGCAAATTTAATGAAGATGGAGAGGTTGGCAGAGGACTTATGACATGCATTGAAAGGTGCTCCCCTGATCCAGAAATTCAAAGCCGTGTCTTTTCCCAACTACAGGATTATAGGACGCCAGCCAAATTATTTGCCTATACCAGTGCTATACGAGAAAGGACTAGGATGCTGCCAGGTACCCTGAAGGCTTCATCAATTCATTAAATTTGTTTAAAATTTATTTTGTATGTTAAATATTTTATTAAATTTTGTTTTCTTTTAAGTTTTTATTATTTAGTGCTTACTACTCACAAACACTTGGCATTTGTTAGGTCTTTGGTGGCAAAATTTTGGTAGTGATACCCCAGATTTGAAAAGATTCGCCATTCGAATCTTAAACCAATCATGTAGTGCTTCAGGTTGTGAGCGCAACTGGAGCATGTTTGAAAAAATACATTCTAAGAAGCGCAATCGATTGACAAAAAAGCGCTTAAATGACCTTGTATTTGTCCATTATAATCTACGACTTCGCAACAAGCAAATACAAGGTGAGAGCATGAATTTGAAGTTTTCATAATTTGATTTGCACTTTAAAATTTAAACTTTAAAGTTCAAACTTTAATTTACATTTCAATGTCTCACGATAATGACAGGTTTGGATTATTCAGCAATCGACCTTGAGGAGATAGATCTGCAAACTACAAATGCATCAGATTGGGTCCAAATAGAGGAGGAGCCTCCTCTTTTAAGTCTACATGACTTGGAGAACTTAGAGAGTCAAGCAAGTGGAGGAGTGGGAGGAATTGCTTCTAGTTCTCACTCTTAGAGTCTTAGACTCTCAGTTATTGATTTTTTACTGATTTGCTTGGCAGTATTTTCAATTTTGTAAACTTTTAGAAGCATGCGCTTCTGGTTCTATGTAGTCACTGGTTAGGACTCAGTACTTCGGATCATGTTTGGACTCATAACATATATGAGATACTTATTCATTCATGATGTTTTGGACATCTATTGATATTATGCATTGTTTGGACATGGCTTTATTGAATATCAATGAAAAATATTTGTTTTAATTCAATTTATGTGTATATCTTTATTTATTGAATTTGCCGATTTTTTCCCGATTTTTTCCCGATCCGATTCAAACTCTTCGCTCTTTTGCCTCGCCGATTTATTGCCGATTCCGAGTCTGGTAACATTGCTTATATGTAATGAACTATGTTGCATGAGGATGTGTCCTTGCCTCAAAACCCCTTATATTAGTTTGTTTGACATTCCATGAACCTACGAACTCTAAAAACCATTTCATAATTTTTGGGGATGTTATTTGAGACTGATGGATTTTTAGAGAGCCACACCCACATTCTAGGCAAAATTTAGTCGAATTTTAGGGGTCCATGCTGTGATCCTCAATTTTTTGAGAACTCCTAGGCGTATCTTGTGCTATAGCCTATAGCTTCCTGGTCGAGTTAAAAGTTGGCCCAAAAATATGCCACTTGTAATCTAGGCACTGTGCATATTTTCTTTGCCAAGGAAAAATAGATGGGTTTCCCCCCTTACCTAGAATATATATGTGGAGGAAGGCTCAACCACTAGCCAAAATAGTGGTTGATAATCCTAAGGTACTCAAGATTTAATCCTATGACCTATGGCCTCCTCTTCAGCAACATGCCTTCTACGGTCTCCTATGTTCAACCGATGAGCTAATCCTTGGGGCTCTTTAAAACATTTTTGGAACATCTTGACCCATCCTTAAACACTTAAGCACAAATGAGATTATTGGTACCTTGCTAGCCCCAATCTGCACATGAGCGGAAAACATATCTTGGCAGTGTTTTAACCTAGGTGGAGAGGAAAACATTTTCTGCTCTTAACTAGCCAAGTTAGACCCAACTGACAAGTGGATATCATGCATCTATGAAGCCACTGTCCAGTGAAGCTTTGACAATGGAGTAACCTGCAACATGCCTCAATGTCCTCCCCCTTCTGATTTAGTCCCTTTGAGCGGCTAACCTAAGAGGATAAGCCTATAAAATTTCAAAATCAGCTTCAACAATAGCAGAAGAGTACCATTAGTATTAAGGGAAGAACGGCAAGCTGGATCATCTTATACAGTTCTTTGCGCTGCTCTGTGTTTTTGATTTCAATGCCGATTGTTGATGTTGTACTTTGTTATCAGGTATGCATTATGATGTCCAAAATGTTATGTTACTTCTATTTCTCTAACTGTATGGAATTAGTTCTTTTTAGAGATGTGGATTATTTTCATTGTTACAGCTTACAAAAATATGGGATTCTTCTTATTTGTGTATAGGAATCATTTAACATATTTGAACAAGTACGAAAACCTCGAGAAAGCTTGTGAAAATGTTTCTCATTAGTTTCCTATATAGAAAGTTTGAGTAAAGCTCTGTGTTATTGCCATATTATGATATTTTGATTTTGAAATTGGACTATGCACTTGGCACTTGCTTATTTCTGAAGATTTATATTTATGCTGTAAACTATTTCTGTTTCATCATTAATGTATTTTATGAATTATATTTCTGTTTCATCATTCATGTCTTATATATATATATATATATATCATTTCCATCCCCTGAGAAAAATGGGGGTGTGCTCTAGCTGTTTCAGAAACCTGTTCCCTTGTTTCGTCTTCCCATTCTAGAAACTCATGCAACATAGGTAATAATTTTGTGATGAGGTCATTAAGTGTTAGTTTAAAGTTATATCATTAATTAGGGAGCTATGACCTGGGAATTATGTAACTTAGATAATGCGGATCTCTCTCAATTTTCCAACCTGTGTGTTTTGACATTACACCATATTGAATAAAATCATCCTAGTATGTTTTTCTCTCTCTTTTCTGCATTATTAACTGCCTTTGTATTTGTGTGAAACTCTGGCATGTTTGGAGCCAAAGCGGATATAGTAGTGCTCATTGTTTATATAGGGTGGGTTCTTTGGTGTTCCCACTCATTGGCTTTTGGATGTTGCTATACATGTATGTTGATTTCTAATGTAATATTATTATTTGCTGCTATTTTCAAAAAATGAATATTTACTCTGTTTAGCGAAAAAGTGAATATTAACTCACTAAACTTTTCTATGTCATGTGCGTGGTTGATTTCCAATTATCATCATCTGTAGAATTTATTTTCTTGGGTTTTGTAGAAAAGATAGAGAACTCTTTTCTAATTTTCGGGCGTAATAAGGTAGTTTTGGTTGCACACGACGTTGTGTTTGCTTTCAAGGTTTTCTTGGTTTCGTTGTGTGAATGTTTGCAACTGGCTTGGAAAGGGAGAACCATAGTCATTTACATAAATAAATTGTAGTCTGACAACTTTGGCTTGATTTGTAGGGTTCAGGTCAAGCTGTAGCTATTCGAGTAACAGCTGACAGGTGTGCTTTTTATAGTTGCAGATTTTTGGGGTGGCAGGTATCTATTTTTCTTCAATTTAATGGTGAAATTTCTTTGATGTTGGTTCCAGATTAGACAAAGTTTGATCATAAATATGAATGCACATTTGTTTCTGGATTGCAGGACACTGCTTATCTACATTATGGGAAGCACTACCTAAGAGACTGTTACATTGAAGGCAATTGTGACTTTATTTTTGGGAATGCTACTGCATTGCTAGAACATTGCCACATTCACTGCAAGTCACAAGGTTATATTACTGCACAAAGTCGAAAGTCTGCTCAAGAATCAACAGGCTATGTATTTTTAAGGTATATTAATCCTTTTAAACCCCCAAAAATAGTTCCCATGTCTTAGTTACTGGTACCAATTTCTAAGAGAACTTTATAATTAAGTTGATAACAGCTCAAACATAATGTTAAAACTGGCAACTAGGGCCGAATTCCACTTTGGAGAGCTCATATGATGGAGATAATTATTGCATTGAATTCCTCTTTTTGAGAGGAGCAAAATTGACCTAAAGATCACTAAATTTGGACAAGGAGAAATATGTTTTGAGGTTAAGACCACACGTGTAAATTGTCAATGTCGGCCACATCATCATGTAGGCTCATGAAGCCCAACAGACATGTATTTTGACCCTCAACAACTTGTGTAAGTAAGGATGACCTCAAACCTCATTTGGCACCTCGTCAACTCACACATCCTTCTCTCCCCTCATCTGATTGGTTCGTACAACTATTGGGAAGTTGATTTTTCTCACACGAGTGGCAGAAAGGGGGAGGAAATTACAGGGCCGAAATATGATGTTTTTTTGTAGTTTGACCAGTGTTGACTTTGACTTTCTGGGCAGCTTTTGACTTCGATTTTCTGGGAGAATCTTTGTCTCAGCAGGCCCCATTTATTGGCACAAAAACCAAGGTGATTTGGGCACTTTGATTTGCATTGATCGCAGGCCTGTTTGATTGCAGGGTTGACTTCATGTTGATCGAATTTGACTGCAGATTTGATGACTGTTTTGGGCAGACTTTGACCAGCAAGAGAGGCCAGGTTCCTCTCTCCTTTGACCGAGCTGTTTTGGGGAAGTTTGACCAGACTTTGACTTTTTTTGACTTTTTGGTTAGGGCTGATTTGACTGTTGTTGACATAGGGCAGAATTGCAGATTTGACAAGGCTGTTTTGGACAGTGATTTGGCAAGTCAATTTTGACTTTGAATTTGTATTATTGTACTCTCTCTCTGCTGAACATTTGATATAATAATAAGAAGAATTGATCAAAGGGTTTTCCCCATCTTGGGGTTCTTCTCAAGCATTCGCCAAACATTGTTGTTCTCTTGTCTTGGCTTGTCTTCTGCATTTATTGGTATTGTTCTATCTACATTTCTTTCAATGTTATTAATGGTTAACGTCATTGCTATTGATAATTAAGTGGAAATTGTCATTGGGCTAATAAAAGGACATTGAAGTAATTGTTGCAACCATAAAACATACCATTGTTATCTAGAATTAACATGGTATTAGAGCCTAGGTGAAGATAAATCCCAAGCAAGAGAGAAAAGAAATCACTAAGAGATTTGTTGGACAAAGATTATTGGACAAGTCTCCATGGTATCTACATTTTACTTCAAGTCTAAGGACAAGCTCAACGACACATCTGACTATTATGCATGGAAGATGACTTTGGACTTGACTTTGGAGGAGCATGAAGTATTGACTTATGTGCAAGGAAAAGTGGTGGAGCCTCCTTCAAATGCATTGACTGCTGCTAAGACGAAGTATAGAAAAGGTGAGGTCAAATTAGAGAAAATTTTGATTAACTCCATTCAAAAGCATCCGGTTGCCCATATTTTTGATTTCGGAACTTCTAAGGAAATATATGATAAGTTGGTTGGGATGTTCAAAGTGAACAATTCAAGTCAATTTCTCTTTCTCAAGAACAAGTTGAAGGATATAAAGATGGATAAAGGGGAGTCTATCCAATCCTACTTCATGAGAATAACTCAAATCAAGAATGACCTACTATCTATTTGAGAAGTTATTATTGACAGGGAGCTCACTCTCATTGCACTTGGAGGTATTTCAAGACCATGGGATGTATTTACCACCATCATTCTCAACAATGATAGGATACCTGATTTTGATGAATTATTGGCTAGATGCACTCAAGAGGAGACAAGGATGATGGAGAGAGATAAGTCCTCCAATGGAAATGAACCTACTTCCTTCTCCGCTCATGCGAAAAGAAAGAATAATGTTGGTCCAAGGAGACAGGGTCAAGGATCTAAGAAGCGATTCAAAGGAGGAAGAAAAAAAAGGTGCTACAATTGCAACAGGCTTGACCACTATGCTAGAGAGTGTCCTCACAAGAAAAATCCTCCCAGGGATGATGACAATAACAACAACAATTTCGAAGGCAATGGCAATCAAAAGAACAACAGGTTCAACAACAAAGGAAATAGGAATTCTCTCGTTGCTCGAAATGGAAATGGCCGACCTCCCAAAAGGACAAGAAATGCAAGGTATGACGAAAGTAATGTTGTAGAAAAATAAGATGAATTCTATCTTATTTCTTCTCTATCTACTGCGTCTCCTCCGGATACTTCGGATCATTGGTTGATTGATAGTGGAGCCTCAAGGCACTTCACTGGATACAAGGAGGTGTTGATTTTTGTAGCTTGGGAGGTACTCCAAGCCCTAGGGTTCAAGGTTTGGAAGGAAAAGCGCCAGAAGGGTCACTTATGGGCTTGGAACCCAAGTATGGGCTTTTGCACCCAATCGTGTTTGGGGCATTTTTGGAAGCACATTTCCACATGTGATGGCATGAGATGATAGAGTGTAATATTCCTTTTTTTTGGCATTCCTTATGACAGGGTTAGGTTGGACTTCCAGAGTTGGGAACAAACAGGTCACCGGTACAGGTTGGTGTCATCAGCAGGCCCATGGGATTTTTGGAGGAGTTTTGAGGAGTTTCTATGAGGACCAGTGGAATTCACTTGATATACTCCATCATCCACACAGTTTCCCTTTCGTTTCGGTGCATTCCGACAACTTTCGGAAGACTGAGTTATTTTTGGGCTTAACTTAATTAATTACGCTCAAGGTGGAAATATGGGAGGAATACGTGATAGAACACCTTAGTGTAATAGCTTGTAGGAATCAGAACTAGAATACCTACATAATAGCATGGTTGGACATGAGTTTCAGTGACCTGAGGAGACATGGTAGCCGATTTACTCTTTCCCACATTAAAAAGGAATATTTTAATTGGAAAATAAGAGGGAAAAGTGCTCCATGAATAAAATAATAATAAAATAGAAGGCTCAAGGGGGTTCCATGAGATCTATAAAATAAGAGGGGGAGAGCATTGAGGGACATCTTGGATTTGATATCTTTTCTTGTATGTGAGGTTGAGAACCCGATTCTCTACTCCATTGGTAGCCCCAAGACGGAAACCCTCGAGTATGTTGTCGAGTGTTGGGACGAAAATCCAACTCTCTTTGAGGAGACTTCATTCAGGAGTTTCACAAAGCTTAAGGGATATTGGAGTGAGGATCATTTAGATCCTCAATTGGTGCTTCATTGTCTTCTAGTTGATTGAGTGGCAGTTGTTGTTGGAGGGAGAGTGAAACTGTTCAATTTTGGGGGCCGGTGCAGTGCAACGATTATATGGGAGGCCATCTTTCCATCTCAGCTATTTTGGGTCAGATATGCATGTAACCTCAGTGTGCCATTTATAATAAAAAGCTGAGATTCTTTCTGGTTCAATGTGTTAATGGATTGGAGTGCATTCTTTGTTTTTATTTTTACATGGCAATCTTCTGTTAATAAAATGTTGATTTTATGGTGAAATTTTGTGTTAAGTCATTTTCTGCAAATTTGGTTGAAATATCCCGTTTGAGTTGTTTTCAAGGTGCGGAGTAGAAATCTATTTGGTATAGAATAATTGTTGCAGGTATTGAAGCTGTGGGAGATCAAATTCTCCAAGAGAGCCGAGTGATATTGCAATCACCGGAAGTTGTTGTGTTGGAATTTATCCTTGAATCTTATAAGGAGGCTGAAACCAATTTCACTGAGCCATTAAATTAACTTGCCACCATCTCAAGGCAGTGGAAATTTTGTATAGAGAGAAGCCAAGCGTGCCATTGTAGAGAGAAGCCAAACTGTTACGACGTTCATTAAAAAAGAGGGTCGTGTGACTCAGCCACCAGTCGATCCGATACTGATCGAAGAGGTTGAGTTCTTGCAATTGTAAATCGTGAATGCTATGCATGCAGAGCGAAAATCCTTCCAGGCCAAATCGTTTCTCCCAATCCCAATCGGACATTGAAACATAGAGGAGCCGTGACAAGCATTTATTTCAAGAAGGTTGTGTGTGGATATGTTGCGCGTAGTTTGCTAAATGACGACATACCAAGATCGCGGTGTCGAAAGGATCATCGGTCTTCATTTTGGATGTGGGGTCGTGATCTTTCGGGTATCCGTTGACTGGAGCAACCCTTGATCACCACTTCGACCAGGGCCTGGCATGCAACCAATTCGCTAGGCACATGATTATTGGAAGCTGACACACATTCTGCAAGATCGGGGGGCGAGATGCCTAGCCGCTGCATGAGCTGCGACGGTGGAGGAAAGTCAAAGGGATCACGACATTGTCATTCTAGTAGCCGATTCGGGGCCAAAATTGAAATCAAGCTCACCACATGACATTATCGGACCAAGGTTATGTACAGGAGGTAGAGCAAGTCGTTGCACTAATCGTCAACGTACGTTGAGGGTCGAGCTCCCGTAAACGACTAGTCACGGCACAAATGAAATCTGTGTAAGGAAGAGTCGAATTGCCTACGAGAAATAATTTTAACTCGTGGGTCATATTTCTTTCAAGCTGTGCGTAGAAAAAGGCCGAGAACTTGACTTGGTTGCAGGGTGTTACCATAGCCAAGAGGTCAAGCTATATTAACTTAAGAGGGCCGAGGACCAAGAGCATTGGAAGGTTGAATTTTGTGGCAAAATCATCAAGGGCGGAGATCGCAACTGCGTCAACAACCCGGTGGCCAACTGAGTCAACCATCCGGGATCGAGTAGCAATTGGAGGATCCACCACCTCCTGAGTTGAGCCATATGAATTTGGTATTTGTCTGTGGCTATGTAATTCCTGAAGAGAGTCGAAGCTTGTTAACAATGGACTCAGTGGGCTGAATTACCGATTTATAAATTCGGCTAATCGCACTACCAATTCAAATTGCGGTTGATCGAATGTGGGCTGAGTTCGTGGGTGTAGATCGCCATTTCGTTGGAAGTTGAACCATGTAGATCTGTGTCATTACATGTTGGAGTTTACACCTGCGTATTGAGAGTCGCGATGTATGGAAGGGCCATATCACCAAATTTGAAGCCCCAGACTCCAGGTTCTGCTATATACTCATTTCTGTGTGTAACACTGTTGTTTTTGTTGAGATTTTGTGTATTGGGGCAACATCGGGTGTGCTCTAGCCCTGAAACTTTGTGGAGGGGCTAAGAAACACATCACCTCCAAAATTGAGAAAGCGTTTGGAGAAATTTCATCTTATGTGTGAGATATTAAAATATATATATATTTTTTTTAATGAGGACCCTAAGTCTATCTTAGGGAATTAGAAAAATTAAAGTGAATTAATTAAACACATGTGATGAAATGTTCTAAGTGACGCGGATCAAGCAGTCTTTTAATCTTAGTCATCAATAAGAGATTAAATCACGATCGTTGATATCTCAACGAAAAAGTAGAAGAGAAAGGATTGAGGGTCAGTTGGAGACACACACAGAGAGGCAAAGTTGAGAGACTGAGTTGGACTTCTAGGGCAGGTTTGCTAAGAATTTCTAGAAGAGTTTTCTGTAGCGAGGGGTAGTATTGGCTGAGGGTATGATTTGATCCCGGAGCCAAGAGTCAGCAAGAGGCAGAGGAGCAACAATCAGGAGCAGCACAGAGGAGCAGGGGCAGCGGCAGCAACCACGCAGCGCAGAGGGCTTCAGCTATTACGCAGGTGCTACGCAGGTCCAGAAAGGGCAGCGCTGAGCTTGCAGGAGACCTTCAGAGTTACGCAGAGGCCATCCAGGGCAGCGTAGGGACTGCGTCACCCAGTCTGGGGTTACGCAGCCCCCTCCACGCCAGCGCAAAGGAAAAATATTATTAAGGATTTCTTAAAATATTAAGGAATCATTATTAAAGCTCGAAGGTATATAAAAGGAAAAAGAGGTTATTAAAGGTTTAAGTATTGGAAAAGTGGAAAAGGAGATAAATCATTATATTCTAAAGATTTTATTTAAAAAGGGAATATATACATATATAAAAGAATTTGAGCCTCTTTTAAAAGAAAATATTAGTGAAGGATTCATTACCAAAGATTGAAGGAATAATAGTAAAGGATATTGGAAGGATTAATTAAGCTTGAGGGTTTATTAAAGGGAAATAATAATATTTTATTATAAAAATTAGGAAGGGTCATCCTTAAAAACCTTGAAGTTATTTGACAAAATGGCATCCAAAACAGAACTAAAAGAGGGAAGATTTCCTAAAAATTATAGTATGTGTGTCGATGCGCTAATTGAAATCAAAGGGTCACTTGCAGGAAAAGAGGTTCTCATATCTATCGATTTTACTCGAAAGAATAATTATGTTAGAACCGAATATGCTAACCAATTAGTGATCCCTGAATCAAATATAACTGAAGAAAATTCATTTAACGCAAATGACAAACAATACAACATAGAGAATTTACACCTAAGTATTGGGGAGTATTCCTTTCTCTTGCAATTCACCATTAAAACCTTATTTTCCAATAATAGTGATATAGTTCTGGGTTCGCTCTGGATGGAATCACTAGAGTCATTCATCCTTATACGAAAAAGAAGTTTTTTGACATTTTCTTACAAAAATAAAAACATAACGTTACAAGATGTCACGGTGAAGCCGAATTCACTAAAACACCGGAAGACATATTAGATATCACAAGAGTAGTTCTTCCAGAAAGTGAAAAAGCAATACAATATTTGCAAAGAGAAGTTGACGAAATCACAACTAACAAGAATGAAGAAGTTGCTCGCCTCAAGGACCACAACGATAAATTACTAACGCAAATTAAGAAGCTGAATAAAGATAAGAAGTCGTTGGAAAACAAGGTGCAACAACTTGTTGAAAATGAAGCATCGAAATCTTCAAATATAGAAGTTCAAGTTGAAGAAAAATCAAACGTTGATCCAGTAAATGTCTCAACTGAAGAAGACGACAAGCAAGTTGCATAAGAAACAAACTTAGATGCCAAACGAACAAGGAACATTCTACGTGAAGATTCTGTAACCATCTCCATAACATCCTCTCCAGGCGAAAATTAAAGAGGTCAAACCAAAATAGTTCCCTATCGACATCCAAATCATGGGAGCAGACAACTCAACCAAGCTATGTATTCAGAACAGAAACAAGCTGATATTCCGAAGAATACTAACGAATCATCACAAGTTGCCAGTCATCGTAAGATTCCACAAAAGATTGATTTAGGATGGTCCGATCCATTCTCAGTGCGACAGTTTTGTTTGTCACTTAGAGGATAATATCAACTTGCATCGACAAGGATAACTGCCCCGAGACGAGAAGATGTTCGTAGCAGGAAAAGAAATCGAGGCCTTTCATCAATAAGCTTTGAGGGAAAAGATTTTTGAGGGGAAGGCAATGTAATGAATAAAAATAATGTAAATAGTGATTAATTAGTTAATTAGTAATTAGGTTGAAAGGCACCTGCGTAGGTATATAAGCATAACTCATTTGTAACATTCAATCATCTATCTCATTCATCATACATTTTAATATAATAATATTTTTATCCTCATGGATATTTTGATATTCCAATTCTTCTGGAGTATTTAGTTTGAGAAGGAACTTTGTTCGCTTCAGTTGTATTCAAAAATTTTCACATGGTATCAGAGCGATTGTAGATCACGCTGAATCTCCAGCAAAATCAGCTGAAGACATATTTTCTGTAGGGTAGCAGTTGAAGTAGCAGATCCGGAGAGGGCAACTCAGCAGCAGGAGGACGCAATCCCAGAAAGGGCTACGCAATCCCATTTGGGTGATGCAGAGACAACGCAACACCCTCCAGAGGGACGCAGGAGCAGCCTGTGCTGTGTTGGGCCAGTCTGCTCACGCAGAGGCCAGCCAGAGGGACGCTGTCCAGTTTTCTTTTCTGTTGTTGTGAAGCATTGCTGAGATCCAGAAGTAGTGCTTCAGATCTTCAGCAGTTGCTAGTGTGGTGGAGATTCTGCAGGTGCAGAATTGTGCCTAGCTAAGTCGACAAAGAGCGGGAGGAAGACAGTCACTCCGCAGATCTGAGCCAAACAGATCTGAGATTCGATTAGGAGGGTGATTAGAGAGAACTGTCCGATTGTTTTCGCTGAAGATTTCCTGGAGGGAAATCAGTTGATAGAGGGAGTAGCTACTATAGAGGGTTTCTAATCGCCAAGAGGGAGAAGAGTTCTGTTCCATCAGATTTGAGCTAGACAACTTTGCATGGGCTGAGAGATTAGGACAGGTTGGACGGTGTGTCCAACTTTTTCATCTGGAGAGCCAGGATACTGACAGTCCTGGATGAGTCCAACATCAAGAACCATGCAGAGAATGTCCTTGCTGAGCGTGCAGATCCTGATCCTCTGAAGAAATTCAATGAAAATCAAGCACGGGCTATGCGTTTGATTATGGACAGAGTAAAATACCACGTCGTGCCACACATTGCCGGAAAGAAGACGACAAATGAGATGTGGACCGCTTTGGAAATGATGTATTAGGGAAGCTCCGTTCAAAGAAAGATGCTTCTAGAGAATTAGATGAGGTTTTTCCAGATGCAGAAGGGTGAGGAGATAGATCCCTTCCTTTTTCGACTTCAGACTATCCGGGATCAACTGATTGCCATGGGTGCAACTTCGGATGAAGGGCTCTTGGTAAGGATTGCCCTGAATGTAGTCACCGAGGAGTGGGAAACATTTGTCCAAAGTATATTGGGCAGGGCAGCGTTACCATCCTGGGCGGACATGTCGACAATCCTCTGTTAAGAGAAGATCAGGAGAATCACCAAGAGGTAGAACAGCAGTAGCGGAATTGTCAGGGTGAAGAAAGAAGAGGAAGACGATGCAGCCCTTGCATCGAAGGAACGAAGGCAGCAAGGGAAGAAGAAGAGGGACCTATCGAAGGTTCGGTGCTTTAACTGTGGTGAACTTGGACACTTCTCCAGCACTTGTCCTAAGAAGAAGGACAAAGGAACTTCTGATTCCAAGGCTGCAGCAGCAAAGGACGATGGGAGTGATGATGACGTAGCCATGAGTGCTCATGGGCCACGTAAGTGGGGCGATATGGATCTATAGAGCAGCTACATATAAGGAGGCAGGATCCTTGAGTAAGCCCAACTCTTGGATCACATACGAGCTACGAGAGCCTTAAGACAGTAGCGGGACAAGAAGGATATGGTTGCAGAAGATCACAGTGAAGCAGAGGGCAGAGCTGAAGTGTTTTAGAGGGAGCAGCGCAATGCGTAGGCAGCACCAGCCTAGAGGCAACAGTGCAGAGGTTGATGGGACTTCAGCAACATAGAGAGGCAGTGCTCACGCAGTGCAGAGCTTTAGCAGCATAGTGGCTTCAGAAAGACAGCGCAAAGAAGTAGCCAAGGGAGATTCAGTGATGAGATGCAGCCTGACTTATTTGTCAACGATTGGGCAGGGGTCTTTCAGTTGCTTACTTCTCAGCAACTGAGTTGCAGTGCAGTAGTTAGCAGTGGCAGTTCTATGGGTAGCATGATGCAACCGTTTGAGAGGGAGCTGCAATACAGATGTGGCAGTGACATGGGCAGCAGTACAGGAAGCAGAAACTCAGTCGATGGAGGGCAGCAGGCCAAGCATCAACAGCGCAAAGACCAATGACAATATCTTGTGATACATGGTGTGGATGTATTGCTAGAGCAAACTCCGTGCTAAGAGGGTGTTATGAAACCAGCTCCAAAAATAGAAGAAAAGAGAGATCAACGCCTTAGAAATAAGCCACTTCGAGGGGGCAACCTCCTTTTCATTACATAAATGAACAATTCTTGGATGATACAAATGACAAAACCTCCTTCTATATATAGGAGTCCACGGGGTCACAATATAATCCTAGCCGACCTAACAATAATAATGTAAGGTCACAATAATAACAATATGGGGGTTACAGGGGTACAACATTAACAATAAAGGGGTTACACTAACAACAATAAGGGACTACACTAATAATCTAGGGACCTAACATGCCCCTCTCCTTCAAAAAAGTGTTGTTCTCAACGCTTGAGTAGCTCTAGATGCTTCTGTATAAAATTCTCATCCTCCCATGTAGAATCTTCAGTGGGTAAGTTCTTCCACTTAATGAGATACTCTGAAATTGATCGATTTCATCGCTGTCGAGTTCTTGTTTCTGTGACTGCTTCAGGTTCCAATATGATTTTTCCTTCCTCATCAAGTTTTGGCAATATTGTTTGAATTAGAAGTTTGTCACCTATAACCTTCTTTAAGCATGAAACATGGAAAATTTGATGCGCGAAGAAGCAGGAAGCTCTAATTTGTATGCCATAGTACCAATCTTTTGCAACACCTTGTAAGGACCATAGTACTTTGGAAATAATTTATTATCCTTCTTAGCTTTCTTGAGGGACATTTGTTTGTATGGTTGTAGCCGTAAAAAGACCCAGTCTCCTACATCAAAACTTCTCCCGCTGCGATGTTGATCTGCCTGTTGTTTCATTCGATTTTGTGCCAAATTTAGGTTATCCTTTAAGATTTGGAGAACTTGTTTTTGATGCTCGATGTGATCTTCCACTGCTTGAACCTTAAAATTTTCTCTTAAAGATGATGTGATGGATGGTGGATGATATCCATAAAGTGCCATAAATGGGGTCATTTTTGCTGCAGTATGGAAGGAAGTGTTATACCACCATTCAGCGAGAGGTAACCACTTGACCCATTGTGTTTGTTTATCGGATACAAAACAACGAAGATATCCTTCCAAAAATTTATTTACTATCTCAGTTTGACCATCAGATTGAGGATGATAAGATGAGCTATGAGCTAATTGAGTACCCAAACAAGAAAATAACTCCGTCCAAAAATTTCCGGTAAAAATGGGATCTCTGTCGCTCACAATAACCCTTGGGCTTCCATGTAGCTTTTGAATTCTGTCCATAAATGTAGTAGCAACTGTACTTGCTTTAAATGGATGAGGTAATGCACAAAAGTGTGCATACTTGGTAAGTCTATCAACTACCACCATGATGACACTCTTTCCTTCGGACTTAGGTAAACCTGTGATAAAATCCATAGAAATCTCCTCCCAACGTTGACCTGGAATGGATAAAGGTTGTAGAAGTCCTGGGGTCTTAATTGTTTCCACTTTATTCTGTTGGCAAACCAAACATTCCGCCACAAACTTTCGAATATCAGATTTAAGGCCATCCCAAAAAAATTCTTTGTTCACCCTGTGGTAAGTTTTTAAAAATCCTGAGTGTCCTCCTAAAGGAGAAGTGTGCAATTCCAGAAGAATATTTTGTTTTAGTTGGGAATTCTTACAAAGATATAAGCGATCTTTGTACCATAAGGAATCATTTTCCAACTAAATGTATCAGATGTACTAGGATCTTGCTGCAACTTTTGAATGAGTATCCATACATCTTTGTCCTTCTTCCATTCATCTCTTGCTTCAGTTATCCAATCTGTTTGGATAATAGAAATGGCACAAAGCAATGCTTCCACCTCTTCATTCTTTCTTGAGAGTGCATCTGCAACAACATTAAGCTTTCCTTTTTTGTAGATTATTTCAAAGTCATAACCTAACATCTTTGTGACCCATTTTTGCTGCTCTTCTGATGATAGTCTTTGTTCCAAAAAGTGTTTAAGACTATCATGATCAGTTTTTACCTTGAAGTGTCTTCCCATTAGGTAAGTTCGCCATTTCTTTAGTGCATGTAGTATTGCTAACATTTCCTTCTCATAAATAGGTTTCTGTAAATACTTTGCTTTGATTGGACGACTTTCAAAAGCAATGGGTCTTCCTTCCTGCATTAAAACTGCACCAATTCCATTTCCTGAGGCATCACATTCCACAGTAAAGGTTTTTGTGAAGTCTGGTGTAGCTAAGACCGGTGCTAGGCACATTGCCTCTTTAAGACGTTCAAAGGCCTTAGTTGCTTCAGGAGTCCATGAAAATGCATCTTTCTTCAATAATGTTGTTAAAGGTGTTGCTATTCTCCCATAATTCTTAACAAACTTGCGATAATACCCTGTTAACCCGAGAAATCCTCGCAACTGCTTTATGGTTGTGGGGACTTTCCATTCCTTAATGGCTTTAATTTTTTTAGGGTCTACCTTAACACCCTCGTGAGATACAATATGACCCGGATATTCCACCTCTTGTACTCCAAAGAAACATTTGGATGTTTTTGCATATAATTGTTTCTCCTGCAATAGTTTGAGCACCCTGTCAACATGTTCAACATGATCCTTCCAAGACCTTTTGTAGATTAGTATATCATCAAAAAATACTAGCACAAATTTTCTAAGGAAGGGTTTGAAAATGGAATTCATCAACCCTTGAAATGTAGAAGGTGCATTGGTAAGGCCAAAAGGCATGACCAAAAATTCATAATGACCCTCATGAGTTAGAAATGCTGTTTTCGGAATATCTTCAGTCTTCATTCTAATTTGATGATATCCAGAACGAAGATCCAACTTGGTAAAATAAATTGCTCTATGTATTTCATCCAATAATTCATCAATCATAGGAATGGGAAATTTATCTTTAATAGTGAGCTTATTGAGCTCCCTATAATCCGGACACATGCGCCATGATCCATCCTTCTTGTGCACCAATACTACTGGAGCAGAGAAAGAATTTTGACTAGGTTGAATTATACCAACCTCTAACATTTCTGCAATCATACGTTCAATTTCGCTCCTTTGGACATAAGGATATCTGTAAGGCTTGATGTTTGGAGGAACACTTCCTGGTATCAAATGAATAGCATGATCATGATCACGAATACGTGGGAGTCCTTTTGGAGTTTCAAACACCTTAGAATGATTGTCCAAGACATTTTGGAGATCTGGAGAAATAGATGATTTTGATGTTGGAACTTCTAGTGAGCATAATTGTGCAATTACACCTCGTTGTTCTTTCTTCAGAAGCTTTGTCATGACATTAGAGCTTATTATTTTTCCCGGCTTCCCTACGATACCCCGTAATTCGACTTCCTTTCCTTCCGATTTTTTTTTCAAGAAAAGTTCTTGAAAATTAAAAGCTACCATCCCCAAAGATTGTAACCATTGTACTCCCAGTACAACATCAACACCTCCCATTGGAATGGAAAGCATTGGACTCTTCAATACATATTCCCCCATGGTTAGCTTGATATTATGGCATTTTCCAGAGAAATTTATAGTTCCTCCATTTGCAACCATCTCTTGACATTTTGGTGTTGGGTATAGGAGGCAATTCAATTCCTTGGCTACCTTACAATGAATAAAATTATGGGTACTACCCGAATCAATCAACATTATTACCTTTTTCTTCTTGATATGTCCTTCTATCTTGAGAGTTTGAGGAGTGGTAATGTCTGCCAATGCATTACACGATATGGTCGGACTCATTTCTTCTTTCTCTAGGGTTGGTTCCTCGGTGTATATCCTTTTCTCATTGGAAGTTTCTTTGCTCATGTTCTTCCTCCTTCACAATCTATGTAAAATAATTCTTCTCAAGACACTTAAGGGACCTTTAGTGTATTTGTTATCACAACTGTAGCAAAGCCCTTTTGCTCTTTTTTCTTCCAATTGTTGTGGTGTCAACCTTGTAGGTTGTGGAAGTCTGGGAGTAGCAACACTTCCATCTTTATAGATGTGAGTGGTAGGCTTCCTTGTCGCCATAATTTTACATTCAATTTTTTTTGCCAACTTGAATGCCTTCTCCAATGAATTAGGTTCCCAAACACGCACCTCATGTTGGATGTTATTCTTTAAAGTCCCTATGAAGACATCAATCTTGTGTTCCTCTGGAATATCAGTTACCCTTATATTCAATTTT